>CP050234.2:15549873-16083151 GCA_012066045.3 Morus alba
TTTTTTCATACGCTTCCGCTACATCTACATCAGGTACGCATCAACTACTATTATTGTGGACACCAGCGATTACTGATTAGTATCACATTGGTTACATGTTGGTTTCTTTAGGATATATTTTGATTGGTATAACATGGGTTACCGGTTGGTTTCTTTAGGGTATATTTTGTATAAAACTATAGTGATATGACATGATGTATCATTCTATGCAAAAAGATTTTTTATGGCATAACTTAATCCAACCTATGGATTTGTTGTATTCATGTAAAGAGTCTCTTTTAGTTATGACAACGGCAACCTCCACGACTATGGTCGAAATATTTTACTCTTCTATTTTGAAAATTTTAATGTTTATTGTGTTAGATGACTATGATTTGTTTTGAATTTTGAATACTTTATAATATTTCACTCAATAATAAAAAGATAATTATGTTTTTTCATACAAATATAAAGCTTTATTTGCAAAACAAAAGGATACTTTTATCTTTTTTAAGAATAAGTGTCATGCCTCGATCTACCATGCGGCACTTGGCACTTCTCATATACTAAGTTAACTTTACTAACTCTAAATACTTGAGAAAATGGCTAAGAGAAAGAGCAAAAAAACAAAGAAAGAAAGCGTTACTAACTCAAGAAAAAGAGAACAAATGAGGAAGTTGTCTTGGATGGATCTATGGGTTTCCATCAATGGGAATTAATCCTAAATGAGGACCTTTCCTCCTATTTATAGGCCAAGAGGCCTCCTAATAAATTATCTAGATCTTTATAGAGTTTTACAAGCCTAGAAACTAAGGGTGATAATTCGTGTCACATGTCGTGTTTTGATCGTTTTTTCTTAAATTTATAGTCAATCTGAACACGACTTGTGACACGAAATTTTTTAAAAACCACAACACAATACGAAAATGACCCATAGCATGAAATTGACACGGAAATTATATATTTTTCTTTAGTTTTTTACATATTAGAAATAACTTAAAATTCATAACACACTAAAAAACAATAACATCCATCAAAATTAAGCAAATAATAGTATAAAATTTTAAGTATAACTATCATGATATCACAAGTTCATAATAAAATTTGAAATATGTAATGAAAAAAATATATATTTTAATTTTTTATGAGTTTCGTGTTGTGTTCGAGTTTAACAAGTCTAACTTGAAATTGACTTGTATTTTTCGTATCAATTTCAAGCCGACTCAATTTTGACCCGAACTTCTTTTTTTTCAATCATAACCTGTGAAATTTATGCTATTTTCAAATCGTATTGTAACTCATATCATCAGCCCTACTAAAAACTTCTAATAAGCTACTTAGTTACATTAAAAGTTACACTATTTTCTAAAATCTTCCACAATTTTCTCATAAATTTTACAAGTACTGTGAAACTTTTAAAAAGTTCTAAAGACTTTTAGAAAATTCTATAAAGATCTCAGCACTTTTAGAATCTTCAAAAATATTCTAGAGTGTGATAGAACCTTCTATAACGTTATTTTTTCTTTTAAAGTGTTTTATTTTCTCTAGAATCTTTTAGAGTATTCCATTTAATTAAATAGTACTAGAGTCTTACAGACAAGTTTTATCGCAACAATGGGGTAAAATGTGAGGCCCGTGCAACAGGCTGAAAACCCATATTTCTCTCAAACACGGCGTTCTTATAACAATCATCTTCCAAATATTATCATGTTAATATGAGAGCATTATCACAAAGAACCATTACACAGTGATGCCGTTAAATAATAGGGAGAATGAGTGAAATAGAATAATTATTAGGATGATTAGAATAATTATCCCTGAAGCAGATCCGTACTTCTCCATCGTTCGTCTGCACTTATCTCTCTCGCCATTGGACCAGCGAAGAGGATGACGGCGAAGAGGATGGCGATCACGATGGGGTGCCAGAGAAGACGAATCCTCGAAGATCTCGGATCGTCGTTGGTGCTCTCGTACTAAAGTTGATCTCCCTATCGCGAGCATGAAGAACACCATTACAGCCATGGTTGTGAGCTCCGACGAGATCTCCGACGAGCACTGATTCGTCGTTGCCGGAGTGTGCCATTCGCGAGGAGATGGTGATCAGGAGGAGAGAGATAGAGACCGGGAGGAGGAATATGGCAAAGTGGGAAGAGGAGAGCGAGACTGGAGAGGAGAGAGAGAGAGAGAAAAATCGAGAAAGGAAAGAGAGAAAAAAAGAAAACCCAGGGGTAAAATTGGAAAAGAGAATTTATTTCAAAATGCAGGTATGCCATTATTTACCGATCCTTAAAAAACACGACATATCATTCAAATGCATTAACAAAATATGTTGTTTGCTATACTTTCCCTGAATAAAAGAACGAAACCATCAATCTGAATTAATTGGTGAATCTAATCCAGCCAACTGAATCCATAAAGCATATAATTAAATGCCAAATTCTTGGGTTTGGGCATTGAGCATACACCAATCTGCCAATTATGTTCATGATTTAGGTTTGTGGCTTATATTTAGCTCCATCCCTTCATCCATCAAACTGTATGTTCATGTATGCTAAAGATACAGAAAGTCATAAATCTAAAGATACAATATGATTTAGGTTTGTGGCTTATATGTTCATGTATGCTAAAGATACAGAAAGTCATAAATCTAACAATAGACAAATAGATATATAGTGAATTGAACTTGGTTCTTCAAACTGTATGCATGTTTTAATGCCAAAGGCTCCACTGTGGTAATGTCTGTCCTTTTCAGGCACCAGAAACCGCACAAAATGATAAGACCCAGTTGGCTGACAATAAAAGAATACTTCACATTACCGGTAAATCCGTAAAGCCATGCAAATGAAACAACTTCAATAATAAATATACGTTAAGGAAGGAATTACCCTTATTGTTGATCACTGGATAATACGTTTTTGTTCATTGAGAAGATTCGACGGCGGCAACGACAGCTCCACCGTCTGCGAGTCCATTGTTTGAGGCATTTGCAGAGGCGTCAACGCATGGACCGTCGTTGCACTGGTCAGGCTCGAAAACTTTAGATTCTTGGTGACCAAAACACCGTTTGTTAATGAAGGTCTCGGGCAAGTTTATAATCGTTTCTGCCGCTCTATGCTCACTTGGAAGCTTAGTAGAAAGAGGCGATTCAGATGACTCGAGTTGTTTTCCTGACAACTCCACAGGTATGTGAAAGAGCAAATGAGCCACAGTTCGGTCTATGGGATTCGTCTCCGTTTCACAATCTGGCAATCTAGCATATAGGATTTGATACAACCAAAGATAATCAGTGAAAAATCAAGAGTTCTCAAACAATGGTAGTAATAACACGGAGCTGGAAGTACAACCATGATAAAGTAAAGGGGAAAAGGTCTTTGCATCTTTCACGGAAAAAAATAAGTTCTCAAATTTAATTAACAGAAATAAATAAATAAAGGTAAAGAGTTGTGTGCTAAATTGAGGTTAGAAAAAGTATACATAGTTCAAGTAATTGTCACGTTTTTTCAGTTGTCTTGTTCTTCTTTATTTTTACTAATTTCTTCTCATTTGAGGGTTTTTTTTTTTTTTTTTTTTTGGTGAAATGACGAGGGGAGACGACTAGCATCAATACTAAAAAAAACATAAAAAAAAAAAAAAAACATCTCAACTAGGTTGTCACTCTTTTCTCAATTAAAATTCAAATAAAAGCATCTAGTAAACATAAGAGTAATTTAACGAAAAAAAAAATTATAATCAATTACAACAAACGGTTAGTTTACCAATACATTCCAAAAGCTTTAGCTACTAAGAAATTGACTAGCAAAGTTTTATATTTTAACAATTCCACTTATGTGTGAGTTGGACAATAGATAATCGTGTGGGTAAATTATTTAAAGAGCTCAACACGTGAATATTTGATAATAAGTTCGAATATTTAAAGATAATAAGTTTGAAATAAAAAGTGTAATTACGAGAGTTTAAACTCAGACGTTCTATTTCTATTCCCCATAAAAGATAAAGAAACTAACAATTTAAAAAAAAGACAATTCAAAATTTAAAAGTTCAAACTTTATTCAAGTTCACGTTCTTTTAAGTTTTAACTTCACTTTTTACTCACTTTATTCAAGTTCTAACTCCAACTCAAGTTATAACTCAAATTCAACTCCCCACTATAAAGATAAAAGAACAACCCCTAAAATTTGTCAAAGAATTTCCCCAAAAAATTGAATACAAATTAGTTTTCAATGGCGAAAACTTCTAGTTAAATATTTTCACCTCTTAAAAAACTTTGAAATCAAACAAAACCATAGTCCTTGAATAGAATCACGAATCAAATTGGGTGAAAAAGAAACAAAGAAGAAAAAATAGACTATCACCGAGTTAGGAGTTCCCCATAGTCCTTGAATACTCTCTATTCATTTCGTTTTCTTTAATTTTCTCTAGCTAGTTTTAGTTTGTAAGAAATTCTCAGATTGAGGTAAAATCTATCTGCCGTTAAACAAAATGAGGTACAAACACTTTGATTAGGACTTTAGAACAAAACACAAAGTTTTCATTTTAAGATTAGACAACTCGGGGAGTGAGATTGAGATTACTAAGAGGAACAAAGTGCAGAGTTTTTCAATCCAAGTAGACTTAAGGTTGTGCGTCTTGGTTGTGTTCAGCAAGTAAAGAAGCTCTTATCAGAGTTAAGGAGGGAGGTTTCAGAAGGTTCTACAGAGGTTCTAGCTACAGGTGAATTCTGGAATGTAGCAGGAACAAAGGTGGTATTTTTATGAAGATTTCGAAATAAGGAATCTCGTAATTACAGCGGAGTTTTTGCTTTTCAAGGTTGGGAGAAGTTTAGCGGATGCCTTCAAAGTTTCTTCAACAGGTGCAGTCATAAGAAAGCTGAAAAGGAGGAATAATGGTCAATCAATTCCACAGAGTCTGAAGGTTTTTCAAGGTTGGCCCTGCATATATTTAGAGAGTTTCTCTCGATTTCGATCAATGCACACATTGTGCAATAAGCCTAATGTTTGCTATGTGGTATTAGAGCCAACCTCTGATTAGCAGGAATAATGGTCAAAAGGACCATGACAGGTGCTTCCAGCAATAGTGAAATCTAAAGGGGTAGAGCCTGTAAAGTCCGTCGCCCATGTTATTAGTGTGAGTGAGCACTCACCTTAGATGATCATCTCACACAAACTGAATGGAGAGAAGTTTTCTCCAATTGTGACAGTTCTTTGAACTCTACATTGCGGGTTTGGAAAATATGTGTATCCAACTAGAACCCGAGGTGACGAGAAGAATTAGCCAGATTGATCATGTCATGGCCAATCAATTCCACAGAGTCTGAAATCAGCAAGACATAACTGTTTGCTCCTACGGCAAAGAAGATATAGGAGACCCTGAAGGAGAAATTTTCGAACCTCGGCAAGTTGAAACACATTTATGAGATCACAACAAAAATCAAGAATATCAATATGAGTGCTATTCAACGCTATAATACTCTTAAAACCTTGTGGTAGGAACTCGATCTGTTTTATGATTATGAGTAGCATTGTACCATTGGCATTGCACTTTTGAAGAAAATGGTTGATCAATGAAAGGATTTTCTTAAATAAAAAAATAAAAAAAATGAAAAAAATTGAAGAAGGTGCTTGAGAAATAAAGAGTGTTTGCATTCTTAGTTGAGCTGGATGTCAACTTAGATGAGCTGTCTGGTAGAATTCTTGGGAATTCCTGGACGAGAAACAGTATCCTCAACCAGGGAGACGTTTTAGAGGTTCAAAGGGAAGAAAGCCGTCGGATTTAGCAACATATTTGAGGTCTTTTGTGAGTTTACTGACAAATAACAGGTCACAAGTCAATTTTGGAACCAATAGAACAAGTTTAAGAGTCAGGTTTTGAGAAATAACTATAGAACCAATTCGACTGCAGGGAAAAAGATCCATCTGCAATCCGCACTTTGTATTTTCTGGAAAATGGCAAATAAGAGTGAAATAGAGAGGCATTACCAGTCATGTGATCAGAAGCACCTGAGTCGATATTCCATTGGCAATATTTCTCTGTTTTTCCCCTAAGTGTGCTAAAAAAGAACTACCTTTTCGAGCTACAGAACCTGTCCCGGCGACTGAAGTTTGAGTGCTGGTTTGAACCTGACTTATCAATTTTTGAAAGAGGTACATTTGTTCTTTGCTGAAGGGAGTACCTTTAGGGGCTGATTGCTCATCGGTGGTGGCAGGAAGACCTCAGCTTTCTTGATCAGAAGATGACCTTGCAGGTTTCCAGTCAGCGGGTTTACCATGGATCTTCCAACAGCTTTCTCTCATATGACCCGGCCAGCGACAATGATCGCACCACAGTCTACCTTTACGAGAAGGTTTATCATTACCTTGAGAGGATGTTCCATGTGCTGCAAGGGCATAGCTTTTTGACGTCGTTCAGGTTTTTACTTTTCTGAACATAATCCTCTTCCGATTTTTTTCTCTTCGTACTTCTGAGAATGCTTCTCGGAGAGAATGCAACGGCTTGGTTCCAAGGATTCTTCCCCTTACTTCATCGAGGTCTTTGTAGGGTCCTGGTAAGAACATAAAAGTTCTATCTTTTTCCACAACTTTCTGGTATCTTACAGCATCTCCAGGGCAATCCCATTGGAGTCCTTCAAACACATTGAGTTGTTGCCAATGGCGAGCAAGAATGTTGTAGTATTGTGATACTGACAACTCTCCTTGACGCACATCATGGAGGATACTCTTTATCCCAAAGAGTCAGCAATCTTTTCTCTGTCGGAATATTGCTCTTTGACAGCATTCCACACTTCCTTTGCAATCGCAAGGAACAAAAAATTCTTACTAATTTCATTGTCCATCGTGCTGATCAACCAGGACATGACCATGTGATTTTCAGACTTCCATTTTCTGAATTTAGGGTTTTCTTTTGGTGGCGGCACGACATCTCTGGTTATATAATCATCTTTCCCTTTTCCACTAAGGAACATCATAACAGATTGGGACCAGTAGAGATAATTTTTCCCATTGAATTTGTGGCTGGTAATGGGAAAACGAGTTCTAGAATTTCCATGAGAGTTTGAGACAACGTCCTCTACAGCTGAGGTCACGTCAGAAGTGCTACTCTTCTCAGTAGCTATGCCATATTTTACCATTCGGTTAGTTTTCAGAGATAGCGCTCTATTGCCATGGAGTTTGAGAAGAAAAGAAATCTGGAATGTGACATTTTATTGTGGGATAATAACTCTGTTAGTCCCTAAAACTTGAGCATAGTGACATTTTTGTCTCTAAACTTTTAATTTATGCATATTTAGTCTCTAAATTTTGGTGTTTTGGCAGTTTTGGTCCCTCACAGTAAAATTAGCGAACGATTTCTGAAATTTAACCGAGTAATCATATCCATTTTGTATAATAACAAAAATTTTTGCATAAATAGATACAGTATATACGAAATATTATAGTTTTTAATAGCTTTTGATATTAACAAAGAGAAAATTTTGCATAAAATGTAATTCTTTCTGTAAAACTTTAAATTATCACGCGATGGATACATGTTTATCTTTGTTAAATTATAAAAATTGTTTGTTAATTTTACTATCAAGGACTAAAACTATCAAAAAATGAAGGTTCAAGGACTAAATATGCCTAAATTAAAAGTTCAGGGACCAAAATGTCACTTCAGGGACTAAGTGAATGTAATTGATTACCCAATTTTCATAATGGGAAAGTAAGATATTCTAAGCCTTAGTAGACAACCAGAGACAAATCAGTTCAGCCTAATGAAGTTGACTTTGGAATTCTACACGATCACAAGGCAACAGTTCCAAATGAAGCAATTCTTTGCAAGTGGCAATAGCTCATGGATAGATAAGATAATGCAAGTGCTCAACTCTAGATCTAGGAAAGACCAGCTAATGCACCTCCTAATTGCTCTAGAAAGAAAAATAATAATAAACAATAAAAGTGACGGTTGTATTCTTTGCTGCCTATTATTGTCGTAGTTTAGTTTCAATTTCTTCTTCTTTGTTTGTTTTTTTTTTTTTTCCATAAGAAAAGAAAGAAATTTATTAATGAACAAGGGGGGAAAAGGAGTCCACCTACAAAAGCAGAATTAGAAGAATGACAGACTAAAACAAGAAAGAAAAGCTAAACTTAACAGCTCAAATTATTGAATAAACATGTCCCAACCCCTTTAACAGATCAGCAAAAGAAAACCCAGCAAAACCTTTAGTTTAGCTTTAATTTCTTAAGAAGCATAACTTCTTGCAGGGTATTTTCCATCTTACTTTTTTTTTTTTTTTTTTTTTTTTTTTTTTTTATGATTTGTATTCTTTGAATTTGGAAGAGGGAATGCCTCAGAAGAGAAAAGAAATATGGAAATAAAAGCAAAATTACAAAAGACATAATAGAATCTCATGAAAAGACTTGTATGCTACAACAACATTAATCATGTAAATGTAGGGTAGGAACTATTTTGACCTTACGTCAAAATAATATTATTTTGATGAAAATTTTGGGGACCAGTATTTCAAATAATTCTTTTCAAGCTAATTTTGAAGTACGGAATTTTTTTTTTATATAATGTAAAAGAGAAATAGTGTTTACGAAAACTGTACTAGATTGTTTTTCTCAACATTTGATGTCTGTTTTTACTTAAATTATCCTTCTTATAATTAAGTCAAAGTTTACTTAGAAGCACGAAGGGATGCAGCATATCACATTATAGCATTCCCATATCATGAAGTTAGAAATGTAAAGAAGCTAAAGAGGCAAGAAAGTTTGTTAACCTGTTGCAGCTATTGATTTCCTCCTTTGCAAGAGCTTCACGTTCTTCCTTGCTACTTTTGTTGGTACTGCTTGTGTCACTTGCATATTGCCTTTGCACAGCACTTTGAGCCAAGCGGAACAAGCTATCTCGTATACAAAGTCTTACAGTGATATCCAACTATAGAAACAGATTGCATAAGCGATGTGTAAGTATATCCATTCTACATTTATAAAGGGGAAACTCATTAGCGGAAGGGCATACCTTTTTTATGATCTCTTGAAGCCTGTGAAGTATTGTTTCCTCCACGGAATAATCATCAATGGCTGCAGAAATAGTGCTAGAATCATCTTGCTCTACAGGAGAGTTTGGTTCCAGACAATGAAAAGTACTTAAATCTTCAATTTTAAGATACGCTCCCCCAAACTGCTGGATTTGATTTTCTAGAGGAAAATTTTGAGTGGTGGAATGATTGGTAGAAGGGATTTGCCGACGAAGTTCTTGCTGTTGTTTCTGAATGGCAAGCATTGCCTGCAGTTGCTGCCGCCGCCTTAACTTTTCTATTTTCTCCTGAGGCGTCATAACTATAGGTTTTACAGGAGCTTCTGCAGATTTCTTTACAGAATTTTTATTAGCAGCTAAAGCATCACAACTAGAAAGCAAAGGTTGATGCTTTGGTTTCCCAGGCTGAATGTGAGACAGCACAGGCATGGCAGGGTATGGATTCTTCAGATTTCCGTGGACAGGACGAGCTGCAAATTGGTTTGACATGTGCTGGTACTGAAAAATCTCAGGTGCCATGAGCTGCATCTGCTGAACTGAAGAGAGAGAAGGTTGAGTTGTGTGTGCCAATCGGTTTTCATGTTGTCCAGAATGGTTTCTCAATGAAGGCCAGGCACCATACAACTCTTGCAGTGGCCTCCCTTCAATTTTCTCCTCCAGCCTTTTACGAGACTTCAATGGTTTCTTTTGCCTAGTAAGCTGTATCGAAGAAGATGAGGAAACAAAATAGGATAAATAAAGCATGCATTGGCTATCTATAAACGAATATGGAGAAGAAAATAATGTGTATATTCAACATCGGTAGGTTTACAATGTATACTTAAATACTAATTACAGGGAAAAACTATTCTAGGAAAGACTAATAACTATAGAAAGTTAATAGCTGTACAAAATCAATTCTAATCGCTACTTTCCTAATCTTCTTCAATCATGCTCTTTGACTTAATCTTCTATGATCAGCCTAATTATCCCTAATATTCAGTATAATTGATACCGGATATCTCCTTCTTCAACACTATCCAATACTTATATTTTTAATCAGAAACAATATAAACTGATCTTTGAAAAAAAAAAATAAATAAATAACAGACAAAATATGACGCAAAAAAATCCTCCATAAAGGGAAAAAGAAAATCAACATACAATATCTCCATCAAACTAATTAGTCTCATCAAATAAAGTTACACTGGATATTCAAAACATCTTTTAAAGTCCACGACTTATTCTTTCCTAAGTACCTTAGACATCGCAAATACAATCTTTGAAAGCCAGTTTATTTCTTTCAAACCAAAATGCCAATAATGTTGTCAGGACTATGCATTTCCATAAAATCTGAGCCCCGTCATTATCCTAAATCCAAAAAACCGCTATAGATAACTCCCTATGCTCTTCTATCACCCTGACATATTAAACTTCCCTAAAGGTAGTATATGGAAAGTGGAAAAAATTGTGAAGCAAGATTGTTCCTCCTTGGCATATCCTGTCAAATATGAAGACAATGTTATGGCGTATTAGGTGCTAGCCATTCCGTTCTATAACATAATTGGTTTGAACATTAATACATAGAACAGTGTGGGAAAAAAAAAAAAAAAAAAACCACCCCCACACACACGGAGTAGAAAAATAAACTAAAACAAAAATAACAGAAAAATAGAGAAGATAAAGATTTAAGTGGTTCGAAAAAATTTCCCACGTCCAAGGAATAGGGAGAAAAATTCACTAACAGTTTCAGAATTACACACTCAACAAACTTTCTCACTTTCTCTCTCTACCCAAAATCCCTTACACCCTTACCTATCTCTCTCCTCACTTTTCTCTCTCTCTCTCTCTCTCTCAAAATGAAAGCAGTCTGTCTCTACACTTTTCTCTAAGCACACACATAAAGCCTTGCACAAAACACTTATTTATAGATTCTTAATAAACTATAAAATAACCCTTGCCCAAAAACTGAAAACAGTAACTTACCCAAAAACACAAAATAGTAACTTCCTCAAAACCAATTTGAGTCACTTACCTAATAATCTCCACCTTGACTCAAACTCTCTCAACTCACTCAATTGGGTATCCAGTCTTGACAGTCGTCATAGCACCGACGATGCAACTTCAACAAGAATAAACACATGTCAAATTCAAACTCTCATCAAACTTGACGTGAGGAACTGTCTTCTTCTTCTTCAAAGCATCTTCACTGTCACAAGTCTTCACCATCTTGCCTTTATTGTCGTGAATTGTTATCAACATTTTGTTGGACTCTTTTACTCTTGCAACTTCTTTCATAACAGAAGCAGATTCTTCTTGGCATGGTTTCTCCTTCATAGCTCTATCTACAACTATTGTCTCAATAAGCCTATACAAGTTACTTTTCATCCTTCATGGCTACTAAATCACCTCTTTTGACTTGCATAAAATCACCCTTAGCATAGTACTCACAACTCAAAGTATTCAAAGCTCCCAAAGAAATCAAACTTCTCCCTAGTTGAGGAACATGCCCATTTGTCAATGTCCTCACAACTCCATCAAACATCTCCACCCACATAGTACCTATTCCAACAGTGGACACATATGAATCAAACCACTCTTTATGTGGACAAGAGTGGACACATATGAAACGAGCTTCTAGAATCCAAGATCCAAGAGTCAAACAGTAATAACATCATCTTCACTATCATACATGTCGCCAACAACATTTGCGGATTTTGAAGTCTCTTGGAGTTCTTGCTTTCTTCTTTCTTCTAGATGCTTCGTCAGTTCTTCACAGTTTCTCCTGATATGTCCCTTCTTATGACAATAATAGCACTCAATATCCTTCCTTGAGCGAGATTGAGAACTATCATCTCTCTTATCATAATATCTCTCTCGTGACTTGCTCCTACCCCTATATGAGACGTACTACTAGGTTTTTTTCATGTTCGCAATCTCTAACAAAGCAGTCGACCCTCATCTACAGTCAATGTCGTCTTTCTAACTAAAAGTGTAGTTACTAAAATCTCATATGATTTGGGTAGGGAGGCCAACAAAATTTCTACTTTATCTTCCTCGTCAATTTGACATCTACACTTAACAATTGAGTTACGCACTAATTAAAATTATTTATATGATCCCTAATATCAGTTTCTTCATTCATCTTCAACTCTTACAATTGCTTCTTCAAATATAATCTATTCGTTAGAGATTTTGACTTATAAACTTTTTCTAATTTTTTCCATAACTCGGAAGGAGATATTTCATTCATAATACTATATTTTAGTTCAGGAGCCAAACTTAAACGAATAGTGCTTACCACTTTCGCTTCCAATTCTTCCCAATCTTCATCTTTCATATTTTCTAGCTTCTTTCCTAGCAACGCTTTCAGTAATCCCTGTTGAATCAGAATATCTTTGACCGTACTCTGCCAGATGCAGAAATTACTCTTTCCATCAAATCGCTCAATCTGCTCAAATTTTATCCCGGATCTTGACCTCTTTTTTTCTTTTAATCATCACCACAGCTCTGATACCAGTTGTTGGGGAGACATCACATACGAAACTGGCCCAACACACTTCAGGAGCCCAAATTGACCCAAGGTTAACCTATTAGGTCTTGGGTCCTTCCATATATATAAACCACTTAATATTCTCATCCACTTTTCATGTAGAACAACATATACATACACTTTTTTCAACAACAAGAAACAAAAGTACTGAACATATAGATTGTTTCCACATTTCCTAATTTCAAAAAGCTATTTGGAAGAACCATAAAACATTGACCTTCGTATATGAAAGCTGATTTATTAGTCTGTGGTAAATTAGCTTTCCCTGGCCCTAACTCTATGAAGCATATAAAATATATTCTCGTCCATATCTCATAAGGTACATTACAAGGTAGTTGGGGGTCACATGAGAGAAAGAGAGAGAGAGAAGGAACCTTAACAGGGACTTCATTTTGGGTTGCAATGTTTACAGCAGCTGGATGAGAGGCTGCTACTGTTGTTTGCACCATCTTGCCTAAATCTGACTGTGAAAGTTAATTAATAGTTAGCTGATTTCATTGGTGTGCAGGTTTGAAGGAAGAACATAAATAGCAAAGTTAAAGCGGGCCAAAAATTAACTTCAATACCTGCTCCTTTGCCACGGGCTTACTTTTACCACTAGCCTCTTCAACATGATCCAGAATGCCATGAACACTCTGCAGAGTTTGTGACGTAGAATCATCTGTTTTCCAAAATTGGAGGCTACATGTCAGGTCATCTTGCACGTATTCTGTTTTTATGGGCAGCTCAGAAGAAATAGGAAAGGATTTGGCTGCACTGTTAGCAACATCTCTGGTGGAAGACCATAGCTCATCAGGATTATCAAGACTCACGTGACCAAATACAGCATCATTGTTGCTGCAAAATCATCACTTGTGAGGACATTTAGTTAGATGACTACCATTACGCATACAAGAAAGAAGATGAAGAAATGTTAATGCAAGATAGTCATGTAGAATCTTTTTATATATATGCATGCTAACAGTACAATTAAAAAAGCTTCGCCACTCATGCCATGTCTTCTAAAAGCCGATGAACCTCAGCTTTAATAGTTCAACTATGCTTCATTCTTTTAATAGGGCAAATTATACAATGCAATGCAATGTTGTAATCGATGTGCCAATTGCAAATTTAGCATTTGAGGGCTAAACACATTTTCTAATGCAATGCTATTTGTTGTGTCAAATGTCATATATGATATACTTTGTGGCAAATTTTCCATCAAGTATAGCATATAAGAAATTTAGCATTTGATTGCTATTGGTTGAAATGATAACTTTTTCATGTAATCATTGCAACTTTTGCATTTTTTGATTATTTTAAAAATAAAAGTTTACTTTTACAACTTTCAAAGCTTAATGATGATGGGAAAAAATAAATTTAGCATTTCAAGTAGCATTATGCATTGGAGTAAAAATAAAAATAACATACCATATCACACTTTTTGATGTTAAATATACAATTGGCATTAGCATTTGCATTGAAGATGGTCTTATGGTGTCAAAATAAATTATAAAGCTATTCGGTGGGAAGAAATTTAATAATTCTTTTGTTTTCTAATTAATAAATTCTTTAGTTTTCTATAGTCAGGAAAGTATCTAGAACATGCAAAATAAGTCATCCTTAAAAAAAATATAAAAAATATAAAAAAATAAAAAAAGAATTATGTTCTAATCGTGCATTACCTGAAAATACGATCAAAATCATCAAAACTTCCAATGTTTGCCCAGCCATAGTCAACAGAGTCACCTTGTTCTTTAACTTCGTGGGAATTTTTATATATTTCATCATCTTTATCAAGCTGATCTGTCCCTGCCATAGAAGTGTCAAGAATCATCTAAAGGAAAATTCAATCAACATATCAACCTTGCACTCAGAGCTTAGCCAACACACATATGTGCATGCACATGAATAATTTGCTTGATTCACCAGCACCAAGTGCTACTTAGCTCCCTTGCCATTTTAATGCCACCTAAATTTTCAGTTAGATTGCAGAATTTTTAATTCTTCTATTCATAAAAGCTCAAGATCCTAGACAAAATAAGAAATGTGTAAAACCCTCTGTATCTTTGCAACTATGTACATCATTTAACACTTGATGGTACCAACTAAGATGCTTCGCCTTCACTAAAATGAGCTTTTACTGTGACTTGAGAAGGCTAACAGATATTATCTTTGTGTGCTTTTGGGTTTCTGTTTACGAATACATATGCACGTGAGTGTGACTTTTGGTAAATTGTATTTTAACCACCTCTTGACGAATGATATTTTGTAATTTCAGTTAAGCCAGTTGGTACTTCAGTATCCACAGATTCCAGTTCAGTATTGGCAGCATTAGGTAAGGGCAAATCAGACCATGGCTCCATCCCAATTCCAGAGGCAGAATTTCCATCATGTTTGACCACACTGGAACTGCCCTCCGGAATTTTTCCATTCAAATCAACTTTGGCCCTGGGGCTTTTCTGCTCAGTAGGCTTTATTACAGCAGATTCTTCTTTCCATTCCTTCTTAATGCGACAATCTTCAGTTCCCTTAGGATAAGGGACAATATGGTCACTGTTCTCAGCAGCCTCATCCCATATTATGTTTGCTAGCTGAAACCATTATACAAATGAATGAATCAACCAAAGAAAATATTTCTACAGATGTACATAGGAGGAAAGCTGGAAATGAAAAAATTAGAACAAAGTAATTTATTAGAAAGCTGGAAATGAAAACAATTAGAGCAACGTAATTTATTAGAAATAGGCATCAGGTACCGTAACAATTAATAAGCTCTAGCAGAATTGAAATATGTATTAAAAACAAACACAAACAAGCAAAAGAAAAGGAAAAAAAGGAAAAAAAGAAAAAAAAGAAAAGAAAGATGGAGCCTCATCTACCTACTTCATTAACAATAATTGAGGGTCATATAGACCTTCAACTCAATTACAACCTTAGAAATATCCAACTTATTAGCACTTTGCAGACATCAACTCATTCAACCTTTATGTTGAAATCTTGCCTTAGTTAGTTCAGATTTCGAGGGCTGCATTATTTTATATTAGGATAGCTGAATATTTTGTATTAAGTTACCTAATTTCTGTTTATTCTCTTTCCTTATTTAGGCTAGATTGTTTCCCTTATTCTGTTTGATTTTTTATTTTGTTCATGGCCAAATTCGGCATGGCTACTGAGAGACAAAGCTCTACATTCGAAGTAACCTCCAATCCAGAAACTACAGCACCAGCTTCGAGCAGCCATGGAGGACCGGACACTCCTCCTCTTCTCATCACCGGCCACAAACTCAATGGTCAGAACTATCTCCAATGGTCCCAATTGGTTATGAAGTTTATCTGTGGGAAAGGCAAAGATGACTATTTCACTGGTGAAGTCACCATTTCAAAAAAGAATGATCCCAAATACAGGCAATGGAAAATCGAGAACCACATGCTAATGTCATGCTTGGTTAACTCGATGAACAATGAGATATGATAGAATTTTCTCTTGTACGGAACAGCACAAGAAATCTGGGATGCTGTTAGGGAGACATATTCAAGTTCTGAGAATACTTCAGAATTCTTTGAAATCGAGGCCGAGTTACACGATCTTCACCAAGGAGACCTCACGGTCACTCAGTATTTTAATACTCTCACTCGCTATTGGCAACATCTTGATGTATTCGAAGTCCACACATGGAAGTGCCCTGATGACACAGCCCTCTACCGGAAAATTATGGAGCAGAAACGGACGTTCAAGTTTCTTTTCGGCCTCAACAAAAATTGAGACGAAGTCAGAGGAAAAGTAATGGGGACCAAACCTTTTCCCAACATTCGTGAGGCCTTCTCAGAAATTTGACGTGAAGAAAGCAGGAAAAAGGTGATGATGGGATCTCAGGAATCTAACCCAACACTTGAAGAATCTGCCCTTGTAGCACGAGGACCGCCAACAAACAACAATATTGACAACTAAAAGAGGAGAGAAAGACCATGGTGTGACCACTGCCACAAACCAGGACATCTCAGAGAGAATTGCTGGAAAATTCGTGGTAAACCTACTGATTGGAAGCCCTCACGACCAACAAATGACAAAGAAAATCGTGCCAATGTTGCTGCCTCCAAAGAAGATAGTACAACCACAAGTGAGACAAGTCCTTTCACCAAAGAACAACTTGAAGTCCTACAAAAGTTTTTCAGCCAGAATATTCAGCCTCAGCCGAGTACTTTAGTGCCTGGAACCAATATGTTAGCACAAAAAGGTAACCTTCCAATGGCCTTTATAGCTAATAAAGGGCACGTGAAACCATGGATTATTGACTCTGGAGTGTCAGATCACATAACGGGAGATGCAACTATATTTCACCAATACAGGCCATCCAGTGAGAACCTTACCATTCAAATTGCTTATGGTTTCTCATCCAAAGTTGAGGGAACAGGCTCGGCCCAAATTACTAAGGACTTGATTCTAAACTCTATCTTCCATGTTCCTAGTTTGGACTGTTATTTACTTTTAATTAGTAAATTGACCAATGATCTGAATTGTGTAACTAAATTCTTTTCAAACTTGTGTGAATTTCAGGAATTGGATTGAGATGTGTTCTGGGCTCTATCTACTCAAAAACAACACTCCTCTAAGAAGACAAGCTCAAAATGAAAGTGGTGTATCCTTTAAGAGTCAGTCAGTTTTAAATTATTATGTCAATAAATATAGTGAAATTATGCTATGGCACTATTGTCTTGGTCATTCAAATTTTATTTATCTGAAAAAATTGTTTCCTTCTTTGTTTATGAATAAAAGTTTAATGCCTTTTTATTGTGAAATAGTCAACTTGCCAAACATACTCGTAGTAGATATCCTAGTCATTCGTATAAGCCATCTCAACTGTTTGCCTTGATTCATAATGATGTCTCTGGCCCCTCAAGAGTAAAAAAAACATAACAGGAACTCGATGGTTCATATCATTTGTCGATGATCACACTAGATTGACCTGGATATTTCTCATGAAAGAAAAATCTGAAATAGGTCAAATTTTTCAAATTTTTATGTTCAACTGAACTGAGGACAATTTTCCAAAAAAATAAAAAATAAATAAAAAACCTTGTGCATACAAATTAGTGAAGATTTCTTTAAGGAAAAAAGAAATAAATAAACAGAGAAAAATTCCTGCTTATATATGGCTAATAATTACCTGAAATACAACTTCACATCGTTATTTGCACTTAAGCCATGGATTTCACACACAAGTAAAAAAGAAGCCAATTTAAAATAAAGATAATGAAGCAAAGACGCGAAAACTTGTTCAAACAAAAATAAAATAAAAAAATACAAAATTCACGTTCCAAATAAATTATGTAAGTCAGCTTAAATTCAACTTTACTACAAAATAAAAAAAAAAATTAAAATAATAATAATTTACCTCCGCGTCGTCCCAATCAAACATTTCTGAGGAAGAAGAAGCAAGGGGAAATCGCGAAGCCAAAATCGAAATCGAGGACACGCACGTAGGCCGGTTTACACATCGCCAAATTCCGCGGAAAGAGAGCCCGAGAGAGAAAACAAAATCACAAAGAAAACATGAATTTTCTCCCGGAATCCAAACGGAGAAGAGCGAAGAGGAATCGTCCTGTTTTCGCCGTCAAATTTTGAATGGAAAAAGGAAGAAGAAGAAGAGTTTTCCAGAGAGAATGGAGAAGCTAAGCAAAGCTTAGGAGAGAGAGAGAGAGAGAAAGAGAGAGAGAGAGGTCAGGAATGAAGTGGGGCCCATTTAGAGTAAAACACGTGGATTTGGGTGACACGTAGGAAGTCGTATCCAAACTTGTGGTCGGGAGAGGGTCAATCTATTGCTCGGTCCTAATTGGTTCAAGCATTTTTAGATTTTTAATTTTTGTTTGTAGAATTTTTTATTATTTACTCCCAATTTTAATTCCTATTTTATTTCTGTCGGCAGTTTTTTCTTTGGATTTCATGTGGGCCTTGGTCTCTTTATGGTTTGGAGCGTTTCACAGGTCGCTTTCAAAGCGCCAAACTATGTGGCCCGACTTTCGCGTTATAAGCCTCCGAGGAATTTTAACATTTTTTAAATTTAAAAAAGGATTTTTATTAGCACATTTATTCTTAAATTTATCATGATTTGATAAATTACTCTTTAAATTTTTAATTTTAATAATTGACTATGAACTTATTTAACTGTTGCAATTAACCCCATCTGACAAATTCCTGTTAAAAAAACTAAAGACTTATTCTTGAGTTTTTAAGTTAAGGTAATTTTAGTTCAGTTATTGATTTGAGTTAAGGTATATTTAAGTATAATTTAAGTTAGAATTCTAATTTGAGTTTGTGTTTAGATGTGCACATTTTAAGTTATGATTTAAATTGAGAATCTATTTGAGTTTGTATTTAGGTAGGTTAAAACTTGAATTTGTATTTAAATAGTATTTTAATAAAAACTCAATGGTGATGAAAACTTTTAATAGCGTATATGGGTGAAGTTTTATTCATCTCTTCATTGTGAACGCATAGAAAAAAATCATCTTAATCAGAATTAAAACAAAAAAGTTATGACTTTTTTAAAAATAGAAAAAAAAATATTGTTCATTAGTTTGAGTTTGAGTTTAGGAACTTGAGTTGAAGGAGAAACTTAAACTTAAATTTTAGCTCCAAACCCAAGTTAAAACTCAAATTTTATTAATTTTTAGTTTATGTACAAATCAACAAGCACTAAACAAAATTGACAGAAACCTAGACCAATCTCAGCCGTTAAACTTCTTTTGATGTCAAGGGTCCATGTAACCTTCAAAAATATGTTATACTCTCGATTCAGAGTATCTAGGACTGTGCCCTAATATATCCCTACTGTTAGCAGGTTTAATAGGGTTAGGAGTAATACAACTTTCGTCGATGGATAAGGCTTAACCGTAAGATCTTTAACGAAAATTCTTGCCAATGTTTGAGGAACTCTTTGGCTAACATCTAGAGAAGGCATGTTAATATTAAGCGCCATCTTCCTAGACTCTTATTTATAAATTAAAAAAAAAAAAGTTACTTTTTTCGTATATTTTCAATGAAAATTCTAACCTAAGGGTTGGCCTTGATATTGGGTCCCTTTCATTTTACTGATTTAAATTTATAATTTGAGTTGAGATGTGATTTTATGTGAGAATTTTTTACTGTAATAAAAAAGTTAGATGTAACTGTTTTTTAGAACATTTTACTGTAGCAAAACTCAAATTCTAAACTCAATTGGTGAAGTGAACGGGGCCTAAATTACTAATTCATGAAGTAGAGAAGTAGATACCAGGAAACACTCAAAACACAAACTTGTGATTATTCGCTTAATATCACGAGTGGTGCTGAGAAAAATTATCACCATATGATTAAAGGTCCAAACTAAAAACAAAAACTAAGCCTATAAAAGGGAGCAACAAATACTAAACATTGTAATGCTAATCATATTCATAATCAAAAAAAAAATCCTATGTTTTACCTGTTAAATAAGTTTTTCAACAGTGTAATCTACAATACGAACAATTTTTTGTGTTATGCAATGTAAATTTTTAATGCAGACATACATAAAATAAATACAACAATTAAAAATAATAGTTCTTATCAGCATAATTAAATAGCCTTCTTTACCATAAAAAATCCCTACTTCTACTAAAGAACATGGAGACTTCTTCACACACTTTTTTCAATTGGCATGCACGTGACTTTGTAAAGGAGACGAAATCAAGCTATACAAGTCTATAAGTTATTTAGATACTAATTGTCATTGTCAATCTTTGTCTATCTAAAATCTTCCATGTTTGACACTTATAAGCTAGATCTAATAAGAAACCACATCACCAATGACTACTTGATTAAATGGCATTAGGGACGGGATAAGACTTCAATTTGAGAGGGTGCGAGTTTAATCTCACATTGTATTAAATAATATGAATAATAATAATAATAACAGACGACATAAAACACAAACAAGAAAAAATAAAGAAATAAATTTAAACATTTTATTACAACCATAATTAAAAGGAAACTCTGTCCCTCTAATAAGAAGAATTGTCAAAATTTAGGATGACAAATAGCAGAGGAGAAGAAAAGAAGAACATACAGAAAATTATTGGACACGCTTAGAGTACATAAATCTGAATTAGAGTACATAAATATGAATTTTCATCCCTTATTCTTAATCTCTTATTTTCAATCTGAATTTGCATATATAGTTATTTGATTAAAAAACATATTAATTAAAACTAAATGATTAATATCTATACTCATACACTCTAAAAAAGACTAGGCTATGGCCAAAAAGGGAGGGAGGGTGTTGCAATATTGGGGCCCAACTAGCTCCTTATATTTTTTTAAAAAAACTATTATTATACCCTAATTTTTTTTCTCCCCTCCCCAAATTTTTGCTATTTTTAAATATTTTGCTTAATGTTTTAAACATTTTCATTTATACTCTTAAGTTTGATTTAAAAGTTATTTCCTTTTCCCTTAAAATTCTCTAATTCTTAATTTTATCAAGAATATTTAGACAATTGTTTAAAACTTGAGTGTAACTCAAGTCGCGCCCAAAAATTCTCTGATACAGTGTCTGTGAACAAAGTTAGGGCGGACTACATGAAGATATGAGCGATTAAATGTGTATTTTAATCTATATAAAACAATTTCAACATGGTACTTATTTTTTGTTTATTTTCTATTATCTGTTTATTATTTTTATTATATTTTTACTCAAGAAAACGTTTGGTTCTGAATTAAAATCATGTGATTAGAATTATTTTTAATTTACGTGTATTTTTTATGAGAAAAAATAATAATAAACCACGAACTATGATTCGAATTAATAAATGAATTTAAATACTAAACATCCTCTAAGTGTTCCGAGACTGCTTCAAGTCGAAGAAAACAAAAGGATGCACGTGCATGAATAACACGAGAAACCTACAGAAAAATCAAACTGTACAACAATATATCATTTTTTTTTTTATTTTAATTACTTTCTCTTTAGAATGCACATGATAGGGGAGAAGACAAAGCTGATAAGTACAGCGATAAAAAAAAAATAGAAAAGGGAGAAAAAAGGAACTGATCAGGAAGAACGTATAATGGCATAATATTCCAGCAAAAAAGAAAACAAGATATTATTCTTTCGTAACACATGTCCACCATGCACATAGAACATGCCAAAACCCGTTATTAGACTAATTGCATATTGCATTTGCATACCACCGATATGACATATTTGTAATGCAATTAAAGAAAAAGTGAAATCAAGTTTATTGTCGAGCTGTAATTTTATACCCGACTCTATTATAAAATGATTAGTTTAAATCTTTTATATTCTAAATTAAAAAAAAAAAGAAAGAAAAGAAAAAGTGAGAACAAAACATAAGTCATGTTTAGAATTTATCTCGTTTTTATTCTTACGTTTTTCAAGAAAAAAAAAAAAAACATTTTTAAAACGAAATTTGACACAATAAAGACAAAAAAAATGAAAATAATTTTTTAATTCAATATAAAATGAGAGAAAAATTAATCGTTTTTCATTTTTTATTTTCATTTTATCATCTCTCGAGTAGAGAGAGAGATAAAGAGAAGTATTAATGAATTATTTTATATTAAAAATAATCACTTGATAAAATTATCAAATGTATTTTTAAAAATAATTTTCTTTCTTGAAAAAATATTTTCATTTTTATTTTCATACAAAAAATAAATTATTTTAAAATAAATTTTAAACGCGACTATAGATTTTCTAAGTATACCAAAGAAATGAAATACGTTTTGTAATTCAGATCTAAAAGAAAGTAACGTACGCGTCCAAGCATGATTAATGTGAGCTGGCGTTAATTTCTATAAGCATCTTTGTGTTATAAATAGGAGGGCTCTCATAAGTACTTAGCACAGTTAAGAATCATTTACAATATTTGTAATCCCGAAAGAAAAGAGAGAAAGAAAAAGATAAAAAGAGATTTTAATCATTAATGGCTACTCTTGTTGCACCAGACCACCTTTCTGTTGTTGAAGATGCTGAAGCTCTCAGAAAGGCATGCCAAGGTATATTCTTATAATTAACACGGATTATCGTGCTTTTTGTTTTGTAGTTTCATAATGTGTGTGTTTTTTTTTTTTAAATTATTTATGGTCCATTTATATATTTAAAAGTATATATACTATAAGCAATATATTGGAAATGACAAATGACATTTTGTGTTACTGCCTTTTCCTCTTTTCTCTCTGTTTGCTTTGTTTTGTAGGAGGGAAGAAAAAAATAAGAGGGAGAAAAAATGATATAAGATACATAAAATGGGAATGATGGAAAAGAAAATAATTTTCTTTTTTTTTGTTTGGTATAATTGAAGGGAAAAAAAAGAGTTATTTTGCAATTATTATTTTACCAACCTCTTTATAAACATGTAGTTTCAAAATGAGATTAAGTTACAAGTAATTATGTCTAATTTAATGTAATAAGTCCTAAGTTCAAGTCATCAGATATAATTTTTTTTTTTTGAGGATTATACCATAAAAAAAAAAGCATCCAATTCAACTGATTCGTTTTTAATTTTAAGTTTCTACAGGATTATATAGCAGTAAAAACTCTCAAAAAATGCCACATTTTGAATCTACAAAATAAACAAAATTTTAATGGTTTTGAATCGTTTTATAGTGACATAATATTTATTTTATCCTATTATAAAAGGTTGCGTGAATGTGTGCATGTACCACACTTCATATTAAAGAAATACTATTTAATCAAAACATCTCTAATCAAATATAAAACAAATAGCAGCACTATAACCAGTGGAATGCACCGCTGATAGTGAGTTTTTTTTTTTTTTTTTTTTTTTGCTGGAAAATGGTAATATATGGAATTGTTGCAACTAATATTGGTACCAAGGTGGGGCCCTTAATTGAAAAATTTTCAAGTAATTGATGACCGTATCCATGGAAATCTGACTGCTGAGTTGTGTTAAGGACAAGGCCGAAATGGAAACAAAATTAAGGCATAGTAAATGTCATACGTACCAAAGTTGCTCACCTAACCCTGGTTTAATTCTAATTCACACAATAGGTGTCGATTTTTAGCATATTTCTGTCCATTTAATTAATATAATAATCTACTAATGTTGTAAGAGAATCTTATTGGATGTTTGTGAGGCCAATACACCATAAAATAACACTGCCATACACATGTATAAAATAAGAGAGTTTCATTGTCTTTTCAACACTACAAACTACAAAATAACCATCAGAAGAAGGAAAAGAGAAGAAAAAAAAAAAAAAAAAAGGCATAAACCTCGCCAAAGAAAAAGATCTCATCAACACTAATGGCAACACTCGTTGCTCTAGCCAACGCTTCTCCGGTTGAGGACGCAGAAGTTCTTCGGAAAGCTTGTAAAGGTTCACTCATAAATTAATTTTATAACAACATTTCTCATGTTTTTTTTTTTTTCTCTCCCTCTCTAGATAGTAGATACATTGTATGATTTTTTGCTATAACTTATTGGAATTTTCTTTTAAAAACATGTATATTTTCTCTTAAAAACATGTATATAAGTGTTTAGATAAATTATAAATAATAAATATACATATTTTTAAAGAAAATATATATATGTCGTTCTAAGCCGGTATCAGATTGGAGATTTTATCATAAATTATATATATATATATATAATTTTTTGTGTTTTGAAAATTCTCTCTAGAATAATATGTAAGTGATGAAGGATAATTAAGTTTTTGTTTCTATATTTTAATTGTTTTTGTGTGTGTGTATTATTATACAATATTTATACTATATATATTGTAGGATGGGGGACCGATGAGAAGGCAATAATAAAAGTGTTGGGGCACAGAAATGCGTCTCAAAGGAAGCAAATCAGAGAAGCATATGAGCAGCTATTCGAAGAGGATCTTGTCAAGCGTCTTGAGTCGGAGCTTTCCGGCGATTTTGAGGTCCTTCTCTAGTTTTATTGTAACCCATTTATAATATCATTATATTTTTTTATTATTCAAGCAATATATAAATATATATATATATAATCATTGTTGTTATTTTTGAACTTGCATAAATATAATCGTCATTATAAAGATACGTTTTATTTCTGTTATCTTTTAGCAAAAAAAAAAAAAAAAAAGAATTATGTTTTTTGCTTTTAAAAAAATTATATAAATACGGACAATTAGTAATAACCTTGTTTTCATCGCCAGATGGTTTTGTCGTCATGGTTTCTGTCGAAGTATAAATTGGTGTAAACTGACTAAAATGTCTGAACTCTGAAGGACATAAATTTTGTCGTCTAGTTACATTGTGAAATAGTGGAGTCAGAATTTCACCTACTTCTCATTCTTTTTTATGTTTCTTTTTTGCTAGTGGCAAATCTAATATAAGAAGTTGTGCTTGTTAAAAGATGTTTAGTTTAAAATTAAAATTCTTCCTTATTTTTTTCATTGAAAAAAATATTATAATAAATTATAATTTAACAAACGTCTTTTTTTTTTTTTTTGTTTTTTTCGTTGGTCGATAAATTCTGTTAAATTGTATAATTTTTTTAATTTAACATGATTTTAAATCATCTTCTTCAGAAATTTATCCTGTCATTGGTTTCGATAATGATATGGATTGAGAAAAGAGTCCTTATTGTTTGATTGTTTATAAATTTGTCTCTGCTCTCTTGGTCTCTTAAAATTATTTTTAATTTATGTATATTTTTTATAAAAAAAATATTATAATAAATTATTAATCATAATTTAAATTCTCAAATGACTTGCAATAAAGTTTACATTTTCCGTGGAACGAGAAGAATACACCTGAAAAAGAAAAAAACATAAAGTTAGGAGTAAAAAAAAAAAAAAAAAAAAATCGTAGATTCGTAGTATTCCTAATTACTCTCTCTCTCTATATATATATATATATATATATATATATATATATAATATTTACTTTTCTTTTTATTGTTGAATTTTCATGCTATAGAATTTATTTCTTAATTAAAAAAAATTAAGGTAACATTTGTTTTAAGAGTTTTATCTTTTAAAATTATAGTTTTTTTTTTTTTCTCAAAAAAAAAAAAAATTTTAAAATTAGAATTATGAACCATAGGTTATGTTTAGAGTTGTTTTTATTTTTGTTTTTCATATTTTTCGAAAAAGAAAAAATGAAAAATAAAAAATGGGGAGAAACAACAAGAGACAAAAAAAGAAAAAAAAAAATTTTTTTGATTTAAAATAAAAAAAATGAAAAATGATTTTTAGTTTTTTCATTTTTTTGTTCCGTTTTCTCCTCTCTCGAACAGAGAGAGATATTAATGGATTTTTTTGTACTAAAAATAATCTCTTGATGAAACTACTAAATATATTTTCAAAAATAATTTAGGTCTAAAATTGAAAACGTTTTCATTTTCATTTTCATTTTCATGCAAAAAATAAAATTATTTTAAAATGAATTTTAAACGCACCTATAATTTTAAACTCATGAACTAAACGCCATCTAATTGACTGGTCTGCTGTTGGGCATCTCAACATATACTACTACTACGAGTTTTATTTTTAAGTATCTGAAGAACTCATGACAATGATCTTAATCAAGGACAAATTTCTTCGCAGAATTAATAGTTAATCATATATATATGTGATTAGTTATATATTATGAGACTAAAGGATGTCCGTTTTGTTGAAATTAGAAAGCTGTGTACCGTTTGGTACTTGAGCCGGAAGACAGAGATGCTGTTTTGGCAAACGCGGCCATAAGGAAATCAGAGACGGACTTCAAAGTTATAATTGAACTCTCTTGCATTTTATCTCCTCAAGAGCTGTTGGGTGTGAAGAGAGCATACCAAAATCGCTACAAACATTCCTTGGAGGAAGATGTGGCCGCTCGCACCACAGGAGATCTCCGCAAGGCATGTATTTTATGATACTTTTTTTCGGTGCTGCGCTAGATTAAGGAAGATTGGATATGATTAGATTCTAATACGTGAAGATTTTAAAAAGAACTTGATAAGACCACATTTTTAAAGAATTCAAGGGATGTGTTTGCAAAAATTTATAAAATTTTGGGTTAAACTGTAACTTTTAAAAAATTGAGGGGTCAAACTGAAATTTTACATGACAAATATTTTCCAAAAGTTATATTTTTACCCCCTCAAATTTTTAAATATTGCATTTTCACCCGAATTTTCTTTAAAAAAAAAAATTAAAAGGTCTCTATTCTAATAATATAGCACTAAATACGGGATTGGATTAAACTAAAATTTAGTCCTATCATTTTTTATACAGGCGAGTGTTTGTATAGGAATGGATAAGACTAAATTTATAGGTACTTATTACTAAGCTTGTAACTTATAGTTACTAGTGAAAAAAAAAAGTTAAGGTCTCGTTCGCTTCACGGATTTGAGTTTTAAATTCAAACTGAGATGTGATATTTTTAGAACTTTTAACTGTAGAAGAAAAAGTTAGATGTGATATTTTCTGAGAATTTTTAACTGTAAAAACCTAAAACTGAAAACTCAAATCGGTGAAATAAACGATAGCTAAGCATGTAACCTTAAAGACTTTGATGGTTTTTGTGGTTAAAAATTACAGCTTTTGGTGGGGTTGGTGAGCACATACCGTTACAATGGGGAAGAGGTGAATGCAAGATTGGCGAGTTCCGAAGCCGATATTCTTCATGAGGCCATCAAAGACAAAGCTTTCAACAATGAGGAAGTCATTAGGATTTTGAGTACAAGGAGCAAGGCACAGCTCAATGCTACCTTCAATCACTACAGAGATGTCAACAAGACTTCCATCACTAAGGTATATATTACAATATTTACTCCTAACATCTTTTTTTTTTTTTTTTTTCTGTATCGTTTATTTATTTATTGATAATTCTGTATCTTTTAATAGTTGATTTTGTATAAATACAACTTTTTTTCCCCATAAATTTTGGTTGCAACGTTTATTTGCTATCATGTCACTTTCATTTAAACAATACATACATCAAAAGATTATGTTAGGTAGCATCTTATTCTCTTCGCGAGAACTTCTGGATCGGAGAAGCATTCATAATAGGCTCTGCGTTCATTTTGTTGGCAGAAAGGATCCGATCCATTCGAAAACCCAAAAACGAAGTTTTTTGACTTGATTCATAGATAGAATCAATGATAGATAAACAAAAGGTTGATCAACGAGATATCTTTTTTAAAAAATAAATAGTAGGAATATACATCCCCTTAGATGTTTATGTATCTTTTATCCCGATTTTTTTAATATCACGTTGAGATTTAATTTTAATTGCTTACATTAGTATCACTACCAGATAAGTGTTGATGACAAGAAACATTCCCAAAAAAATAAGAAAAAACACCGAGTACCAGTAACAATAATTCCAAAAATTTGATGGTAATTAGGCAACAAACCTTCAAATTGAATCTGGTTTTTGATTTTCGCAGGATTTATTGGGCGAGTCTGCAAACGATTTCCAGAAGGCGCTGCATACGACAGTTCGATGCACAAACGACCCTCTCAAGTACTACGCAAAGGTGATTAAAATTTTACATACATGAACAAGACTAAATTAGTATTGTAACGACATTAATTTGTTACAATGTAACAAACTATTACCGATTTAATCTAAATGGACTAATGATAATATTCTTTAAATTTGATGCATATTCATGTGTAGCTGCTGCGTGATGGAATCAAGAGGTTTGGAACTGATGAGGATTCGGTGACCAGAGTGATTGTGACAAGGGCAGAGAAGGACTTGAAAGACATCAAGGAGGTTTACTACAAGAAGAATAGTGTTTCCCTTGATGATGCTGTGGCCAAGGAGACTTCAGGGGATTACAAGGCCTTCCTCCTCGCTCTTCTCGGAAAGGAAGACTAAGGCGCGATTTGATTTACGGGTTCAAATTATGGTGATTTAAACCTTAAGCTATAACGTTAATTTGAAGTTCAACTTTTGTTTGGTTTAGTATTTCTTGTTTGGCCATAAAAACTACTGGGAGTACTCTTGTTTTCCTAGTGTCACTGTTTGAAATTCGACTTTATATTATATATATGTCCTTAAAAGTGGATGTGATTTCATTTAGAACTAATCACTTGTCTGGCATATTTTTTTTTTTTTTTTTTTCTAATCTTTGTCAACAACAAATGTGTGGAGAATTTTATGATAGGCTAGAATAACATACTCTATCTGTGCAACTTTGGATTGTCGAATTAGATTAGGATTATACCAAAACAATGAAGTGTGTTAAGTTTAACCAAATATTTGGTGCTTTTGGAACTCATTCTAAAATGATTTTATTTTTTATATGAAAATAGAAATGAAAATATTTTTAATTTCAGACATAAATTATTTTTGAAAAATGAGTTTAGTAATTTTATCAAGAGATTATTTTCAGTATAAAAAAATCCTATTAATGTCTCTCTTTTATTTGCTTGAGAGAGAAGAAAACGGAAACAAAAAATGAAAAATGACTAAAAGTAGTTTTTCATTTTCTCTCATTTTGCACTAAACCAAAAAATCGTTTTTATTTTCATTTTTTATCTTTAATTATGTCAAACGTCGTTTCTCTCCTGTTTTTATTTTTTCTTTATCAAAAAATGTAAAAAATAAAAACAAAATTAATTTCAAACACGGCCGTTGTGACCCTGGTTTTAATAAAAGGAGTAGTATCCGTGTTTGTTTTTAGAAAAAACTCTAGGAGCTTGTTTCAATTTGAAAACACACTCTTATGATTTAGAAAACATGGCTGTTTTCTATTTATACTTTTGACATCTATATAATCTTGATGACTTGTAAACTAATTTATAACAAGTAAAAAATAAGCAACATTCTAATAGACTCAATTGATACATTTTTTTATTGAAATTTTGAGCTAATAATCTAGTCCCATTTTTTATAATAAAAAATGCACATTTTCTTATTCACAAAAACTCTCTTTTTGCAGTGTTAAAATTTTCTTTCTTTGTAGATTTCAAAATATTTTGATTCAATTTGATAAAAAGGCTAAATTAGCACAAATATTTTTAAATGATGATCTAATTTTTATTCTTAAGTAGTGCATCCTAAATTTTATTCTTTAAAATGATAGAGATTATAGGCTTGTTCATTTGCATCCAAACTCAAAAAAAATTTGAACTTAAATTACAATTTTATTCAAGTTCATGTCCTTCTATAAAATTTGAGATTGAACTTGAGTTTAGGGTTAAAATCTGAGTTCAAGTTTCTCATCAACTCAAGTTCCTAAACTCAAACTTAAGTTAATGAACAATATTTTTTTACATTCTTAAAAACGCCATAATTTTTTCTTTTTAATTTCGATTGAGATGATTTTTTTCTATGCATTCATAACGAAGAGGCAAATAAAACTCCACACATATACTCTATTAAAATTTTTCATCACCATGGAGTTTTTATTAAAATACTATTTAAATACAAATTCAAGATTTGATCTACTCAAATACTAATTCAAATAGACTCTCAATTCAAACCATAACTCAAAATGTGTACACCCAAACACAAACTCAAATTAGAATCCCAAATCAAAATCTGAGCTCAAGTCATTCTAACTCAAAAAATACAAATGAATAAGCATATCTCTATTCCTTTGACAGGTGGTAGATGAAATTCACTTATTTAAATTTTCAATTTGATGCACTCATCTATTCTCTGCCATTACATTAGGCTCTATTTTCTTCATATATATGTGCCAAATCTAAGTAATTGTTATACAAATATATTTTTTTTAACGTATATGTAACACCATGGTCGAGTAATCGACCGTTCTCTCAAATTGACAAGACAAGGGAACCCGAAAGGCCTCCCAGAGCCCATGCAGGCACGTCGAACTATGACGATGTCGCGGTCATTACGTCGAGGTAGCCTGCCCAAATCCATCAACGATCTTGTCAACTCTAAAGTGTCTTTTGAACGTTGAAAGCCCAGGTGATTGGTAAGAGAGATCAGCCTAATTTCCTGAGGTTGTCATCATGAAAATGCACCTACGCCACCCTTAAATCTAGGGATAGAAGATGGCTTCCTCTTCGGGAAATGCAGAAGAGATGATCACATGTAAATGCCTATAAATAGAGCCAAGGAAACTCATTGAAGGGTTAGACACTATTTCATTGCTTCAAGAAAGCTTGTAATCTTAGAAAATATTAGTGCATTCACAAGTGGACTAGGCCAAAAAATCTTGCCAAATCACTATAAATCCTTGTTTTCTTTATGCTATTTAATTGCTTTTAAGCTTTAATTAACTCGTGAGTGATTATTGTGAGAATTCCCAAATAGGTAATTACGAGTTATCAGAAAAATACCGTCAACAATATATAAATGTTAGTCTCAACAAATAGATTTCTTTACTAAAAGAGTTATTTTATTAAATACGACTGTAAGCTTTATTCGTAATAAACATCGAAGAAACATTTTGATAATGGATTTTGCATTAAAATTTCCCAACGGGCTTTGTTATTTAAGATAAAACATTTGCATCCAGACTCTAATATAACTAATATTGCATTTTCTACCATTTCAAAGTTGATCTTGCGAATTAATATTTTATGTCTAATAAGAACTCTATTTATTCATATATAATAAGAAATATTAATGGTTCAACCCAAAAATATTTTAGTAAATCTTAACATAAGCTAGCCATTTTTTTAAAAAAGGAGAATTAGTTAGTTTTTATAAAAAAAGTCATATATTTTAAAATTATTTAATTGCAAAAAGGTAAATAATTATTTTTAATACTAAATAAACAATTTTTTAAAATAATTATTTACTATTTAATTTTAAAATTTATTTATTTAATTTAATTTTAAAATCTACTATTTATTATAATTTTTTATGAACTTTAAAATAAGGTTTAATAAAAAAAGGTATTTTACACAAATAATTTATAAACTCTTTAGTAAGTGACAGTTTAGTCTCTAATTTTTTTTAATAAAATAACTCTTAATATTTTTAAAATATGATAGTTTAGTCATTTTTGTTAAATTTTAATAAATTTTTAATAAAACATATCACGTAAAGACTCATTTTTTCAATAAAATAACTTAAATGTCCCATTAGAAAAACCTTCTTCTTTTTTTCCCCAAATTTCATCTCCAATAACACTATCTTTCTTCAGTATCTCTCTCTCTCTTCTTTCTCAACATCGGGGTTGGTAGATTTGGGTGGGGTCGCTGGGACTGTGCGGCGGTGCCTTATCGGAGACTTGTAAACCCTGTGGGCAACCTCATCATCGTCTTTTTCTCTAGTGAGATTCGTCATTGTGGAGATGTTCTAGCTGAGGCTGCAAATCTCTGAGATCTTTTTGTTGACGTTCTTGAGCTTCGAAACCTTCTGTTGACAGTGTTTTTTCGACAACTCGTAATTACCTCTTCGAGAGCTCTCACGATAATCACTCATAGGTTAATTAGAGATTAAAAGTAATTAAATAGCATAAAGAAGATAATGATTTATAGTGGTTCGGCAAGATTTCTTGGCCTAGTCCACTTGTGGATGCACTAATATTTTTGGGATTACAAGCTTTCTTAAAGCAATAAAATAGTGCACAACCCTTTAATCAGTTTTCTTGGCTCTATTTATAGGCCTTTACATGTGATTATCCTTCTACATTCTCGAGGAGGAAGCCATCTTCTATCCTTGGATTTAGGGGTGACATAAGTGTGTTTTTATGATGACAACCTCAGGAAATTAGGCTGATCTCTCTTACTAATCACCTAATTTCTTGACTCCTATAGTAGCAGTTGGTGCAATGCATTCTTCTTTGAGTTGACAAGACCGTTGATGGATTTGACTAGACATGCTACCTCAACGTAATGGCCACCACAAGTCAAGTCATGGTGCTCGACGCACCCCGCCATGTATGGGCTCTCGACGTTCAAAAGACACTTTAGCTATAGTGGTTCCCTTGACGCCAGCGACCGATTCTCAATGGGGAGGCCTTGGCGCTTGTAGTTCGAGAGTGTGGTCGATTGTTCGACCATGGTGTAACACCTTCTTCTCGATCTTCTTGCCGTGGAGCTTGAAAATGGGGAAAACTGAATTAGGGCGACGTCATAGTAGTAGCAATCATACTGGTGCCTTTGTCTCCATCGTCTTCTTTGATTTCTTCTTCTAGTTATGGGTCGCTTACAATGGGTACAGATTTGTGTACTTTGGGCTTCAGTCTCGGGGTTTCCAACATAACTTCCTTGACGGTCTCTTCCTCGACCGTTAGCGACAGTGCTATGCTTTCTCTGCTATTGGATCGAGAATGGGTAATGCGATTTTTTTGTTTGGGGGCTAAAGAGGTTGTGCTCGAACAACAACCCATCGTTGTTGTTTTCGTTTTTTCTCTCTTTGTTTTGGACTGCGAAATTGGATCATAATGGCATTGTCGTTTTCTAATGAGGACATTTAAGTTATTTTACTGAAAAAAGAGTCACGTGATGGATCATGACATATTCTATTAAAAATTTAATAAAAATGACCAAACAAGTTATTTTACTAAAAAAAAAAATTATAAATTAACTGTCACTTACTTGTCATTTATTAAAGAGTTTGAGACGATATATGCAAATTACCACCCAAAAAAAAAAAAAAAAAAAAATCAAACAAGAAAGGCAATCCTAGTTGTTTAATATTAAGGATTTAACAAGTGCATTTTGAAAAAAAGCCCTAGAGCTCTGATAAGAGGTCATCAGTGTCAGTGACACGCCCCAATCCCCAACCGGAGGTCGAACGAACGCGCACAGTCGACCGTGTGAGCGACGGAGCGCCGTCGCAAGCGCCGAAGATTCTCTCCCCGTGCGAGCGCCGTCGCGTTAGCCCTTCTCTCAATCCGCCGAGCCTCTCTTCGTCGCCACGATCACCGGCGGTCGTCCCGGGCCTTTAGAAGCGAGCTTGAAGGTTAGCCTTTTGGTTTTTGGAGGTTAGTCTGATAGATTTGTGGAGAAAGTTGCGTCGAACTTTTTGTGTGGAGAAACGTGTACATTTTGTGTTAATTTGATGGAGTTAATTCTTTCTTCTTTTTTTTTTTTTTTTTTTTTTTTTTTTTTGATGGAGTTGATTTCGTTTGGTAGTTGGGTTCAAAAAGTTGTTGAAATTTGGGAAATGAAGAATTGTGTGTTAATTTTGTCCGTAGGAGTGTTGTTTTTGGTTTCTGCCATCCAAATGTTTGATTAAATTCCCCAGTGTACAAACTTTCTTTGTTTTCAATATTTCTCACAGTTTCATATTACGCGTCAATTTGCCCGAATTAAAGGAACTTGAAAGGGCTGAGATTTAACAATAACAATTCAATCGTTGGGACAATGAAATGAAACAGTAAATTTGTTTTTGTTTTTTTTTTTTTCTTCTGGAAGCAATGGACTCAATATTTAAGCTTATATTTGTTGGACTTAAAATCTTTTGCTTATTTAACTTTATGACGTTGATTCTGATGTTTTAGTGCAATAAAAGTTGATGTAATATATTGCACGTATTGAAAACTATTTTAGTTGTTTTTTTTTTTTTTTTCAATTTTTAGAATTATGTTTTTAATGGCAGTTCAGGCATTTTGAGTTTAAAATCGAGTGTTGACCGGGAAAAATATATGAATTGACGTGTTAAATGAAATCTGATGATATACATTTAATGATTGATGTTTTTTCTGAATAAACCTACAAGAATTTTTTATAATTTGCAATTTTGTTGTTAGGATGAGATTGAGACATTGATGAGTTGGAACAATGGAGATAATGAACAGGTCTCTTTGTGGAATTTTTTTGTTTACTGATTGATGTTTTTGGAATTTGTTTGATTGTTGGAAATTGTTTTTCAATTTTTTGGTTGATATTGGTGAAAATTGTTATTTCAATTAGTTTGTGTCTTAAGCTATTTGTGATTTTTGGTTGATTATTTCACTTGTTTTGGAAGATTGATTTTAGTTTGATATTTGTTAATTGGTTTATGTGAATATTTTGATATTTTTATTGTCACACGTTCATTTTTGTGAGATTTCTTTGTGATTTGTGGAATTAGTTTTGATATTGGAGGGAAATTGGTATGATTTTGGTGTTGTAAAATATTTGATTTTATGATTTCTTTGATATCACTTTTTTAATACAAACTTTGATATCAAAATTTCAAGCAATATTGTATTCTTTTTTCTTTCTTTAATAATATTCTCCTCTTTTTGAGGAAGTTTCATTCAAAAAAATTTCAAGCAATATCACCATGACATTCAACTTTGTGACTTTTGTCTTCATATTATGACTTGATTACTTATTGTGGACTTTAATTTTTCTTCATATATTGATTTATTTTTGGACTATATAATTGTTATATTCATATAGTGACTTTGCAGTTTGTACTATATAAAGCTCTAGATATACTTTGGGAAAGATATGTTTCTATATAGCATGCTACTTTAGTGGATGGAGAATATCACTTGTCATTTTCAAATATGTGTAAATTGTCCAACAATGTTACCATTAAAAAAGGGACTTTGAAGAAAAAAGGAACAAGAGAAATCAGAAAACAGTTTTCTTTTCATTAGAGTGAAAGCTATAGTCACGAGTGAGTAATAATTAAATAAACTCATTTTTTTGGTGCTAAGGGTAAAAACGTCATTTTTGGCTACATGGCTGGAAAAATTTTTATGGTTAACTAATAGAACAGGTATGCGCATTTTATTTTTTTGAAGTCAGGCAAGTAAATTTGTTTTGCTCAAGGGGGTGTTTCTGTTGTTTTGGCAAAGCAGACAGGGTATAGGTATAAAAATGCCTACTTTATGGGTTCTCCGTTTTGTTATTTGATCTGCACACCTTAAACTAATCAGACTGTTGTTTTGTTGTTTGATCTGCATGCCTTCATACTAATATGATTATTGTTTTTATATGATCTGCACACCTTGATGCTAACTTGTATTTTATATCATATAAATATTTTTTTCCTCTTATTCCAAGATGAGACGAACCACAGCTGCCATTGGAGCAAAGCTTCCATACCCAATAAATCCCTCCACCAGGCAAACCCTAATTACCTTCTCCACCTCCTCCTTCGGCCGTGGTCGTGGCCGTGGTGCCCCTCCCCCCCGCTTCGACTTTTCCACACCTCCACGGGCCCCAGGCCAGCCACCTGATGAGGCACCGTTGACACCCCAGGAAGCCTCGCCTCTAAGTCATGATCATGGCCGTGGCCGCGGCCAGGGCCAGCCCCTTCCTCCTGTCTCCCCAATCGTCCCCTCCTTCTCCTCCATCTCTTCTGGTGCCGGTCGTGGCAGAGGAGGAGGCTCCTCTTTCAAAACTGTTCTGCCTCCGCCACCGCAACAACAAGAGATCCAGAACATGGAAAAAGTTCCTCCAGTAGCTGTGGATGATGGTGGCTCTATGCCAGAGAGTATTGCCTCATTGCTGCCTGGAGTAGGGAGGGGACAACCGGAAAAGCAGCCAAAGATCCAACAACATGTGAATCGACATGTCCAGCAGCGGTGGGCTCCGGAATCAGCTGTGGTGAAAGAATCTAAACCAAAAGAGTCGCCTCCTCCTCCGCCACTGCAACAACAAGAGATCCAGGACATGGAAGAAGCTCCTCCAGTAGCCGTGGATGATGGCGGCTCTATGCCAGAGAGTATTGCCTCATTGCTGCCTGGAGTAGGGAGGGGACAACCGGAAAAGCATCCAGAGATCCAACAACATGTGAATCGACATGTCCAGCAGCGGCGGGCTCCGGAGTCGGATGTGGTGAAAGAATCTAAACCAAAAGAGGCGGCTGCGGCTTCGGCTGCGCCAAAAATGAGCCGGGAGGAGGCGTTGAAGCATGCAATGGAGGTGTTTTCGCGGAACGAAGCAAATGTTGGAAGAGGAAGAGGTAGAGGCAGAGGCAGAGGCAGAGGAGAGGAAGAGGGAGGTTTGTGAAGGAAGAGGAGGATGAGAAGGATGCGTGGCTTGATGTTGGTGATGATGCTGATGGGGAGAGGTTTGCTCAGAGGCTTGGCCCTGAAAAGATGAGTGAGTTGAATGAAGCCTTTGAGGAAATGGGAGAGAAGTTGATTCCTGGCATCAACGAGATGCATTTGGATGCCCTCGACATGAATTTCAAGGTAAAACGGAGTTTTGGGTTTATTGGAATATTTTTTGCAGACCAGCATGTTTTATAATTTTTATGTTTTTTTAATAAGAAAACTTCCTATTTTTATAAATGGCTCAAATACATGGGGGAAGAGGATAAGGTATCCCTTAAAGAGAAAAGCACAAAGCATGTTGTTCTAAACTTGGTTATAAACAACTATATCAACTCGGTTATAGACTTGCCTAATCATAATTATGAGCTTAGTGATATGAAATTAGGTTCAAGTTTTCGCAATTTTGCTTTAGTAAAATCGTATGAGTACTAGCTTGCTAGTAGAATTATTTGCTTCAGTTTTTCTAATCAAATGCTATGCTTGAAAGTTAAAAACTTGAAACGTGAGGTTAGAACTGCAATTGACGTGTCTAGCATTTTCAGTTCTGCAGTTGGGAAAATGAGATGATTATAAGCTTATTGAACTTGCTAACAGAATTATTTGGCCTTCATTGAACTGTGTTGTGAGATCTTGGATAGCTTGGCGATTTTTTGGGCTATTGTATCTTTGGTTTTGCGTATATCAAGCTTTTATATTGGCAGGGTTGATTACGAATTCTAAGATTTTTGGGATTGCAGTTAGAGTTTGAACCGGAGTTTTTGATGGGAGACCTTGAGAGTAATCCTGATATTGACGAGAAGCCACCTATCCCTCTCCGGGATGCACTTGAGAAGGCAAAGCCATTCCTCATGGCATATGAGAATATTGAAAGCCAAGAAGAGTGGGAGGTATAGTTTATTCGTCTTGTTTGATATGTTGGTTGGGTTATAATATGGTGCATTTGTACCCTGTTTCTTTTGGCAATGTGGTCACTGTAGTATAGTATCATTTGATAATTAAGATTAATCAAAATAGAATGTTTTCAAGCCTATGGATAGATTAATCTGCATTTGCTCGTGGGAGTCTTATGCTTATCGTCCTTGCTCTTCACTGGTTTACTTTTGCAGATATGCTTTTGATTATATATTTATATGGTGTCTAGTTTCATTGTTTTAATGGGTAAAATCATAGACCTTATATCAATTGTTTTAATTCCAGTATGCTTTGCCTAGCATAAATCATCCAATTTGTCCTAGACATGCACAATAAGAGCGAGAGAATCTATACTTGCTATAGAGAAACTTTTATGGTTTTGATTATCATTATTACTAATATTTTATTTTTCCAATTTGTTAATATGACGTATTAGTTAGAAATATAGGAAAAATCTTCAGCATATATTGTGTTTTGTCCCCAGGATATTATTTGATAGACAAAAAGAGTCAAACACACGCACATTTTTCCCTTTTAGGGTCTTGGATTCTTCTCGTGGGATTTTTTTTGCAGGTTGGAGGTAACCCAATGATTTTGTAGACGTTGCCTATATTGTGTTGGATTAAAGGAACAAAATAAATGCTTAACATAGCTAATTTGTTACTGGTGGCTTGGTTATGAAGTTAAAGTTTAGTTATTATTTTCTTGTTTAAATACTGGGCTTTCACTAAATTGTGTGATGAGTAAAATACAAAAATGTAAATGCAGAAAGTGTGACTACTGAAGTTGCCTTCATGCTGGTATTTTTCTGACCTTTATATTCTACCAGGAAATTATGAAGGAGACGATGGAGAGAGTTCCATTGTTGAAAGAGATTGTTGATCATTATAGTGGGCCGAATAGGGTTACGGTGAAGAAACAACATCAAGAATTAGATAGGGTCGCTAAGACTCTGCCCGCAAGTGCACCCAATTCTGTAAAGCAATTCACTGAGCGTGCAGTACTTTCTCTCCAGGTTAATTTTGTTCTTTCTTTCACCTTCTAAAACTTTAACTCTTTAAGTTACTTTGGCATTGTGTACTTATAATATTTTTATTTAGTCTATTCTCATTGGTTAATCTTTTATATCATTCAACTTTGGGGTCGCTTGGTTGGAGCGTTGAAGGGGTTTGAACCCAGGTTCGGGTTCAAACTTCAAACCAGTGTTTGTTTTGCAAAAAGTAAAAAGGGGTTTGAACCCTTGATGTAACGTTTAAACCCTCTAAATAAAAGGATTTCTAAACTCAAATCTCCCTTGGGTTCTCAGGGTTTGAGTTTCATGCTTCTGAATGGGCTTATGCAGTCATAAATTTATTTGGTGAAAGACTGTCAAGCCTGCACTCTGCACCAAGAAGGGGGTGGGGCTGGTTTTGGTGTCATGGATGCATTTTAGAAAGACTTGTTCTAGAAGATCATTAAATTTACACTGGGTATCAGATAGATTTTACTTAATGCTTGTTATCATGTTTTCAATGCTGCTGATATATGGACCTGTTGGTATATCCTGCAGCTGGGCTCTTTAGAATCTTCTGTCTTTAACATAGCACTTAAGAGTCGTTTCTAGGAATATATTTAGGCTATATTTGGCTAACTTGTAATGGAATGTATGAGGAAAGGTTAAGGTGCTGGAAAGGAACAAAGATGAATAAGAAAGCAGATTATTGATGCTCTTTCTGGTGTTTACTTACATGTTGAGAAGTGGAATTGGGAACAATTGTATAATCTCAATAACTTTAGGTACAGGAGTCCTAATAGAAAGGGATTGTGATTGATTTCTTTGCCTATAAGAATGAAATATGATTGTTGGTAGTTGTGGAGATGGGCAAGACTGCTCTTAATGAAAGGTTCATGAGTGAGATATGAAGGGCATTAGATATATGATGGTTGTAGCACAGAGATTGGTATACATTAGAGCTTTAGGATATGAGGTTTTGGGGCTGGTTATAATTTGGTGTGTGGAATACATTTGAGTACATAAGAGTAGGTTTGTTGTCTGAGGGAGACCAGGGGTGTATAGGATGTGCAGTTAAAGATTTTTGGCATAAGTTTTTGTCCATACTCGTCATGTATTAGATTCTTTTCGGAAATATTTTAAAATACTGTCCCGTACTGAAACTCTTATTCTAGGCAAAAATTGAATGATGTAAAAAAACCATTCAAGTCTGGATCAGTTTGGTTTGGTTTGTCTCTTGTTGTTCTTGACCGTCTTTCATTTTCCCATTAATTGATTACCTTTTGGCTCATGAGTGAGGCCACAAGTAAGCAAGTAGTAAAATACCAAGCCATGGAAAATAAAAAGGAAGAAAGGCTCTTCTTTCATATTGTTTGATAGAGCTAGAAGAGAAATGAAAGAGGAAAGAATCTCTTATGTAATTTATTTTACAATTACATCCTCGTACATTTAAGAAGAGGAGGTATGACTATGGTCAAATGATTCTTTAACATATTATTTGTTATGTCAAACGGTTTCTCTCATGTTCTCTTTCCAGGTTCAAAGGATTTAATAACCGGAGGGCTACAGATTTTTTTTTTTTTTTTTTTTCCAATCTCCTCTCGACCAAGCAATCCCACATTTCTTTTTTGTTTCAAAACCCCTCCAATTTTTTGGCTCTCTCTTTTCCACTCTGCCAAACATAGGCTGAGACTTTTCGGATATTTCTTGATAAAATGGCCAAGTTGTTATTGATCCTGTTGGTTATATATATATATATATATATATATATATATATATATATCTTTGGAAGAATAAAAGGATTCAACTGGTATAAGCCGATTGCTACTATACCTAAAAATTAAATTTCTTTTTTACATTTATGAGTCATTCTCCAAAATTTTGTTTCCTTGATTCTTTACTTCGAAAAGTTCGTCTTAAATGAGTTTCTTGTGGGGAAAAAAAGTTGTATACAAATATTCATTTAGCCCTTGTTTGATTTGCAGAACAACCCTGGCTGGGGATTTCACAGGAAATGTCAGTTTATGGATAAGCTGGTGGCACGAATGTCCCAGCATTACAAGTGAGGACAAAATAATTCTAGTTGCTTTATGGATAAGCTGCTGCACTCTCCATGCCCAAGCTCCTCCGGCGAAATGAAATCCGCGGAATGTACTCAAAGGGTATTAGGACCTCAGTTTATGCAATTGACTTGTATTTCTTCTCAAATTTTGCTTATGGCTCATCTTGTTATGTCATTTGCACATAGGTAAAGAAATTTGCTAAATTTTATAATAATCTTTGCCAACATGGCATCTTTGTTGAAGGGCTTGGCTTCTTTTTAGGCAGTCGAATTTCCTTTCATTTGCTTTGCTAATGCGGTTCTCTTTTGAATTTGATGCTTAGGACCACGAAGATGCTTCTTTACTTAGCGTCTTGCCTAAGGTTGATCTTCAATATCTATGATGATCGTCTAATTCCTTTTTTTACTTCAACTGCAATGGTCAAGATTTACACAATTGGCTCTTGTATTCTCTCACACCTCAATACTGTAATCTTTTTTCTTTTTTTGGTAAATATACTTCAATCTTGTTTGTTTATTAAGGAGACTCGCTTTGAAAATGTGCATGGCAACCATTTCTTAATATGATCTCACACATTGTTTACCAAAATATTGCCTGTCTAATTAGTTACTTATTTGGTCAACATTTGCATGGCATTACTTCACTACAATAGGTTGATTATTAATTTTTCATCAAAGTGAGCGTATATAGCATTGTATGTAGACTTAGGGTGTGTTTATTTGTACAATTTAAGTCGTAACTTGAGTTGTGTATGTGAGAGAAAAATATTGTAGTAAAAAAGTTAAATTTGAATTTATGTAAGAGAAAATATTGTAATAATATGACTTGAGTTATAAAATAAATAAGGTCTTAATCTTCTCTCAAATTTATTAGGAAAAACTTTTTTTTTTTTTTTTTGTCAAATTTTGGGTCTTGTAACGATGGAGCTCTCCAATTTCAAAAATATATCCGTTTCTCCAATTTTTGAAACCGTAACAAGTTTGATCCTTGCTTTAGTTTTGTGGAAGGGATTGTGATTTGAGCGTAGAAGTTAAAGAAATAGCGAGAAATGACAAACTTACCCCGAAAGTATAGATTCGCTGCAAAAATTACAAAACAAATGAAAATCTAATTTGAGTTTAAAATCCCAATTTATACAAAACAAAATCTAATAATTATTACAAAATTAAATATCAAGAATTTTCCAATCAAGAAAGTCTTCTTTCCCATATATTAGCAAAGAATGTCCTCATTTTGCCCATACACGTGTGACTATACACGGCAATTCTGTCCACCAAACTAACGGAAGGACCAAATGTACGTTTTGAAATTTAAGGGACACATCGATAGAAGACCAAAAAAAATTGCAATATACTTCTAATTTTGTATGCCCTTTACTAATTAGTACCTCTATGATTCAAAATTAAGGAATTAGGCAACTCATTCGATCTTTAACTATCAATCATTATTGGACTAAATTGCAATATACTTCTAATTTATTTGAGCCCCTTCTTAGTGATGACATATGTCCGTGTAGATCTAAAATATTTGAGATCTTCTTCTTGTAGAATGGGCAACCTTAACATAATTAAGATAAAATAATCGTACAAGCTGAGACTAAGGAGTATCTTCATTTTTAATTACAAATTATTATTAGTTTAATAATTAGGAAAAAGAAGGGGGAAAAAAAAAAAAAAAGGAACATGGAGTAGCTAACAAATCCTGATTAATTTATCTTGATTGGGCAACTTTAACATGAGATAAATTAATGGTCGTATGAGTATTCTTAATTTATAAGTAACAAATTCTGATTAGTTTATTTCTTCACATTTGCACCATTTGCAAATCAATATAAAAGTACCAATAATATGTTTATTAATCAAATATAAAGTACATAATAATAGAAAAGGGACATAGTGTATAAGAATACCAATTTTATTATTTTTTTTATGCTAACTTTATACCAATTTTCTTTTTTTTTTTATGCTAACTTTATCTTTAGAAAAATTATGCGGAATAAAGATTAATATTGATCATTATCATATGCTCTACACATGCATCTAAAGCAATGTATCTAAACATAATAATAATAATAATCACACTAAGCTGGCTTTTGACGTGCGCGCATGAACAAATGTTGTTATAAATAACATTGCCATATGCAAGTTGGTTTCATGTAATCTTTCTAAATAAAAGATAAAGAAGAAGAAGAAAGGGAAAAAAAAAAATGAAATATCTTATAATGCTTAGTTGCCCCTGACAACTGTTCACCCGTCCAAGATGCTGAAGCTCTTTGGAAGGCTTGCAAGGGTAGAGTTTTTATGCCTCAAATAGGCTATTTTGCATAGAAATCCCTTCAACTTTACAGAGTTTGATAATTTTTAGTTCTTTAATTTTTTTCTTAATAATTGATCTCTTGAATTTTAAAATTTGTTACAACATTAGTCAAATTGAAAACAAGTTTACAAATTTAGACAATATCTTCCACGTGAGTCTTTAATAATGATAATTAATATCTTTTTACATCGAATTGATTCTCATATACGCATCACGAGTGAAATTTTTTTTTAAAATTAAGAGCTAACCGTTTTGGGAGAAAAATTGAGTCTCCCAATTTGAAAACTTTTTTCATTCATGATGTGTATAAAGGTTCAATTTGATGTAAAAAGACTAAAATTATGCTTATTAAACACTCATGTGAAAGATACCGTCTAAATTTTTAACTTCGTTTTGAATTTGAAAAACAATGCAACAAATTTAAAAGTTTAAAAATTAAGAGACTAATTTGCCAAACTCGTAAAATTGAGGGGTATCTATGCGAAAAAAAAAAAAAACCCTCAAATATTCTTTTTTCAATTGTACTCAATATGGTTTTTCGTGTGATGTTCACCAAAGTATTGTTATTGCCAAAAAGGGGAAAAAGAAAAAAGAAGAAGCTCCTCTAATCTTTCCAAGCCTTTTCAAGCCCTTTCAAGCATAGTTATAAAACATCACTTCTTGTTAATTGTTTTGATTCTTAATCACTTGCACAAATGGTCTTCACTTTAGAGAATTTATTGATTCTTGAGTTGACACATTGATTATGAAAAACAAATGTGACGTGATCTATGTTTTGCTTAAATTACAGAGATACCCCTTTGACCAAAATATTCAATTTCAACATCCCACCATCCTTTATTTGGTATTTGATGTAAAAAAGAACAAAGTGCTTAAGCAATCCCAGTTGATGATTTACTTTTTGCTTTGATTTTAGCCCTTATAATGACAATTTTTTTTAACTGTTAGAGTATGCGTTATAGTTGTGAGTGTCTAAAGATAACTTACAATTTTTTTTATTTATTAAAAAAGATTAAAAATGTCAGTTTCAGGTCCCAAAGTAGCTGGAATTATTTTATAATGCATGGAGAGGCATCTTTCTCATTTTGAATATGATATTACTTGTTAAACTATACTTTTCCGTCAGGCTTGACTAAGGATAAATTGTTAATTTGTCTAAAAAGTCTTGGGGTTGTTGACATAAAATGCATCAATGAAGTAATCTCAGTGTATAAAAAGTGGATAAATTTTCAAATTTAACCATTTTTTTCAACTCTATTATTTATTGTAGTACACAATTTTAATGCCACTATAAAAAAATAACATGCAGTTTATAAAAAGACAATCAGAACGTTACAAAAAATAACCAGTAGATTATGAAAGATAATCTGCATGTAATAAAAAATAATCTGCAAATTATGAAAGATAATTTGTAGATTATGAAAAGATAACTTGTAAATTATTAAAGACATGAGATAAATTTATAACAGTAGTAGAAGTAAAATAATGTTACTTTAATTATGGCATTTTTTGTTTTCTCTCAAAAAATAAAAAATAAAAACCATTACTTTCATGTAGATTGACGATCCAATTAATTGCTAGAACTTAAAGCTAGTTATCCTCTCTCATTATTAATATAGTTTATTTTTTCTATATATTGATATGTTAAATAAATGCGCAGGATGGGGAACCAATGAGAAGGCTATAATAAAAATATTAGCGCATAGAAATGCAGCTCAAAGGAAGCAAATCAGAGAAGCTTACGAGAGGTTCATTAACTAACTAATTTAATTCTCAGTTTCTTTCTATTTTTGACTAATTCAAGAATAATTTTGTTATATGACATGTCCACCGGTACAATTTATTTTAACTGTTATTTTATTTTATAAGGAGTTTCTTTAAAAAAAAAAAAAAATAAAGATATATATTAATCCGACAATTATAATAAATTAAGTTAGTTGACTAAATAAATTATAACAATCAAACGAATTTAAATTATTATCATGTCACATTATTAAATTTCATAATAACATAATTAAATTTTTATATTTTATCGATAACCACCCACGGAAAAATAATTGTTGAAAACCCGTCCACACATACATATATACCGGATAAACCATATATTATTTAGGCACATAAAAATAAACGTAAAATATTGATTTAAAAATTGCAACCAAGCCCCCGATTCCGAAGGTGTTTTAATTTTTACTAGCGCACAAACATCACAATTCGTTTTTTTTTTTTTTTTTTTTTTTTTTTTTCTTTCCCACAACATGGTAGGGTATTTGTTCATACAATATGATACTGAAATTTGATATATATATATATATATATATACACATATATATATATATGTGTACCGTTTTTTTTCCTTTTATACATTAATTTATTATTTAAATATATATATGTGTACCGTTTTTTTTTTTTTATACATTAATTTATTATTTAAAATCTCTAAAGAATATATATATATATATATATATATATATATAGCACATGCTCACTATTGTTAAACGTAACATTTCAAATGATATCATACATTGGAGTACAAAATAAAATAGCATAGGCTCACCATTGTTAATGAAAAGATATCTATTACTATTACCAATACAAATATTAACAACTTTGAGCCAAAAACTTGTCACTCTCAAGTTTCTTATGTCTATTTGACAAAAACCGCTGAAGTCCAGTTGAGGCAAAACTAATTGGGCGCATATAAACAATTGAGTAAATTACAAGTTTGGTTCAACATTATCAAAACAAAATAAAAAAAAATAAAAAAAGTTCGGTTCACTAGTACTCACCAAATTGCTGATCCATATTGAAGATGTTAGATAGTTAAGATTGATCTTATCATGTCGAGTAAAGTCTGATTTATCTTTTTGGCTACATCATTTTACTATGGTGTACCGGGTGCAGTCAATTGAGATATCACACTTTCTTCAATCAAGAAATCTCGAAACTCTTGGTCCAGGTACTCACCCTTTCAATCTGATCGAAGTGTTTGTTCAGAATTCTCCAAATTTTCTAAAAGTTTCAGATTTTTATTGCATTAAATAAATATAACCATATCTAGAATAGTTGTCTACATTATCAGTTTTTTTATGTAGTTGTAGATTGCTAATAGCTGTTATATTTTGTTGTTAGAACTATTAATGCTAGAAGAACAATATTCGATATTTTACTCTTCTTCTTCTTCTTTTTCTTGTTTTCTTATCTTTTCACTTGTTCGATTGTATAATTTCATGTTAAGAACATTGACACCAACCCTCTCCTCAAACACACACGTGCTAAGCTTGAATTTTTATAAAAAAAAAATAAAAAAATAAAAAAAATAAAAAACACTTGTTCAAACGACTACTAGTAATATAAATAGGCAGAACCAATAATTTCACTTGGATTAACGGAAGCCGTTTAGATAAGTGGATTTTGGGCAGAGACAAAATAATTACCTGGGAATTTTGATCAATTTATTTATGACATTCTCTCATTTGTAAGAAATTACAGGAACTAAGAATAAGGATACCTCCTTAAATCATAACAAGCAAGAATCAAACAAGGAAAAATAAACTTTAAAACCCGATCGATCGATCGTTCAATCTCTTCTGAATATCTGAGCCGCAGACACGAAATTCATGTCATGAGGACTCCAAATAGTTTTCCTAATTTCCAACCAGGGCAAGCAAGAAATCCTTATAGTTCCCATTCGCCGCGTCTTCAATTTTCTTGGGCAGAGAAACTCCATTCTGGTCTTGGAACTCCTCTCTTATCTGCTTCATGTCTGCGTCGGCTCGGGTGACGATTACTCTAGTCAGAGCCTTCTTTGCTTTCTTATCTGCATCCTTCTTCAGTGCTGCGTCCAACACCTAAACAGGACAGGCAAAAAAAAAAAAAAAAATTTCAAAAAAAAACCAGTAAAAACTTTGTATAAATATATATATATATATATATATATATATATATATGTAGTGATCTGGTTTTGGTTTTATGATCAGCTAACCTTTGTAAAATATTTCTGGGAAACACATAGACATTGGACTGTCTCTTGCAGCCTCGAATCAGCACCGATATCCTAATGAATGAGAGCATCGAAAACAGAGTAGTAATTGAGACACAAAATGAAATATTGCAAACAAACAATGCGCAATAATCAGTGGCAGAGCTGAGAAAATTTTTCCACGAACATGTTAAGTACACACACCAGGAAATCATTTACATGTAAAATATGATCATGTAGATGATTATAAATTTATTACCTCATCTAGGTTCTTGCCGGAATTCTTGTGGTATTGGTCGTAGACTTCCTTGAGATGAGCCCTGCTCCTGGTTGATAGTATCCTTATCACTTCATCGTCTTGGAGGAGGCTTTTCTTATCTGCGTTCTTAATGGCATTTGCAAGCTCCTTTACGTCAGACTTGACATTGTCGTCCTTTACTTTTGGTCCCTCGTATCTATAGGCACTCAAAAGTGCCACCAAAAGCTGTAATTCAATGCCCAAAAAATAACCATGCAAGTTAGTAATTGAATTGCTAGTTTTAGATCTTCTAGGCAGTCTCATTGCATATGAAGTCGGCCTATTACTAGCGCAGTCTAATAAATCCTCTCATAGTATTCAATCTCATTCGATATGAATCGTCTAATTTAAATCACAATACCATTTATGTTCTAAAATAAGTGCTCCCTATAATAGAATCATATATATATGGATTAAAAAACCAAATCATTTTGGTGGGGGCTCTAGAAGACCTTGATCAAAAAGGCAAATGCCATATGGGGTTTTTTTTTTATTTTCTTTTTAGTGATTGAATTTACTATTTGAGTTGTCAAGTGTGTATTAGGAACTACTTTGTGTCACCTTTGTCACACAATATAAGATCCCTTTTTAGTCTTAAAGGGGCAAAAGAGTCATTCTATCATCTAAAAGGAGTTAGATAAATGAATGTTCATGATTAGCAATTGTTACCTTGCGTTCAGGACCCTTGATGTGGTGAGCAGCATCCTCCTCAATGGAGCGATCAAAGAGGGAATGGTAGGCCCTCCTGGCCCCCAACAGCTCATCCGATGATCTGGTGCATGCAATCTCAATCAGCACACCCAAGGAACCTGGTGATGATCCATTTTTCAAGGCTCTCTTTACCAAACGAGCGTCTCGTTCCCAGGGATGCATGGCCCTCAGCACCACAGCATCCTAACACAATTAACATATTATAACCGACAACGCATGCAACACCTAATTAAGATAGCTAACTAATTAAGTATTAGGTACTCATTTAACCATACATTATTAAGTTAATTCGAATTATATTACGCGACCCAAATTTTATTGCAATTTTTTAATACCAACTGACATATAACGTGTTTTATTTTAATGTTGTAAGTATAGCTTAAGGGTGAACCGAGACGGGCAGAAAATCTTTTGAGCTCGGCCCGCCTTCCTCGGAAAGGTAGGAGTTTGCCAATTCTATCAGCATTTTTTTTAATTGGTTATTAAAAGATAACACGCATCAAAAGATTGTAACTCATTTTTACATTAGTTATAAAAAGTTTGGGATAAAATTGGGATCCTACCACTACTTAATTATTTTGTACTCTTATAAAGCAAAAAATAATAATTTAGTAGGAACTTTTAGGAAAGCCTATAAACACCACATATTTGTGTACTGACAGATAATTGAAATAGTCTAATTTCTGTTATGAATGACCATACGCTTTTGTGTTGTTGTGTCTTTTTATACTTTCTTTATTACCAAAAATCTGTGTTATTTGCTATTATTTTTTATTTGTATAGGTAGAATTATTTACCATGTAAGAAAATATCAATATTACCGTGCAATAATAATATAGCAGCCATCTTTATATAAAATATTGGGAAGTAACTGGGCAAATACCCAATTAAAAATTTTCCTTTAGCTTTGTAAATCCTTTTCAAAAATTAAAAAAAAAAAAAAAAAAAAAAAAAAACTTTCTTTTTTATTCTTCCCAGGGATTAAGGGAAATTACCATTACTTGATTTTAAGTATTTAAAACCAATTAAAATTAATACCCAACTAATTCTTAACTCCCTCGATTCTTTTTTGTCCTAAAATTCAACTAACTACGTATAGCCAATTAGCCATACTCCATTTTATTATAACAATAATAATAAATAAAAAATTATAATAGCCAAAACTAAAAGTAATTACATTGGATTGCATAAGACCTAAAAAAGAAAGAGAGATTTTATTTATGATTAAGAAAATGTAAAATGAAACTATGGAAAGAAAAATGAAATTAATAAATATTACCTTGAAACGCAAGAATTCTTTCTCGAGACGTTTGACATGGTCTTCATCACAGCGCTCAAAAAGACGCTCATCTTGGACGAAGCAATTGGGATTTGCTTTCCAAAATGATTTTCTCTCCTCTGCTTTCCATTTTCCCAGATTCTCTATCAATGATTTCTCGTCCACTCCAAGTCCACATTCATCTGGTGGGTCAAATGTTCATCCATCATATATACATACATACATATTATAGTTTGTCTATGAAGAATATATAAAACCAACTAAAAGAAAAACTTAGAAATTACCGACCTATAACAACATAACTTTCATATATATATATATATATATATATATATATATATATATATTTTAACTATAAATGTTAAATATATATATATATATATCACCTAAGTTAAAAATGTTATAAATGAAAGTTATGAAGTTAAAAATGTTATATATATATATATATATATATATGCTCAAACATTATAAGAAGGAAAAGAAAAGAAACTTTATATATTAGCAACAAAATTGTAAAAAGGAGAAAAAGGGAATGTTTTTGTAGAACCTGAAAATGCCTTGCTGAGATTCTGGACCACATCAGAGAGAGCCATTGTTTGTGTTTGGACTTTGGAAAAATGCGAGCTAAGAAAGAAGAACAAGAAGAACAAGAGGAAGAGAAGAGACAGAGAGAAAGAGAGAACGTTTTTCCGATCACTTTGGCAAACGCCAGATTTATATATAAATTTCAAAGGTCATTTTCGTCATTTCAAAATAATGGTTTTTTTTTTCTAACTAATTATATATGTATAGGCATGATAATTAATGGAGTGGGATATTTTGCAAACGGAAACAAGCGAAATTATTATTCAGTAACATGCGTTATATGGTTTGATTCCGTTACAAGTAATTAATTCGAAAATAGAAGTTTTTCTTCTTCTGTTTTTTTTTAATGGAAAAAACTTGGCTATATTCGAACTGCTTTTCTTTTTCTTTTTCAACGGAAAAACTAGAAACAACAATATTTAATAGGCATTGATATGTAAAGAATGGAAGTTTCGAATTACTTATCATCTTTTTTTTTTTTTTTTTTTTTTTTTTTTTTTTTTTTTTTTTATTTTTCACCGTAAAAGAATATCCTATTTTATTATTTTCCCTTTTACAAACAAATAATTTCATGGCTTCAATTTTCATATATGAAACGACTGTCAGCTTAGCCCTATTCATTATATTAATTCGAGTTTAGAATTTGAGTTTTACTATAGTAAAAAATTCTCATAAATAATTACATCTAATTTTTTTATTACAGTAAAAAACTCTCATATAAAATCACATCTCAATTCAAATTAAAAATTCAAATCAGCGAACTAAACAGTAGGTGCCATTTGCACTTAAAAAAAAAGCTGCTGTTTGAGTTTACATGAAAAAATTAATGTATGTATGTCTATATATATATATATATATATATATATATATATATTACATAGTAACAGTATCAGTTCTCTGTCAACCCCTATATATTTAAATCTTCCATATGTTAAATATGTCTTTGATCTTTTTGATGTTGGTTTTCTAACTACACGGAAAAAGAAACGCCTAATAGCCATTAATGACTAGATAAGCATCCCGAGATTTTTTCATAGGTCCTAATCGCTCGCATTCATTTTTTTTTTTTTTTTTTATCAATTGTTTAGAGAAAACCCAAAAAGAAACCAAAAAAACCAAGGAAATATATGTAGAGGGTAATTTCTTAAGGCTTTTTCGGTTGTATTTTTGAATTATGGTAATTTGAGTATAAATTTTGAGTTAAATTTGAGTTACAACTTAAGTTGAAATTATAATTTGAATTTGTGTTTAGATATGCACATTTAAGTTATGGTTTGAATTAAGAATCTATTTGAGTTTGTGTTTAAATTGGTCAAAACTTAAATTTGTATTTAGATAGTATTTTAATAAAAACTCAATAGTAATGGAAAATTTTAATAGAGTATATAGATGGAGTTTTATTTGTCTCTTCGTTGTGAACGCATAAAAAAAATCACCTCAATCGGAATTAAAACGAAAAAATTATAGTGTTTTTAAGAATAGAAAAAATATTGTTCATTAACTTGAGTTAAAGGGGGAACTTAAACTCATATTTTAACCTCAAACTCAAATTAAAATTCGAGTTCAAACTCAAATTTTACAAAAGAATATGAACTTAAATAAAACTGTAACTTGAGTTTAAACTTTTTTGCGGATTCCTCTTTTTTTTTAGTATTTTATTGAGTTCATTCATAGAACCAATTTATTTGTTTGTACTGCAAGACGGTATGTTCGTTTCATTTTGAAATATATATATGTTTTCCCAATTCGCTTCAAAAGAATGTGAATTCTTTTATGTTTACTAAAATGCAGCTACCAGGAGATCCCTTTTTTTTCTCTCTTTTTTTTATTTTGTTTTCCAAATATGAACACGAAATATCTTGAATCATATTGTACAGATAACAAAGAATTAAATTATTATGATGCTGACTTTTTTTCCCGGAAAACTACGATTATATATATATATATATATATATATATATATATATATGGACCACGAATAATATATATATATATATATATATATATATATATATATTATTCGTGGTCCATATGTTGGTAATTGTAACATGGTCGCAGGATACGTGTGGGAATTTGACGAAGTAAGCTGAACATGCATGTCTATTATTTGGCATAATTTATTTTTTCTTACAGCTTAAGATAATTATAATATATATATATATATATATCGGCCAGCTAATCAAGATATAGAAATATTATAAACAGAGAATTTCTTAATCATTTATTTATTGGAATCGACATGATCAGATCTGTAGGCCATGTGCAGCTGTGATGTGTTCATGATCTTTTATATATGGACAGATATGAATCGCACTTTTATTCTTTTTGGTTTTGATAAACCATATCATATGCTCAGACTTATGTTCTTAAACTAATACGTTTTGCATGTTTCACATGTCCTTTGGTCTTTGCTCTCTAGTTAAAGATGAAGACATCCGTGCGTGGTCGTGGACCCTCCAATTATTTATATTTAAATGGGTGGACAGCCAGGCTTTGCTGCTGAGTCATAAATTAATTATTTACACACAAACAGATATATATATATATATATATATATATATATATTTTTCTGCGTCCTAGCAAAAATATGTCATCTACCAGTTAAGTACTATCTCTAATTACACTTCGCTCTAATTAGAGGGGTAAGAGTAAGATTTACTGTTTCATTTTTCTGTCCCAGTAGTTATCTTTTTAATTGATTTTTGATATATTATGAATTGTTTTAAGTATTTTTAGTATTTTATGTTTATTCATGTGATTAAGTTCCTAAATTTATATGTCAAGACACTGAATAATGATGTATATTTAGGGGAAAATGATAATGCGTATTTTTACTGAATTTGAACGTCTATACTTCAATAAAATAAAATATATTAATTTACTAACCACGAAGAAAATGTTAAAAACACAACTTCCCCATATAATTATCAATTACAAAGAGCTAGGAAATTGACCCCACTAGTGACACATTGAAAGTTTACAAATGGCGTAGGTAAGTTTAGAGTACTTCTAGAAATTGCAATCAAAGGCAAATTAAATTAAGAATTCTAGCACATGACTAACCTTTAGAACTCTTGAATCTGTATTAATCTTTTTTATTAAAAAAAAAAAAAAAAAAAGAAATCTACATTAATCTAGCGCAGCTCAATGGAACACTTTGCCCACTAGTCATAACAATATTTAAAGCAAATTTAGTTTTTTATTGGGGAAATTTTAGGGCCCGTTCACTTCGTTGATTCGAGTTTGTAATTCGAGTTAAGATGTGATTTTATGTGAAAAACTTTTTACTCGTTCACTTCAGAAAAAGTTTTTCGGTTAGATGTGATTGTTTTTTGTAGAGAAAATTTTTGACATTTTCTGAAACAAAATAAAAATTTAAACTAAAAAACTCGAATCGGTGAAGTGAACAAGGCCTAAAATTCTAAACTCGAATCGGTGAAGTGAACATGGCCTAATAATTTATTTAGCTTTGTACGGCTTACATATTTTGTATAAGAAAATCTTTTTTTTTATACTTTCTTGTTAAACTGAAACAACGTGAGTCCCGTGTATCATTAATCATATATGCAGGTCAAAATCTGACGGTTCACATACTCTTTCAATTTCATAATTGTGTGTGTGTGTGTGTGTGTATATATATATATATATATATATATATATAGTTCAAACACCGACAAACATGTAATATATATATATATATATTCTATGATAAATTATTGATCATATGATTCATATCATATTAATTCCATTGATTTGCCATGTTGTTTGAATAGAATAATGATAGTGATTGATGCGTTGGGACTCTCTCTTGGCTTTTTCTCAATTCATCCTTGCTTAAGATAATTACCTACCAACCAACAGATTGATATTGATGGAAGTTTTATTTTATCTCAGTCTCTCCTTTCTTATGCAATCACGTCCTCACCCGTTTCTGTCACCACTAATTAGAGGATCTCCCACGATATTTTTTGTCAATTTGTCTTTGTCACTTTGCTGTCATAAGAAGTTTTGTTGCGACAACTCCAAGCTAAAAATCAAGAAACTAAAAAGATGTTTGATTCATATTTAGAATTATTCTCGTTTTACGTATATTTTTTGAGAGAAAAATACTGTATAAAATAAGAATAAAGACAAGAAACAAACACCTCGTAAGATAATAGCCTCCAAAAAAAAAAAAAAAAAAAAAAAAGTAATGCCAAGGAGAACTAATCATATTGTAACAACCATATTTTCATGACAGCTATATAGTTATATTACTAATAATAAGTGAAACGTAATGCCAAGGAGAACTAAGAATATGTTTATTTTACAAAAATAATAAATTAATGTATCACTGTTAACAATGTTAGTCTCTAAGTTACAGACATCGTCATTGAACTTTTAATTTTGACAATTGTCTTTAAACTTTTTTTTTTTTTTTTTTTTTTTTTTTTTTTTTTTTTTTTTTGAAGTTTTTAGTTCTTGATATTAAAATTGATTGAAAGATATCTAAAATTTAACAGAAATAATCACATCCGCATTGCATAATAATTAAGGATATTACAGAAATTTTTACATTAAGTGCAAATTTGTCTAGTTTTCAAGGTTTTTAACAATAGTAAAGTGGGCATTTTTCATTGATTGAAATAATTTTTTTTGAAAATTTCATGTTATCACGTAATCCACACATGATTATAGCTCTATTAAATTTCAAAAATACATCATTAATTTTATTGTTTGGGCTTGAAACTGTTAAATAATAAAAGTTATAAAAAAATATTAAAATTAAAAGTTTAAGGACAAAAATAATGTTAAAGGGATAATATATAGTGCTAATAAGTAATGGCCCTTTCGAGTTTGGAGTTATTTTTATTTTTATTTTTTATGTTTTCAAAAAAAAAATAATAAGAGAGAAATAACGTTTGGCACAATTAAAGACAAAAAATGGAAGTGAAAATAATTTTTTAGTTTAGTGTAAAATAAGAGAGAAATGAAAAATTAATTTTTTCATTTTTTGTTTCTATTTTCTCCTCTTTCGAGCAGAGAGAGAGATATTAATTGATTTTTTTATATTGAAAATAATCTCTTAATAAAACTATCAAACGCATTTTTTAAAATGATTTCTATCTGAGATTGAAAATGTTTTCATTTTTATTTTCATATAAAAAAATAAAATCATTTTGAAACGAATTTCAAATCACTCATTGTTTCACAAAGTATTCCTGTTCTTTTAGCAAATAATAATAATAATATTAAAAGACCAATACTTGTGAGTGGTTTATTAGAGTGATATTTATTGGCATGCCATTATTCAATTTCATGTGTGTTAATGCATAATAAACGCAATCGAACTTCCATGGGGTTAAAAAAAAAAAAAAAAAAAAAAAAAAAAAACCGATACAAACAGAAAATGATCCTTAATTCAACCATTTATTCGATGCAATAAATGGCCATATGTTACGTAAAATGAAATATAAAAAGAAAACTGTAGTAAATACACATGAAATTATAAGTAAAACGTTAGCATTTTTTTTTTCATTTTGCTGATATAATTGCATAATTTGTTTTATTTATTTATTTATTTATTAATCATGCCTTTCTTTCATTTTGCTCATATGAACGTTTAGCGAGTTTTATGCAAAATGAACGTCTTGATAAGAAGATAAATCCAAATAATTAGAGTATTTTTGGGTATCGTTCATTTTATAGATTTGAATTTTTAATTCGAACTGAGATATAATATTTTTTAAGAGTTTTTAATTATAATAGAAAAAATTAAATGTGATATTTTTTAAAAATTTTAACTGTAAAAACTAAAAATTAAAAATTTAAATCAATAAAGTGAACGAGACCTTATTCAATTCAGTGTGAATCTTAAAATATGGATGGATCCCACATGAATCCGAGACATATTCTTATCGGGTTAAACCAATTTTTAAAAAATTATGAATATTTATGAAAATATCTATCTATCGATCTATCTATATATTAAAAAAAGCTCTATAAGTAAAATTCTATTTAGTTCAACTTTATGTACGTTTTTATCGGATGTGGTTCCTACATGACACTGAAACCTCCTCTGATTTAAAGAAGTTGAAAATTTTGGCCCGTCACGAACGAATTTAGGGCATTTTCGTCAAGTCAAAAATTTATTTCCAACTGTAGGGGAATCATCAGGGGTGAAGGACAGAGGGAGTTGGTGCTGAAACTAAAAAGGTAACTGAAAACGTCGGGGGGAGAGAGAGAGAGAGAGAGAGAGAGAGAGAAAGCGAGAAAAAATGTACAGTTTTCTTGAAAAGTTCGGTTCTCTAGGAAGTAGTCGCTCTGAAACAATCTCTTCAGTTTCGGAGGACAACAACAACGGATCAATGGCCACCATCATCGTACCTGATGTCGTTCCTTCTCCCGTTGAAGACTGTCAACGCCTCCACAAAGCTTTCGAGGGTCTCTCTCTTCTCTCTCTCTCTCTCTCTCTCTCTCTCTCTCTCTCTCATTTCTATAGATTATTTGTTGTGTTTCTTCTTCTTCTTCTTCTCTGTTTTCTTTCTCAGCTCTCTGCTCTTTTCTTCCGCTAATCATTCTTTTTGCACTAATATTTGAAACTTTTGTTGACACAAACAAATTTATTAATCATAACCAATTTTGTTTACTTCTCGCAGATTTTATGCTATTTTATTTCATTTTTTTTTTTTTTTTTGTTTATTGTTTTCCAGCCCCAGAGAAAGTGATTTGCAATTGAAATTTGTTTTTTTTTTTTTAATTGTTGTTTTTTTTTTTTGATCCTGAACATTTAGGATTAGGAACGGATGAGAAGGACTTAATAAGGGTATTAGGACACAGAAATGCAAGCCAAAGGAAGGAAATCAGAGAGACGTATCTGCAGCTTTATAATCAATCCCTCATTGATGCTCTCCAATCTGAGCTCTCCGGAGATTTTAGAGTATAATTTTCTCCATCCTTTTTTTTTCTTCTCTATATATATATATATATATATATATATATATATATATTTGCAAAGAATAAGTAATCATATGTATGTGTTTTTTTTTTTTTTTTTTCTATGTGCATTGTTTTATTATCTATTGGTTTTGGTGCTGAATTGAGGATGCTTTTTTTTTTTTTTTAAATGCCCAACATCTCCATGAAATTCTAAAGAAATTTATGAAATTCAATTGTTGATGGGAAAGAGAAAGACTAAGGAAAAGGGAGAGAGAAACACACTTTAAGTATAATGAAAAAATAAAATTGTATTTTATTATAATTATTAATTAATATATTATAATATTATTGATAAATATTAAGAAATAAAAACATAAAAAAATAATTTTTAACCGTTTTCTAATTCTTTTATAAAAATATTCTTCTTATTTTTTATTTTTATTTTAGTTTTTATTTTTAAAATATTTATTAAATAAATACGATTTAAAGACCGTTTTTATTTTCACACTTTAAAAGGTGTGTAAAAATATTTTTAAAAACAAGTAAAAATCAATTTTAAATGCACTCATGCTACTCTCCTACGTTCCTTTTCCTTTTTTTCTCCTTTAATCATACTTAAGAAAAGTTCTCCCTTATCTCTTCAATGTGTCTTTTTTTTTTTTTTTGAAAAAGGTACGGAAGTCTGTTTAATATTTATTCATTTATTTATTTTCTACGAATAAACTCCTATTTCTAAAAATTATAACTCATACCTCAATTTGAATTTTTTGCAAATACTACCTTTATCACCGTCGTATGTGGAAAAAAAAAAAAAAAAGTCAAAATTCCAAAAATGACCTTATTAAACCTTATGGTTGTTCCATATAAAGCCTTGCAAGCACACATCCTCCAAGATGCCTATTATTGTCCTAATATTTTAAGAAATCAGCTCTTAATAAAAACAAAAAAAGCTACTGAGTTGGTTTACTTGTTTTGTTTCCCTCAAAAAAAAAAAAAAAAAAAAAAAAAAAAAAAAAGAGAAAGAAGATGCCAGCTGTTTTGTAATTTTATTAAAGGGTATTTTTGACATTTCACTGGATAATTTTGAAACTGCAAAGATTTCACATGATGATGAATTAGAGTTGTAATGTAATGTACTTGGGAAGAATTTGGCTGATCCATGAACAATTATGGATCACTATATCATAGCTATTCTGGAATAACACCATAAGTTATATCTCTTCTAAGTGATTTTTGCAAATGGGAAATTTTTTTAGCATACAAACTGGGCATAAAACTAACTGGTTTCTGATTTGAATGTATTTTATACAAGGACCTAATTCATTTAAATGCATTGGTCTGTGTTATGATATCTCTAGCATTGATGTGTAACAGAAAGCAATTGTTTTGTGGACAATGGATCCTCCTGAAAGGGATGCGAAACTGGCGAATGAGGCCCTGAAAATGTGTAAGAAAGGCATTAAATACCTCAAAATCATAATCGAGATAGCGTGTGCAGCATCTCCGGACCACTTGATGGCTGTGAGGCAGGCATACTGTTCTCTTTTCCATTGTTCATTCGAAGAGGACATTGCATTCCATGTTTCTTCCCTTCCTCTCAGAAAGGTAAAAGCATAGTGTCTTAGAAACTTTGATATTAGCCAATGACAATGGATGCAGTTAGTTTGAAGTGAGATATGTTTGAATGTCTGCATATATTGGTCTGATTTATAACTTTTACTTGCAACTTATTCTCTAATCTCTCCTGTGCTTTAGAACAATTCAAAGTAACCAAGAAGGTTACTTCAAATAATATATAGTGGGAGACTATTCCTTCACTTGAGATGTGCATATTACACCTTAAGATTACACTATTTGTGATTTACTTCCGCATTAAATCTTTGATCTGCAGGATTCTCAATAAGTTTTGGCTCTCAAAACCATTACATGATGTTTCAGTTAATATGTGTTTGACTAATAAATGAGAAACTTGATCAATAAGGGCAAGAAAAGTAGAAACATAAGTAAACTGATTTTAATAGTATGCCAGTCCAATGGCATTTATTATTTACATCCATTTGAAACAAGTTATATTAGAGTTGAGAAGAAAAGTGAGAGAGAAGAATTGCACTTTATAAGGTATTAGGCTTCTATCTTAAAAGGTTAACCTGTTTAAGTGGTGTGGCCCAATATGCTTATATGGCTGTGATTATATTTGTATTTAGACGATTTGGACTAGTGCATTTTACCCTTAACAAGCCCCTGCAAGATGGTGTTCCGCTAGGAGTCACCAATCTTGTATTTTTGATGGATCGGCCCAGTTGAACAATGGGCTCTGATATCATATTAGTTTACCAATATGAGGTGAGCCAATAATAATTTTATACTTTAACAAGTTATTTGCCTTGAGCTTAAGGCTTGGATAAATTCACATACATTTTTATAACTTCCTTGCTCTTAAAACGAGCCTTTGACATTTGTGCTTCTAGGATTCAGTCTGACAATGAGGGTATAAAAGATGTATCTTATTGACATTTAACATGCATATTTCACAGCTACTAGTTGGTCTAGTGAGCTCCTATAGGTACGAACGAGAGGTTGTGGATCTAGCTATTGCCAATTCGGAGGCGTTGACGCTAAATGAAGCTATAAAGACAAAGAAGTTAGATCAAGACCATGTTGTATGGATATTCAGCGTTCGGAATTTCTATCAGCTAAAAGCAACCTTTGAATGTTATGAGAAAAACTATGGAAACGCCATTGACAAGGTATTGCCTCAAGAAAGTATTCTTTTTGATCCTTTTGTATTTATTTTCATTTTGGGGAGAAATCATTTGGCAAATTTTCTGGACAGGACATTAAGAGCAGTGGGAAGGGTGATCTGCAAAATCTATTGGGAGCAGTCATTTCTTGCATAGAATTACCTGAGAAACATTTTGCAGTGGTAAGTTCATTCCCTCCGTACAAACAAAATCAGATTATTAGTAGTTTGTGGCTCTGAATATTAACTAAATGTGAAATTTTAGTCCTAACGATAGTGTTGCTCTATTTGCATTGTCTGTAATGGAACTCTTGAGCTGTGTTTGGTAAGAGGGGAAGAAAATAGGGAAGAAAAGAACGGTATATACAGGTGAGGAAATGGAGAGAATGGGGAGCAACGTTCTCTTAATTGTGTTTGGTATGGGCTCCCTCCTTTAATAATCTATCGATTTTGGGAGAGATTAAAATTGGGGTTCTTGAAGGATTTCAAATCTCCTTAAATCTCTTTCCTAGTCTTTTCTCTCCTACCAAACAAACATGGATCCCAAAATCCTTCCATACTCATAAATTGCTTTTGCAACTTGCAAACAGTCACTTATCTCCTTTATACTTCCTCAATGTGAGAGAAAGCCGACAAGAAACAGCAAGTGTACGACGATGTGAAATGAGATCCATAAGTGGTAACCCAAGTAAACCTCCCTTATTCCTAGGATAGGGACCCGTGGCGCAAAGAAAGTATTAGACTAGTCACAGCCTGTTTTTTCTGTTGTAGCACTATGCGCCAATGCACTAATATTATATGCCTGAAACCCTCAACTTTCGAATAATTTTTAAGGCACTCTTCGACAAGTCAAGGAAGGAAATCATATGTGACAAATGGGATTCTTCGTATATGTTCATGTAGTAATTTATACCTGGTAGCTTAACTTCACATATTAGGCCATTACTTGGTGCAAATCTTATTCAGTTAACTGTTAGACAGGTTGATGTAAGCCAATATGTAAATAAATAACGATTACGGGCACTTGTTGAGGATTATGGATGGCCGAAAGTTCAATATTTTACTTGGAAAACCAGGAATTAGGAAGCTACTACTCGAACCAACATGGACTCTTAGCATCAGATTGTCTTTCCTTTTCGAGTCTCGTTCTCTAGTCTTCATTTACAGTTTTCAGCGTGAGCTGTTATTTCTTGATATGGAGAACTGAAGTATCTTGTTCTAACAATCATCTTTTACTTGAACTTTCCTTTGTTTATGGTTAACTGTCACCAGGTTATCAAAGAATCCGTTGCTGGGCTTGGAACCGATGAAGACTCCCTAACTAGGGGTATTGTAACTCGAGCTGAAATCGACATGGTGAGAATCAAAGAGCAATATCGCCTCCTCTACAAAGGCAGCCTCGACGCCGATGTGATTGACGACACGTCGGGAGACTATAGAGACTTCTTGATGACCTTACTTGGAAAAGGAATCTGATGCATTCAACGTATAAGCACCTCTGCTTTCATGTCTTTGGTGGTGTGACCTTTATAGTGGCGTTTGGAGTCAAAGTTCTATGGCTTTGTAAGAAAATAAAAGGTTGGGACCTTAAGATTATGTGATTATTCCAAAATTGGTCATTTGTAAAGAATGTTCAAAGGTTTGTGATTTCTTCATCATACTTAGACTTGGAAAAATTATTTGCATGTGTTACTTAATGGGAACTGCAGGTGAATCTCAGTATTACTTGTACAGTTGGTTGCAATTTAATGAATATATTTAGAGCACAAAATTAGACAGACTGTAAGCAAATATGTGGAAAGCAGACCTTTTGTTATAATTAATATTTATTTTTTAATGAATAGGACTTCATTAAGCAAAAAACATAGAAGAAAATATGGAATAACGACTGTTTTTGGGCGATAGTTAGGACAATTAGTATCCCCATAAAAATATATCTCTTACCACCTTTGTCACCCATTTTTTTTCTTTTTGTTCGTTTCAATCACCCTATAATATTGTATGTGTCTGTGTATGTATACTCAAGTAAATAAATACTACGATTTAATAGACAAATGGAAAACTCTGTTAATTCCTTTGAACGGCTGAGAAGTTTTAACCTTTTACAATGGAAATTATCAAGTATACAACTTAATTATTAGTGTATCTTAAAAGGTTAGTACCTAATTAAGGGTCCTTTCCATCCACTAATAAGTAATTATTTAAGTAGTATTAGACTATCTACAATTAATGACAATTGTATATTTACCATTAAAAAATTGTGATATGATATATTATTTTTATTTTTACTCCAATGTATAATGTTATTTGAAATGTTAAATCTACTTTCTCTATAATTTTAAGTTTTGAAAGTTGTAAAAGTAAACTTTTATTTTTAAGATAATTATAAAATGTAAAAGTTGCATTGATTACATGCAAAAAGTAAACATTTCAACTAATAGTAATCAAATGTTAAAATTTTCATATGCTATACTGGGTGAGAAATTTGTCACAAAATATAGCACATAGAAAATTTGACATAAAAATAGCATTGCATTAGAGAGTTTTTGCATTCAAATGTTAAATTTACAATTGACACATTAATTATAGTATTGGATTGAAGATGTTCTTATATATAAGAATTTTACACAGTCCCACAGAACTTATGGGGGATTTGAAAACTTGTCCTTTAAACTTTAATCTTGGCAATTTGCTCCTCTAACTTGCAAAACTATTATAATATACCCCATTTATTAATTTTGCTTTGATTATTTGTCATATTAAGGAATTGATAGTGGGACTTAAGAGATTAGTATTATGATTTGGATTAAGATGTTGAAAGTTTTCCCCGAACATGCTTTTTAATCATTAATTTTACACAATCATCGTTAAAATAAGCTATTGTAACTGTCTTGCAAGTTGCCGAAAATCGTCAAAATTAGAAATCAGTTCAAGGTATAAATGTGCAAGTATATATCTTAAAACTGCGGTATACATATTTCTTTTTACATGTGATCATAATATTTTTCAAAAGACATAAAAGGAATTGCATATGATTGACGAACATGCACCATCTAAGGAAATATTTTTTTTTTTAAAAAAGAATCAACCTTCAGAAAAGAGACGGCAACAGCCTTAATAATAATAAGAATAATGTGTTGATTAATAAAGTTTAACGTGCGCGTCAATAACTCCAAAAACTAAAAGCTCGTGTTGGCAGTAAAAATGTAATAGAAACTACTTAAACTGCATAATTTTTTATTTTAACGTGATTTTAATTAAATTTAATAATTAAGAAAATACACTTTTAGTAAGAGCCCTTGCCGTAAAAGGACCAGAAAGGGGATGAGCCCTTAATTTCTACAGATTCAGGAGTTATTCTTTTAGAGTGTAATTTTAATGTAGTTGTTAAGTTAAATTTAAGTTATAACTTGAGTTGAAGTTAAAACTTGAATATAGTTGAGTAAATTGAATAAAATTCAAATTTAAAAGAACATTAACTTAAATAAAGTTAAAACTTAAGTTGTCTTTTTTTGAGTTTTTTAGAAAAAAAACATGCCCTTAGTTTCTTAAAGAATAATAATCACCTTTATTCAACAGATAAAGAAAATGAAAAATTTATGGTAAGATGCAGGGCAAATTAAAAAAAAAAAAAAAAAAAAAAAAAAAAACAAAAAAAAAAAACAAAACAAAACAAAATGCCTCCAATGCAGCGCAACTCTGGACATTCATATATCATATCAAATTCGTATCAAAATGAAAAAAAAAAAAAAAAAAAAAAAAAAAAAAAAAAAAAAAAAAAAAAAAAAAAAAAAAAAAAAAAACAAAAAAAAAAAAAAAAAAAAAAAAAAAAAAAAACAAAAAAATAAAAATAAAAAACAAATGCCCAAATATAACAAAAGATTATGAACGGTCAAAAGCAAAGCAGTATCGAGAAGGTACTTTTCGTACAATACAAACAAATTCACAAAAAAGGAGGCAAAATTACGGGTTATTTTGTTTTCACTTTATTTAAATTTATATTTTTTTAAGTTTTAATTTTATTCAACTTTACTCAATTTTATTTAAATTACAATTTCAATTCAAGTTATAATTTAAATTTAACTCAAAAATTATACTCAAATTACATTTTAGAAGAACAGGCTCTATGTATATTTCTTTATCATTAGGCTTTCCAACTTCAAGTAAAATGTGATTCACAACGCTGGCACCTTCTCTCTCTCCCTCCTTTTTTGAAAAAAATAAATCTTCATTGATAGAGAAAGAAAAAAAAAAAAAAAAAAAAATGTGTTTATTTTGTACAAAGAACCAAAAACAGCCCTTTTTCTCAAAACAAAGAAATAAGTAAAGCTGTTAATGAATATTTACATAATGAATTCTATACCCCAAAAAAAAAAAGCATAATATATCTCATCCTTTTCTGTATAACATTCCATGTATATTGGATTTGTATGAAACTTTTTAGTATAATGCACCTTGAAGGATGGACCCCAGGATACTAATTTTAGCAAGGCACATGGTTGGCTCACATGATTGAGCAGCTCCCTTGATCCCTATAGAGGTTCGAAGGAAAAGTTCATCAGTCAGGAACATAAAATTTTGGTGTTTCTAAGGGTATCTTCTTTAGTGAGTTTCTTTAATACAGATTAGAAGAATTCCTTAGTAAAGTACTGAAAAAAAAAAAAAAAAAAAAAAAAAAAAATCGTACTTTTCATTTTTGATATGATTCTAATGCGATCTAACGGTAAAAAACTGTGCAATATCATTAGGGTATTCCATTTTCGAGTAAGAAATATTTGCACATACTTCTTTATGTCTCCGTAATAGCTCAAAGCTTCCTCAAACTTAAGCCAGATTGGACCGGCATCCTGAAAATTGACATTCTTCGGCCCCATCATGTAAGCCTGGACTATAAACTGTGGAGTTCTTTCCCTGCATTTCAATTATTAGTCAAATTTGAGTTCATCATGTATACCAACTAATTTAATCCCCCAAAAATAATAATAATAATAATAATAATAATAATAATAACAACAATAAACCGCGTACCTCCCTTCATATTCTGATAGCCATATGAAATAGGCTGTGCCGAAGTACATGGACACGAATGGTTTTGTTAGGTCCTCGACGGAATCGACCTTGTAGGCCCTGAAACCCAACTCCCTGTGCACAAGAACAATTTTTAAACACACTTCACAAATTTGTTAACAATTATATATGAAGGGTTAAATTGAAATTTCTTCATGTGTGCATCTAAATAGTTCTAAGTGACATTGAACATACATGTAAAGCCAGAAAGCTGTAGAATAGTCCATTCCCATTATCCCAACACGTGGTCCGACACCATGGACAAAGCGCATGCTAACAACCTCCGCAAGAGCACAAAGAACTGTCTGCACCATTCGGTCTCAGGAATAAGATAGTAGCAAAATAGAAGGCAATAAAAAAGGAACTGCAGAAACATGATAATTGGCGAAGATACCACAGAAAATTCAAAAATGAAATGCTAGATATTAGATAGTTTCTTCTCCAAGCCACAGGTGAAAATTTTAACTATAGAAGTGCTAGCCTACATTCCCACTGTTCTTTTAACTAGTTGAAGTTTTATAGCTGACTGACATGCAGAACTATCATATAAACGAATAGATTTTGCAGCCGAAAAGAAAACATGTCCTAAAATTTCAGGCCAAGTAAAAGAATTTCTATTTTGTTATAGAAAAATGAGCATATCGCTTTATCATTTGAAAATGTGGGTTCATGAGACCAACGGAAGTTAATACAGATACTTGGACAGAACAATCTAGTTCATGGTTGCCAGAAAATATTTGGACCAAATATATATACAAGAAGAAAAAAGAATCAAAGTGGCCTGAAGATGTTTGAACTTTGAAGGTTCGCAAAGGACTCACAAACTTGCAGCAAACTGAATAACCACTCCATCCACTTGAAGTCAAGAATGAGTATCTAAAGAGAGAGCTTGAATAAGAAGTCTATGTGAAGCTCCCACGTTCCCGGTGTTGAATTTTATTTTTACATTTCAAACCTATCAAAACTATACAACTGTCTAAAATGCAGTGAACGTGGAACAAGGGAATAACCTTCTTGGTTGAGACCGCATAAAAAATGACAATGCCATAAAAGGACAAGGTAATAGTTCCATTTATTTATGAAAAGAGCCGTATCCTTTGAAGCCAGAATTGATTTTCCTTGATATCGAACATAATGCATGAAGAGATCCTCAAAGAACCATAAAATAGTCTGAGAATTATTAGCACAGACTTCTACAGGATGTTTTATTTTTCCATATAAATATATTCGCTCAAAAAACCCCTAGAAGATGTTAATGGTAAATGAGAAGATCAGTTACGCAGAAAAAGTAAGATGTATGGGACTCTCATTTCAAAGGGAAGAGAGAGAGAGAGAAATGTTTCTTACAGGTTTGATTCCCTTTGAACTGAAGTGTTTGGAAAGTATGATTCCAGCGACTGCCTGAAAGAAGTCAAGATCATTCATTCATGATTCACATATTTCAGATGCAATCATACTCAGGTTCTTGTAGCAAAGATTTTTAATTGGAAAATTTCAATAGAGAAGTATAATTTTTCTTATATCAAAAGAACATCAACAATAATTTAAACTTGAACTCCCTGAAATTAGAATTTTGTTGACAGGTAATTGAAGATGTAATGAAGACATTTGAACCTAATTACTTAAACCAAGCTTTAAATATTTGCCAATATTTTATGAAAATTCAGCCTTTGTTAGCTGCTAGCTTATTATTCATAAATATGAATGATGGTTTTGTACATTGATACATACCTTCAGTTCTACCCGTGAAAGATAAGGTCTCTTCATTTCATCATGGGAGAAGCGGACTTTTCCCTTTCTCTCTCCAGATTTGCCCCACTCTTTAAGAACTTCAGAATGATTCCACATCTCTTCCATGTCCTCAGCCGAAGCTCTGGAATCCCAGCATGTGTAAACAACATCTAATGCAATCAACCGGGTTAGTCATAAAGTGGAAAGGGAAAATAATGTTAAGAACAATAACGAACCCAAGTACTATATGGACGAACCCAAGTACTATAAGAATAATAACGAACCCAAGGGAAAATAATGTTAATAATAAAAGAAATCTGCCAGTAATTCCATCTTCTTTTTTTTTTTTTATATATATATATATATATATATATATATAAAATCACCTGCTAAACCAAAATGGATAAATTGAAACTTTAAACAAAACTCTAGGTATTTTTGTAGCCCACTAGCCCTTATAAGCCATGTTCAAATGTTGTAACAAACAAAGACCTCAATGCGATTATTTTACTGCTCAAGAAAGATAGCATTTTTAAGGCCCAAGCTTGTGACATTGTTTGGCATATGTTACAACAAAGATACAATATCTTTAAGCTCTTCCAGCAACTAAACGAAATGTCCTTTGTAATACGAAAAGAAAAGATTAAAAAAAAAAAAGGGGAGGGAGAGAGAGAGAGGCAACAACTTGAGTTTTGTGAAGATGGCACAGAAGGAGCAGGAGATACAGTTGCAGAAGAAGCATCATTCAGTGACAGCCCATCTTCAGAAATTTTTCTGAATAACAACCGAAAAAAATAAAAATCAGCTTTCTAACATTGTCTGTCTTTTATCAAAAGCACTTTAGAGTGTTTGTAGTTACAGAAAGGAATCACAGTTTTTTCCTGCGATGCACGAGCACAAAATAAGGAAGGAAGAGAAAAGCACTTTTCAATCAATAAACACACCCAAAAAAAAAAAAAGAGAGAAATGGACCATCCTTAAATTCCCTGGTCTTATTTCTCCATATGTCGTGTAGTTAATTGGAGAAAGCTTGAGGACTAAATATAGACTTTCACTAAAAGGGAAGAAATACCTTGGTGGAAAACTTTCTTTAACAGAAAGATACCGCTGCCAAAATGGCATTGTCGATCTGTGAGTAGCCTTTTTCGTGCCACCTTTATATGCCCTGACTACAAATTCTTCACTTCTTTCTCTGCACACAAAAGAACGAGGGAAAAAATGACTCAGCCTCTTCTAATAATCAGGGCCAAGAGGAAATATAGAACACGGCTGGACTATACAGAGGAACTAAAATCACACATGGAAAAGAGTTCATGGCCTAGTCTAGTTATGGTAAACTTACTTCTGATCAAAGTTTGATAGCCATTTAAGATATGCAGCACTGAAATATACATTTACAAACGGTCTGAACAGAAGATCTGAATTCCCTTCCACTTCATATGACTGGTAGTGCAACTCTCTGTGAAACAAGGTTTACTTGTAACTCCATTGCACCAAGACAATATAAATAGTAAAGAAAAGATGTGAGTTTAATTCTACAGATAAAGCAGCTAAAATACCGATAAAGCCAGTCAGCAGTTTTTGGTAGAAGTTGCATTATCCCTCGTGTTGTGTCCTTGGATTTCTTGTCGTACCGTGTAGCAAGGGGCTGTCTGTCGCTCTCAAGTTCAGCGATGGCACAAATCATGAACTGCAACATAAATATGATGAATGATGTAAAGGTTTCAATTCGGAATTCAACATAACCCTTCTTGATCTTACGCATTGATGAGTTGTGGCAAATACAAATAATGCAATTGGTCAGGAATCATAATTTAGGAATAACACTTCATTAGAAAGCAATAACTGTTTCTCATTTAGTTTTCTCAGCTCCACTTCATTACAACATTGAAGAATGCTCCCTCACAATGTTAGTGCCGAAAGACCAGAAATCACTTTTCCTGTGCCTCCATCGTGTCAATGGGAGAATAGGAGGAAGGGAAGGGACAGCAACATTGCACAAATAGTATTTATCACATGATATGGAAAAGGAAATAAGGAAAAAAAAAGAAAAAAATGAGGGAAATTTCCAAATCAAAGGAATAAGCTGTAGCAACCATATATCTGAAGTAGATAAACATTTTCTTATCAAAACAGAACGTAAGAGACCTAAAAAGATGTAAAACACTTACAGGATCTAGTTGTGGACCAAAATGCCGGCAGATAATAATATCAACCACAGCCTGGAAGTCAAGCGTATGGTGCAAGATAGGTTAGATACAAATCCAATAAAACAAACGACATCTGTCTGCGAATATTTCAATTGGAATTAAGAGAGTGTGAAATCTGCACTTCACTTTCCAAAAAGACCATTTTCCGAACTATGAAAGTGAAAAGCTATAAATCTCCTTACTTTATGAGATTCAACAGAATGAAAAAGTAAAATATATATGTATATATGTATATATATTGTTCAAATGCCACATTTTGAAAATTCTTATTCATTTAAGTTTTTATTAAAAAAAAGGGAAAAAAGTTCATTGATTTTTGAACTGCAGCCTATCAATTGTTATGATTTGCTTCAAAGTAATTATCACTTTTGTACCCTCATCTCTGTCTGAGTCAAATAAGGCTGCCCGTCAGGATCGCGTGAGAGGTGAACTTTATGTGCTCTAGTCTCCCCAGCATCTAACCATTCGGCTCTTACTTCTGGAGTCTTCCACATTGCTTCCATATCCTGGGGATCAACACAATCATCCCAGTATATGAAGCTGACTGCCATCCTATTAATGGTGTTGGATCCTTACGCTCTCATCTAATAAAGAAAGAGAATCTCAGTTCAACAACTGATTTGCAAAAACCATGGCAGGAAATGTAGACAAGTTTTTTTCACTTTCTTTCATTCTACATTTTTCTTTGCATTTAGTTCACTTAATTGTCAACAAGTCAATCACTCTAAAATATATTCTGAACCAATTACAATAGTTCTGTAATATTTTAGATGGCATGGGCTCTTTTTTTGTTCTTGGTCAACTTGTATTGACAAGTTAACAAATATAATGAAGAGATGTGTGATGTTAAAAATGAAAACATGTGGTTATTACATGACCAATGCTAGTAATTTTTAACCAAAAAAAAAAAGAAAAAGAAAAAGAAAACTTCACGAAATAGTCCATTAAGCATAAAGATGTGGTCTGATAGTAAGACATTATAGAAATATAGCTGCGAAATGGTGTTTGATATTTCAATCAGAACAAAATTGGAGTAATTAAATCCCCCAAATACAATGAAAACAATGAATAAATAAATAAATAAATAAATTCAGCTTCAACAATAAGCTCCACACTGCCAAAACCCCAGAACAAAATTTCCAAAGCATTCAGATCCACATTACACGCATTGAAAATAAAATCCAATTCTCCGTAATCAAAGTGCAGCCGAAGAATTCACGCAAAATTGTAAAACACTCATCCTAGTTTTTGCAACTTCAGGATCTAAATCCAAGAACACAACTTTGTATAACAACCTTTCTATTATCCAATAACAAATGATCGACGTTTTGACACCATTGGAGATGATGAACAAATCCCAGAAAGATAAATAAAACATTGTTTGGTTTAATAACATAACAAGATATCAGAAAATTGAGAAACAAATATGCGAAGATGTAAAAAAGAGATATCAGTGGATTACCAAATGTGGTGCATCAGGTTCCTTCCGGGGCGTGAATGATTATGGTTTGTGAAGAGAGAGAAAGAAGAGAGAGAGAGAGAGAGTGAGTGAGGATGAAGAACATTTGGTGCCGGGAAGTTTGGTGAAATGAATTTCCATCCTCTGGAAATGCCCAAATTTGTTGGTTGCGGAGGTTTTCGGACGCTGACACTTGCCATTTCGCGCTGTCTTACCTTATTCAACTCATTTTCCCACCTCTTTTTCTTTTAAAAAATAAATAAACAGCAAATTAAGCGTTTTCTCGCTGAACTATTCCGAATTTTAATTTTAGTTTTTTTTTTCCTTAAATTTTAACAACTTTTATAAATTTTTCCCCTCAACTAAATTTTTAACAGAAAATGTCACATGGAATGTAAAAATTAACAATAAAACTCCTTATGTTAATATTTTTAACAAAAATAACCACATTGCACAAATAATAAGTGTTATTAAACCATCTTTATTTTTTAGTATACAATTATATGGTTAGCTCTTTCAACTACACAGTAAGAGTTGTCCTTTCGTACTACACCAAGAGTTGTCCTATTATTAGGGGTGACAATTTGTGTTGTCGTGTCAGATTCATATCGTGTCACTCACACTCCTCTATTGACATGAATACGATCCATTTAATAATTGTATCAGAATAAAAAACCTAAACACGACTCTTGTATTACATAATTGACACAAATACTATACGACTAATCTGTTTATTAAATAGATCAATAACGTGTCGTGACAACCTATAAACATGTTTACTGCCTGTTGTATAATGAAATTCAATTCTTAATGATAAAAAAATATTTAAAAAATAAAAAAAAATAACAATATAGCAAAATAGTAAACTAAAAGAGAAACTCCATATATATGTGATGAAACCTTCTTTATACATCACCTTTTTTAAAAAATATATATATCTTTATACATATTTAAATAAAACACATATTAAATGAATTAAAAATGCGTCGTGTTCATTTTAATTATATATGACATGTTTATTAAATTAGTTATTTTGAGTTAATTTTGTGTGTGGTTCGTATTGTGTTAATCTTTTAGGGTCTGTTTAATTGAGGGATTCGTCTCTCGATTTGAATCATGATTCGTGGTTTGCTATAATAATTTTCTCATAAAAAATACACATAAATTAAAAATAATTTAAATCACATGATTTAAATTCTTGAACTAAACATACCCTTATTTAAAATGGTGTGTGGCGGGTTCAACTCTTTCTTTAACATTGACTTATTTAAAGAAAATTTAAACCCTCTAATTTTGAATAAATTTCGTATTGTATTATCGTATGTCAGCCTTACGTACCATAGAATATCCCTATTTTTGAACCCTTTGTTTTCCAATTACACATTAAAAGAACAGGAACAAAAACAAAAAGGGTTGGTGGGTCCAAATCTCTGGTATCGGCAGCCATCGTAGTTGACAAAAGATATAAAAGTTTACGTTGCCAAATGTCTTTCCTCAAGTTACTTAGGAAGAGCACGTGCGTGGGAGTGTCTGGTGCATATTGTTGTTTCCACCTATCCTGGCCACACACCAAACTCTCCTACTCTATGTCGAGGCCGTAATATACAATAACATATTTTTGATGTGGAAAGGACATGACAGGATAGCGACAGCGTTGGCTTTAAGCTATATCAAACGTGTACACATTGACGTATTCTCGTGAATCCTCTAAAGCAGACGTCCCCACTTTTTGCCCACTTTTTGCCTTTTTTGCAGTTTCATGCTCATCTCTTCATCAGTTTAAAATTCATTTTCAAATAATTTTATTTTTTATAAAAAATAAAAAAATATATATTTTTAATTTTAAATATAAATTATTTTTAAAAATGTGTTTAATAATTTTATTATATGATTGTTTTTAGTATAAAAAAATTTATTAATATTTATCTTTTCATTTTTTTTTTTTCTTAATTTACACTAAACTTAAAAATTATTTTTATTTTTATTTTTTATCTTTAATTGTGTCAAACGTTATTTTTTTTTTTTTTCTCAAAAAACATAAAAAATAAAAATAAAAATAACTCCAAACACAACCGCGGTTTTTTTTTTTTGAAAGACAATTTAGTATTGTATTGTCACTAAAGGTTTTTATTGTTATTGTGCTATTACAATAGTAAGTTGCTATGATAAAAAATATGTAGGTGTTTGGTAAATTTTTTTAAAAAAAAATTATTGTGAATAATATAAGTAGAAATTTAAATATTTAATAAAATATGTATAAAATTACTTTGAAAATATATAATAATTAAAATAGACATATATACTTTAACATGTATAAGTGTAGTTAATTTATTTCTATTTTAAAGGTCAATATTCATAATATTTTTACAGCAAGATTCTAAAAAATCATAATTTTATTTTTATTGTTTATTATTTAAAAATAAATTTGTAAATTTATTATTTATTGTTATTATTATTAATTCAAAATTGAGTAAAATTTAGCATAATACATTTATTTAAAGATTTTCTGTTTTTAAATAAATATTTTAGATATATTTTTAAAGTTATTATAGTAAACATAAAACGGGTCGATGAAAGATATATTATTTTTGATTGAGGTCTATCCATAGCATGCGCCGCTCATGTTGCAACTACTCGAGGACATATTTGTAAAAGACATTTTAATTGAAAAATTAGAGAAGAGAATAATAATTTAACGAAATTGATTTGAAAATATATGTAAAAAAAGGTCGACAAATGATAAGAAACATAAACAAAGGATACATATATTAAAAATAAATTCAGCACCAAATAATAAAGGTGAGAAAAGCAAGCGAAAAAAAAAAAAAAACAGCAAAGTTGATTACCCTTTTATATTAAGTAGATATATAAAAAGCTTTTCAAGTAAAACTTGTTTATTTATTTTTTAATGTTTATCATGCCCTAAAATATCAAAATAATTTTTTTTTGAAAATAAAATTTAAAGTTTTAAAGCAAAATAATATTAATAAGTGGAGAAATTATAGTGTATAGAATATTTTTAAAACTTTTAGGAGTAAATAGCAGAATAATTACATTTAGTAAGTAAATAGCATTTTTAATTTAAGAGACACCTGATTTTCCTTTTTTACCCTAACTTGATCAAACCATGAGATCCTAAGAACTCTTTGTGAGCGTTTAAAATTCGTTTCAAAATAATTTTATTTTTTAGTATGAAAATAAAAATGAAAACATTTTCAATCTCGGATATAAATTATTTTTAAAAATGTATTTGGTAGTTTTATTAATAGATTGTTTTTAATATAAAAACTCATTAATGTTTTTATTTCTTTCCCTTTGCACGAGAGAGGAGAAAACAAAAATAAAAAATGAAAAATAGTTTTTCTCTCTTATTTTACACTAAACTAAAAAATCGTTTTCATTTTCATTTTTTGTCTTTATTGCATCAAACGCTGTTTTATAAACGTTTTATTTTTTTTCTCAAAAAAAAAAAAAAAAAAAAAATGATCAATTTCAAACACGCCCTTTAATTTTTATTTTTTTTATGGTAAGCTTGCTGGAGATATATGGCGACCTCGATCTGCTTGGTATGCTTACTGTTTGGTTGTTCTGAAGGTGAGATTGACACAAAAATGGGGAGCTTTCATGGCAGGGAGATAGAGGAAGAGAAAGAAAGGATAGAGAAAAATATATTAAAAGAATATAAAAATCAGGGCATTTTAGATATTATGTACTTTATAAATCTGAATTTAATACATAAAATGCTATTTACTAATTTTTGTTCAAACTTCTGTTATTAATTTTTATTACCCACACAAATTATGCTATATTTCTCCTTCTCCTGTTAAGTTTTCCCTTTATAGTTAAGTTTTCCCCTGTTTATAGTTATTGAAAAAATATTAAAAATAATTTGTCAGTTTAAATTTATGAATTAAACGGATCCTTAATAGGTACTAGTAGGTGTTTGTGGGATCTACCACAAGGCCGTTGGTAGTCAGCTTCCAATTACTTTCTACTTTTTTTATTCAACCAAAACAAAACATTAATATAATAATTCATTATAATAATTCCAACGTGTAAATTATAAAATTCATTATATTTTAAAATAATTAAATAAAACATCTAAAAAAATAAAAAAAAATAAAAAAATAAAAATATCAGCAAAAACAAAACATCTACTCATCGTGAAAATCATTCATTATGGATGACATTATCAATTCTATTTCTAAATAAATATAATAATTTCTTCAAAAAAAATAATATTTATGTTATCAAAACATTAGCTACTTATAGCCGCCGTGTATAACTTTTTTTCTTTCAAGTGTTTATGAATGTCTTGATCTGTAATGATTTGCTAAATGAGTCCTCTAAAAAAAAATTAGCAAAAATGAAAAAGAGCTAAAAAAAGCTGTTTAAAAAGGATCCTATCTTGAATTCAAAAAAGATGAGTTTAACCAAATTCAATTTTCTAATTACAGGTAAAAATAGCAATCTCGCAGATATAGGTATCGTAGGGCTGTTCATAAACCCGCACAACCCGCAAACCCAACCCACCCCGCCCCAATCCAAGCCCAAAAAAATAACCCGCATCATTATTTTTAAATTTTCAATTTATTATATTTCTGGCCCGAAGTGTTTGAGGCGGGTTGTGGGTTGACTCAATAACAACCCGTAATCCCCAACCCAACCCGCAGGACATACCCCTCCATTTAGGAGTTATTTGAATCCTGAGATGGTGGAGGTTCTTGTTTGTAATCAAAATTAGTTGAAGTCTACACATGATTTTATGTAAATAAGAGACTATTTAGATGACTTTGAGACATATGAAAATCTAGGTAAGACAAATGTATTTTAATCTATTTTATTATATGAACTCTAAACTATCCAAATGATTACAAGCTATTTTCATTTCTCTTATAGATAATTCAACTTCATGTTCTACTACAATTGATAAAGATGGTTAATATTGTAATGATTGCTATGGATGGATTTGAATTAAGATTTAAGCCTCTATGTTTGCTTTGCTTAAGCTATTTGTTTTATGTTAAGATTAATTTATAAGTGTAGATTAATTTATGTTTGCTTTGTATTTGATGTTAGATGAACTATTTTGCTTCATGTTTGATGTTAGATGGACTGATAAAGATGATTTTTATTTCTATTTAATGATGAAGTTTGAATATTATATTGAACTTTAAGTCTTTGATTTTTTAAATGTTGAAACCGACCACCCAACTCACCCCGCACCGCCCTAACCCAACCCGAACATCGTTGGGTTGTGAAATTTTTCTAACATCATTGGGGCTAAATATGTGTAACCCGTACCCTTTGGGACGGAAAAAAAAAAATCCTACCCCGCACCAACCCAATCCATGAACACCCTAGGTATCCACCTCTAATATGAGAGGTGTTGAATAAGAGTGAGAGTAGACAATGGAGGCAAGAATTAACCTTCGATTTGGAAGAAGTTCTCTGTCTCTATTTCCTCCTGATTACATATACTCTTATATATATTCGGGTTTGGATTTAGTTTTTAGACTTTAGTTTATTATTATTAGAGCTTAGATTTGACATTAAAGATTTCAATTTATTTTTATGACATATTAATATTTATGTTGTTTAATTTTTTAATTAATTTAATAAAATTTTCTTAAAGGTTTAATAACATTACAAGTATTGTTTAAATTAATGAGTAAATGAGCAAAATATGCGGATAACTCTCTTAGCAGAGATTTTTTGACTAAATCCTGTTTAAAATTAGACAGACGTGAAAGGAGTTGGGAGATTCATTTCACCGATTAAAATTTTTAATTTTAAATTTTTACAATAAAAATTCTCAAAAAAAAATTACATTTAATTTTTTTTGCTATAATAAAAAAATTTTTTAAAATATTATATTTTAATTTAAATTAAAAATTTAAATTCACAAAATAAATGATGCATGAGAGTAGAGAAAGCATATCCATCGCCCGCCCCATTGCCATCCCATTACATGCCAATGCCATGGCAAAACGATGCGTCAAAAATGGATGTGTACGCAAAATTTTGACTAACGATATACACGCACGGGCGTGCTATAATTGTTTTGTTCATTTTATATTTTTTTTATGTCCAAAAAAAGGAGACTCTAGTATTATTATAATAGTTAGTTGCTAGTAAAATATGTTATATTGACATCAACAGTTTACTATTAAATTAATTAATGTGTTCACATTACGTTTAGGTAGTAAAAAAATTAACTCACAGGTATGCAAAATATTGACCATTCTATTCTCTTTAGAATTCAGAATATACTATTTTGTCAAATTCAATTCATATAAATTTAAAAAATTAATTAATTAATTATTATTTTTTCCTTTCCTGTTCTTCACCAAAGGACGTTAATTTGCTCTGCGAGGGTAGTGCCCGCATCAAATGGAAATATTTTCCTCAACCTGGAGATGGCCCGCCTTTGAAATCATTCCAGACATATATATTGTAAAAAATATACAATTATATAATATTTTACATACGTATACGTACATTTATACACTTCAATGGCAATGAAAGTACTTATAAAGTCTTTAAAAACATCTGTGAGAAAATAAAAACTTTTACGGTTTATACACCAAACAATTAAAGGGAGGAAAAAGAAAATCTTTATAGTTGATATACTAGTTGAGATAATTATTTATAGCTGTTAAATTAATTTTAAATATTTTTTACTATAAATGAAAAATTAATTAAATGATTAAAATACAGTCTTCACAGTATATCACCGTAAATTATTTTTTTTTTTTTTTTTTTTTTTTTTTTTACTTTTATGAGACCTAGGTAAATCGAAAGTTAAATCAAAATCCATTGTGGTTGGCTTTTTCATTGTTATATTGTCCACTATTGATCAACGACGCTTTGTTTTTGCAGTCTACCTTATAAAATAAAATATAAGGAAATGAATAACATACATACTAATTTCCTCAATTAAAAAGACAAAAAAAAAAAAGTGTTTTTTAACTTCCAAAAAATATATATTTAAAAGGCAAAATTATATTGTCTAGCTTTCCAAGAAAAGTTAATTATTTAGCATGTAATAATTAATTTTTATTGTAATTATATTAAATTGAAGTTAGGAGTTGATGTGATCCTTTTTTTTTTTTTTAAATGGAATCCATTTTTTTTTTTAATTTTTATTGTGTTATTATATGGCAGAAACAGACACTTTGAATTCTTATCTACCATTTTATTTATAAAGTATATTTTAGTAAAATGTAATAAAAGGTCCATGATAAATTATATAAATTTTTAAGAAGTTCAATAATTTTACTATGTAACGTCACATTGAATCCTTTTTACTTGATGATTTTTGTTTTTATTGTATACTTTTTATAAGTTAAACCTAAAGTAAAAAAGTGTCCCAGACAAAACATGGCTGTTGCTTATATTGTAAGATTTTAATCAGTGTAGTTGACCTTTTAGAATCGCACGTGTGGATTGTCGTGGGTTTTTTAACGGCGTTTGTGAAATGTGCTTAATTGTAGCAGTTAAATAAGTTGAGGGGTTAATTACCAAAGTCAAAAGTTTGGAATTACTTTGCTAAAGCTTGACAAGTGTAGGAGGCAATTTTTCCGAAACTCGTAAAGAACGAGTGAATTGCACTTTGCACCCTAAGTTTGTTTTGCATAATAGATCCTATAATTTTAATTTTAATAAAATACACCCAGTTTTTTAAAATGAGTAGCCATTAGAGTTCAATAATTAGCCAATATTAATAAATTGATGATTTAAGACACATATTAACCTATAAAAGATAGATAGTCATTTTTCAAACAATACGTATATAAATCTCATATTTTAAATTAAAAATTTAATTCCATAAATTAGAATCATATGATTAAAATTATTTTTAATTTACGTATATTTTTTATAAAAAAAATACTATAACAAATTATAAATTATGATTCAAATCAAAAAATAAATCTCTCAACCAAATATCACACACCGGCCAACAAATCTGAGAACAAGAGAAGCCCAAAAAAGCGACCCGAAAAAGGCCCAGACAAGTCCGTCGTGGCTGTCGAGGTCACTGTCAACACCCTTCTCCACTCTCATCACACCACGTCACGACAAACTCACCTACACACGTGACCAATATAGCAATTATCAACTGCTCTTGATCTCATCGCAGCGTCCTAATCTAGAAAATCATAACCATTTAAAATATAGAGCCCACACATAAAAGAAGAAATAATTAGTTTTATGAAATACAAAAATCCGTTAAAATGGTATACGTTGCACCAGATCATACCCTGAATAGAAATCCCGAAATTTTCTCCGGTTACAGAAGAGGGAAAAAAAGTTGGCGAGCACAGAGAGAGAACACTTCTTAAGAAACTCCGCTCCACTTTTCCTTACTTTTATTTTTATTAAATTTAGATTTCGATTTTCGTCAATAAAAAAAAAAAAAAACACAAATTTTCTGGCTTGTGCCAGGTCCCAAGAGGCGCATATAATATAATATATTAATTAACTAAAGTGCCCCCAGAGAGTTTCTCTACGGCTTCGTTTATTAGGGTTGTTCAGAGAGAGCTGGGAAAATAAGCAAGAAAAAGAAGAAGAGAGCTTTTTGTTGCAGTCAACAATGGCGTTCTCTTCTCTGCTCAGATCGACGACTGGAACTGCTCTGATCGAAGCTTCTCGTGCCGATTTCTCTTCTTCTCCTTCCTCCTCCAATAATCCTCCCAAGGTCTCCGTAGGTTTTTTTTTTTTCGTTTGCCCCCTTAAACCTTCTGTTCTTAGATCAACAAATCTCACTCATTTCATACCACTTCTTAATCTTTTTCTTCTAAACGTAATGCGTTTTTTCTGCGGTATTTTGATTTCTCCGGGTAGAATTTTTGTTCGTTATGATCGGAGAAAAAAATCATATATATATATATATATGTAAATTTATATATACATGTGTATTTCATTTATAGTTTTGTTAGATAACTGAAAAGTTTATTGTTTTGGCTTTTGAAGATTTTTTTTTTTTTTTTTTCCTGTAATATCTCTCCATTCATTTTCTATTTTCTTTTTTTTTTTTTTTTTTTTTTTTTTTTGTTAGATTGTCATATGTTATGAAACATAATTTTTTGTGTTTGGAATCTTTTTTCTTTCAATTTTTTCCGTCATAGTTTCTTGTTTATATTTCATTGTGTTTATTAGAGTTGTGGCGGCTCTTTGAAGGAGTCTTAGTCCCACATTTCTGTCTTTGCTCTGAATATATATTCTACATATTAACAAATATTAACTGAGAGGACTTTTGAGCTGTTGATTTCGAAGAAAGGTATATGTTTTTATTAGATTTTGTTTTCGTATAAATACTAGAGTGAGTATTTATGTAATGCGAAGCAAAATCCTTTCTTCTATATACTCAAATTTACACGCAACTTATTTTTCAAAGATTGATAATCTGAACTTTTTTTTTGGCATGATTTTCTATACATATACATAAATGTGTACTTATGTTTCGTATGTAATTTGCCTATTTCTTTATGCATACATTTATATCATTCTATTTTTTTTTTTGAGATTTTTTTTATACATGTTTTTCAGACATCATGCATTGGTTTCACTCGCAAAACGCAATCAAGCATGTTTGGCACTGCTGTCACGAGTGGATCATCTGCTACACAGCTGAGTATCGTAATATTTTTAAATCCTTTGTTGGTTTAGTCGTATTTTGCTGCTGTTATAATTTATTCAAGAACATGGTAATATTTCAGGCGATCTAATGCAAGGAAAATCCAACCCATTAAAGCGACAGCCACAGAATTGCCACCCACTGTTCCAAGTAAGGACCGAATGATTTTTAAATTGTGGGTGAGATTTATGATGGTTTGATGCTTACTCTTCATTTGTTTCGTTTAGAATCGCAGAAGGGTGGGAAGACAAAGGTCGGAATTAATGGTAAGTTTATGAAAGTTGCTCTCTTTTGTTTGTAAGAATGATTTATTGAACATTTGATGGTTCTGGTGTATGCTGTGGATGTTTTTTGAGATGATGATTGGGAACTGATATATACTCGTTCCACATTCCACCATGTAGTTGAGATTTAACTGAGACTTGTAGTGTTTTTGCCTTTCCGTGTGCAAGAATAATAAAATTTGGAACCTTTAGTTATTATTATTATTGTTGTTGTTGTTGTTTTAAGTAAAAATTTGATTATATAAGTGTAAAAACTAAGAAGCGCAATGGAACAGTGCGTTGAATGGTTTGGGAGCTATGTTAATTCATTGTTGCATTAGGGTTTCATGCTTCCTTTTGAAGCATGCAAATTCTCAGTTAATCAACATTTGTTTAAACACGTGAGAGCTTTTTTTGTTTTGTTTTGTGTGCATGTGTGTTTTGAAAAGCAAAAAAGTGCAAATTATTCAGTTAATCAAAATTTGATTTGTTTAAACACAATGGAACAGTGAATGGTTTTTTTTTGTTTGTTTTCATGTGCATGTGTGTTAAAACACGTGTTTTTGTTTTCAAAAGAAAAAAGTGCTTTAAGAAGTTTTAGAACAATTATGAAGAACAAAACAATAGATAAAACAGGGCTAAATGACATCTGTGTTACGTTTAGTTATTAAAATTTAGGACTAGAGGAATTTAGTAAATCATTAATTTAAGAAAGTATTATTATGTGATACTCATGATGTGTTGAAAAAAGGTTTATGGTTCAAATAATGGTTCTAAAGATTTTGGAGTACTACTCTTTAACTTCTTGTGCCTTGGTAGTTATCTAATCAGTTTTGGCCTTCACGGACTCTTGTCCATTGTATTTTATGTGGCAAATTTTAGTTGAAGCTCCATTTGACAATTTCGTAAGAGTTAAATGTGTGACTACAACCAGAAAATTTAATGTAATCTGTTCCATTTTTTATTTCCAAGTACTCTAGTGTTAGAAGTTGCTTTCTTACTGGGCTGTGTTCTGATGTTAACTCCTTTTGGTTGGGGATGTTCGGATTTAAGACTGTTATGTATAATGTTGGTTGATATATCAATATGGGAACTATGCAAATTTTTATTTCATTGGTTAGCACTGGATTTGACATTTTTCATTTAATCATTTTCTCATTGAATGGACATATAGTTGATGAATTCTTTAAATCAAGAGAACAGTCTCTCATTGAAAGAAGTGTAATATATGTATTATGTGACTTCTTTAATGCTTAATTTATTTAGGTTTTGGTCGCATTGGAAGATTGGTTCTACGGTGGCAGCATCCAGGGATGATATTGACGTGGTTGCAGTGAATGATCCTTTCATTGATGCTAAATACATGGTAAGGATGTCAGATTAGGGGGGAAAAAGAATACCTGAACATTGATTGATTTAGCTACCAGGGTCTTTTTTTCTTTTCCTGAGGTTTTGATTTAAATTGATATCTCGCTGATTAGAGTTGTTTAATTTTAAGCAACCATTATGTCCAATTGTTTGTGAAGATTGTGCCATTTATGCAAGAGTGGTTAACTTACCATTTCCTTCTTTGTTCTTGACCTTTTCTTTTTTGTGTTCTTTTGTCCAGGCTTACATGTTTAAGTATGATTCTACTCATGGACCATTCAAGGGAACCCTTAGGGTTGTGGATGAGTCAACCTTAGAAATCAACGGGAAGCAAGTTAAAATTGTGAGCAAAAGGTAATTTTCTGCAGACTTTACAATGGAAATTGGCATGGCGTCTGTATGTGCAGTGGTATAACAGTTACAAATGGAAAATATGCTAGCATCAGTTTTTCTTTTTCATTTTTCATTGTGACGTTTCCATTCAAATCTAATTGTGCTTTAGGCTAACAATTAATATATACCTGTAACTCAGGGACCCTGCTGAGATTCCTTGGGGTGATTATGGAGCTGAGTATGTTGTTGAATCTTCAGGTGTTTTCACAACAATTGAGAAGGCTTCAGCGCATAAGAAGGTTTGTTCCTTTTTCTTGATTTTCTTCCCTTTTCTCACACACACACGCACAGAGGAAACCATTACTTCCACGAATGATATTCATAGGCAAGTTGCAATAATTTTTATTCTCTTTCCAGGGTGGTGCCAAGAAAGTAGTTATATCAGCTCCATCAGCTGATGCACCCATGTTTGTTGTTGGAGTAAATGAGAAGACATACAAGCCAAACATGGACATTGTTTCTAATGCAAGCTGTACTACCAACTGTCTTGCTCCTCTTGCTAAGGTTCACTTACTTGAAAGAAATTTATTTTTCATTTTTGGGTCATTCTGCATCTTGTTGTATTAAATGAATTGTGAATGCTTTATGGTTAAATTCTGGAGGAATAGGGCCAACTTTATTAGATTTTAAATTTCGCTTTTGAGATTCTACATTGCAGTCTTTACGTTCCATTTTTTGCCCCATGATGAACATCTGCAATAAAATCAAATTTAATTGTATGTTCTCCCATTACCCTTTTTATTATACTGCCAGCTTAACATTTTTTAGTTCGTTGTTTGTTACTTTGAAAACTGTAAATGTGGACGCCAAACTAAAATCATGAGTGCTTAGTGAAAAAAGTGGACTTCATTACATTTGTTTTTGGATTATTTATTAGAATTATACAATCATCAAAGTGGGTTTTGAATTTAAGACTAAGGGTGCATGTTTGGAATCGCTCTAATAACCTTGGTTTTCTCTTAAAGCTTCTTGCCCTGGAACTTGGTGAAGCTAATGTTTTCTGTTATATTTTTTCCAAATACTTTATGTAGGTGGTTCATGAGGAATTTGGTATTGTTGAAGGTTTAATGACAACTGTTCATGCAACTACAGGTATTTCTCTTTTTATCTCTTTTGTTCTTCCTCATTAGAATCATTTGGTAACTTGATTATGAGATTTATTTTTAATTTTTTTTTTCCAGCAACACAGAAGACTGTTGACGGTCCTTCAAAGAAGGACTTGGAGAGGGGGTCGTGGAGCTGGACAAAATATTATTCCTAGTTCTACTGGTGCAGCAAAGGTAAGTATCGTGCAAGCAAACTCAACAGGAGAATCTTGGATAATGTTGGTTTTTAAATCTAGGCGATTTGATGGTTTTTTTTTTTATTTTTTTTATTTTTCACTTGGGGCAAAAAGTGTGATCATTTAATGTTTTTGGAATTATAGGCTGTTGGAAAGGTTCTGCCAGAACTCAATGGAAAGCTTACTGGAATGGCCTTCCGTGTGCCAACTCCGAATGTTTCAGTGGTAGACTTAACTTGTCGACTTGAGAAGAGTTCTTCCTACGAAGATGTCAAAGCTGCTATAAAGTATGTGCCTTTTGCATTCACTTGTGAAATGTCCAAATTTCCAAACTATACACTCTTTTTGGGGTTAGTCTAAGCTATGTGGTAGTGTTTTAATTTAATTTTCGTTTCTGTGATCATTCGTCTATAAAGGTACGCATCAGAGGGGCCACTTAAAGGCATTCTTGGCTACACAGATGAAGACGTTGTCTCCAATGATTTTGTTGGCGACTCACGGTAGAATTTTTTTGTTGCATGTTTCTTGAGTTTATTAAATGGATAAAAGCTAATGGCAGTATCGTGCTTTAGAAGGACCTACTTAAAACATGATAAAACATAATAATATACATATATATATATATATATATTTGTTGAAAAAATGTGTCAAATTCTTGTAATTGAGAACGGAATACAGGAAAAATTATTAGTTGAGTTGATATCCATCATACGGATAGTAGGGTAAAAAGTTTAATTTTATGCTTTTTTATGAATTTTTATCAACCCTCTTCCTCTGTCATATAATTTTTCATGTTTTGTCTCGATCCACTTTTCAACTCAAATATGAGCAACTCGGGGGTTGTCTCACATAGCAGTGGGCCGGACAAAGTGGGATCCATTGAGCTGCGCCTACAATTGTGAGACAACCCATCTAATCCCGTCGGGTTGAATATCATTTTTCGCTCAACATGTCTGATTAAAAGCTGAAGCGTCTTTTCTTAAGATCGTCATTTTTTTGTCGCCCCAGGTCAAGCATATTCGACGCAAAGGCTGGCATAGGGCTTAGCGATTCCTTCATGAAGCTTGTTTCATGGTACGACAACGAGTGGGGATATAGGTAAAGATTTTTTCTACATTTTCACAAGCTTTTCGTAGTATTTGCACGCACGCACGCACGGACGGACGCATATATTTGAGAATGACAAATTATTCTTTTTGGCAGCAACCGAGTTTTGGACCTCATAGAGCACATGGCGTTGGTGGCAGCTTACCACTAAATAGCATTTGTTGTTGCTCCGACCACATTTTTTCTTGGCGCTTGCTATGAGTTTGGTTGGCTAGTAGTCAATACATTTGATAGGCTTTCAGGGTTTTCTTTTTCTTTTGTCAACGGACTGCTCTATTTAGATGCGAGGTAAAACATCGCATGTTTTTTTTTTTTTTTTTTTTTGGTTTGGTTTATAAACATGGCATGATGCAACTTGGAAATAATGAAAAAAAAAAAATCTGAGATGTATGGGATTTTGCTAATGTATCAGTTTAAACTTTATCATTATATTTTCCCTTGTCATATTGAGATATCATCATATTTCTAGTAAATAAGCTTGTTTCTTAAGTCGGTAAATAACTGGATCTAATTATGGGGACGATCGTTTTGGATTTATTCAGTAACGTGAGATTTGTCAGGCGAGTATGAGATTTATGGTTTTGGATTTGTCAAATATTTGTTAAAAGGCTAAATTTTATTTTATTATTAATTATTTTGTTAAATAAAATTTTGTTATTTTTATTAATTACCATTAACTTGTTTTTTTTCTCTTCCTTTTAACTATTTGCATTCTTATTGGAGAAATCAACATATCATATATTAATTGATTCAAAATATGAGTTGGGAGTCCTCTGTTGCACTATCTTGTAGGTTTGACTCGAGAATTATAGAACACTTTTGTATTACAATTGTATGAATAATTATTAGAGAAAATTTCAAATTTAATCATTATTTTTTTAACTCTATTATTTATGTCACAAAATAAAATTTTGAATCCCATTATAGAAAATAATTTACAGATTAAGAAAAGATAATCTGTTGATTACTAATAAAAATAATTTGCAGGTTATTTTACTAAAAAAAACCGGAAGGTTACGACAAATTACTAGTAGTGAGATAAATTTACGTAGAAATAAAATAGTGTAATGACATTTTTGATTTTCTCTTGGCGCATCAAATCAAAATGTTTACTAAATTCTGATTAGGTGCTTAAATATAAGTTGGGTCGTCAATTTGTTGCTGGTCTCTTCTGGCTCGGCCCGCATAAGGATTTCGCTTGGGCTTACGCTTTCGACTCATGGACCGGGCCCGATGGCCTGTATGCATTTTTAATATGGGTAGGGTCATTTAGACATTGGCCGAATTACAACTTTTGAATTGAAATATAGCTTAGGTTTGAGAATATCTCATACATGGCATAATTATGTAATGATATTTAAAAAAACGTTATATGTTATTACATTATTGACCTTATAATAACATATCACTTTTTCACGTAATTTAGATATTGATATACTTTTTTTTTTTTCACGATTTGTAGGATATCTATCTTTTCTAAAAAATTCAAATCCCAAAAATAAAGTTTCTATTTTAATGATACGTTAGTATCTGAATGACGCTCTATTACATTATAATTGATATTTCATTATATTAATTAGTATTACATTATATTAATGATGTTAAATAATTGATATTAGGATGAGTTGTTGTATTACATTATAATTGATATTATTTTACATTAATGATGTTCTATTTTAATGATATGTTTTATTAGGATGGATTGTGCTAGAAGAGAAAAATATGGCAGTTAGTTATAAACAAAAAAACGCCCAGCAAAATAAATGGAAGGGTATATTTGGATTGTCAAAAAAGTAATTTTTTTTTTTTAAAAAAAAAAAAGCCATATATGTGATATTTGAAAAAGTAAACCACATTTTAATTCAACTCTCAAAAAGGTCACATATTATAATTTAATATTTTTACATGAAATATATAGGTCAAGCAAGTCCGTATTCAGTCTCAATTGAAGATTTGTACATGTATATGATAACATTTTCATTTCTTGAAAAACGTCATAATAATTTTTCTCATCTTGACTCTGAGAGTTTGAGTGGGGGTTGTTGGTTCAATCCCGTATTGTATAAAAAAAAAAAAAAAAAAAAAAAGTCGATCGAAGGTAGAAGGCATTTGTAGTTTCGTCAAAAGTGTTTTTTTTTTTTTTTTTTTTTTTTTTAAAAATAATTAAGGCCTATATATATGGAAAGAGAGATTTTATTAATTGTAAATTTCATGAGGACATACATACATCAAGGCAAATGCCATGCATGATTGATTAACAAGGTTTAAGGCATATGCAACGGCGTCGGACATAGGAACATTTTCCATAAGTAAAGCCTTCACTCTGACATATTTCCACACAATTGTCTCGCTTTATGCAAAGTCCTTTGTACTTCTCGCTTTCTGTTTCGCACATCTTTGCTTCTGTACCGCGCAATATTGCGTCTTCATCTGGGTTTCATATCATAAAAATAAAAAATGCAACATTATTTCTAATTAATTGAACAAATTAACCTCTACAAAAAAAAAAAAAAAAAAAAAAAAAAAAAAAAAAAATTTGAACAATAAAAGAACTCCAAATTACATGTTGCATAGGTTTTGCTAGCTAAAATACTTAACTAGACGTACAAATTCCCATAATTTTCGAATCACACACATCTACACACGTACATGTATACGAAACGCACACGAGGGATATATTTTTTTCGAAATAAAAATTTATGACCCCTTTTATTTATAAGTTTGAACAGAAAATTAATTTGAATAGAAATTGAATTTTTTGTGTAGCAAAAATTTTTAAATTGTGATTTAAATCCGCGAAATAAATTGGGCTATATATAAATCAATAGTAAAATTCATAAGAATTAAGCAGAGAGATATATAACAAGAATAGGATATCTAAGTTATAGAGATAGAAGCTAAATTACGAGACATAAGGAGAAGGGTGATCAATAACGCTAGGTGTAAGAACTTCCTCTCCATGCCTTTGGTTTTCCTTTCCAAATCCAAACGCTTCTCACTTTTTTTTTTCTTTGAATGTCACGAATGCTTTGCACTTTGTTCCTATACTCTTACATCAGAAGGTAAATATATACTACAGCGTCCTCCACCCTAATTTAATGCTGAGCATATCCCTGAGGATTTGGCAACCCAAAGTAAAATAGTGTATTGTTCCAAGTGGCACTTGATGGAAAAGATGTAATCTTGTTCATTCTACCGATTCGAGTTTTCTACAGTAAAAAGCTCTTAGAAACAGTCACATCTAACTTTTTTGTTATAGTAAAAAGCTTCTACATAAAGTTACATCTCTATTCGAATTAAAAACTCAAATCAGCGAACTAAACAGGTCCATAACTTTACTTTCAATATGGTAGGATATTTGATTTTAGATTTTAAGGAGGAACTCTCACCAAACACAAAAGTGGACCCTACTTGTGACATTCATGTGGGTCTCACCATGTGGAGTTCACCTCTTTGTGTTTACGAAGATAAATTCCCGTTAGGACACAAAAGAGTTTACTTTCGGGACATATTAATTTATAATTTTTTTAGGATATTTAATTTTAGATTTTAAGCATATTCGACTTTTGCATTCAATATGGTAGGATATTTAATTTTAGATTATGAGGGCATCATAAGCAATAACTTTTGCATTAAATATGGCAGATTATATTCAATTTTAGATTATAAGGACATTGCAATATAGTATAACAAGATTAAGACTACAAATATCAAATTAAAAATATATATTTCTTAGAAGTTTTGGTATTTTTAATAAAAATCAAATCAAACCAAATCACTTATAAACGGTGCGGGTGGTTTAGGCTTAACACTACGATTTTTTTCAAGATTTCACAAAAATAATAAAATTCTTAATCTTAATCTAATTATCACACGATCATTCAATTTGAGCTCGACTACAATAAATGGACTATAAATTATGATGTCCAACTCGCTATTAAATCAGTACTGATCATATGAAGCATTTTACTATCAAAACATTTTCTATTCAGTTTCTACGTACAGCAAGAACCTAGAAATGAAAACAAAGAACAATAATAACTGAATTTGACACTGAGAATTCTTGAACGAAGTTGTCATTTATGAAGCATTTGATCTTTAATCTCCCGTCAGAATCCAGCTTCACTACTTGAAGATCCGACATGAGAAAATTCACCATTATCACAGGCATCGTTCCGTCGCCGTCGGTCGCGCCAAGTGCCAACAAATACAAACCAGTGCCGTTCGCCACCATGAACGACACTATTATTAATTTGCCTTTTTAAAATTTTTTATTACAACAATTATATGGAATTTTTTAAAAGAAGTTTGAATTTTACTCGAAGTTTTGATTTTTTTTTTTTTAAACTAAAAATGTTGCTGGCTCTGTCCCTATTCGAGGATTAATATGTGTCCATCGGGTAAGCAGAAGATAAAGATGATGAAGAAGGAAACCATAATTTGGTAAAGATTGATGGCTTTGGGTTTGGTTTGGAAAAGCTAATATTGGTTTCCATTATAAGCATGGATTTCTTCGCATGTCTCTTAATTATAAAAGAGAGTTCTTGTGATAAATGCGTTGACTTTAGCTGTCAACGCCAGAAATGGATCAAATGGTCTTCATATTCATATTCTCATCTACTTACTATTATGGTTTGGAGCAACTGTAATGCATGATAATTGATCAAATGGCCTGTAATCCATGTCTAATCTTCTTCATTTAAAAATATGAGCTTCACACTTATTTTGAAAACTAAAAGAGAGAGTCAGAGAGGGAGAAGAAGAGAGAGCACCGAAAACAATGCTAATTTTAGGGAGTGAACCCAACTGTTTTTGTTGAGAAAAACCATTTTGACTCTTAAGATCAGGTCTTTGGTTTTTTTTTCCTTTATTTGTGGAATCAGCATTAGGTTCATTTGGTCCCCTTGATAGCTCAATCATTTTATGGAAAGAATATTTAATACACTTTTTCAATAAAAATATATTATAATATATTAAATGTGTACATTAATTGAATAAACTAGAGTACATTAACAATGCTTGTTGGATAAGAAATTTATTTCAGAAAACAACATAAGAACTTAGACAAATTAACATGCACATTACTTAGCACCTGCATCTCTCTCTCTCTCTCTCTCTCTCTCTCTCTATATATATATATATATATAGGAGCAAAAAAAAAGACTGTCCAAAATTTTCTCTTTTGATTTCTTTGGATCCTCCTCCTCAATACATTCTATGAAATGTTCATGATAACAACCCTTAAATAGACCTTGGTATGTTTTTGATGATTTTGACCTGCGATTCAATTTCTCTTGGAATATTTTACGAAATTGCTCTGCACATTTAAAGATCCATTCTAAGATTGCTTTCGCGCTAAACTCGTCAATGTTCGAGTTCGAATCGGATTGGGAATTAGGAGACTGAGAGGAAGCAGAATAACCATGCACAGCATGATCAACGTAACCACAATGTTTAATGCTTCCATAAGATTATTTCTTTCCAATTCTCTCATCGTTCCTTTTTCTTCAATTAATTGCCCATCATGATCGATCATCAGTTATTTATATTTCAAATCCTTTATCATGAAAATACTTCTGAATATTTTGAATAATAACGATTTTAATATTTCAATCATTTATGAAAAAAAAAAATTTGAAGGGCCAATACTTGAAGTCTTTTCATCAAGTGAAAGATCAAACACGTGTGTCACCAGTAACCTAGTAAAGGTGATTCACTCATCTACTGATTTTTGGGATAAACTTTGTTCAAGTTTTAACGTACTGAAAAGCCGAGTGTTTTTTATTTCAAAAAGTTGTCAAATAAACTAGTTCTGCTGTTCAGGTAGTGTTTCGCTCATAGATTCATGTGGTTTGAACCCATATGCTAAATTTAAAATTGTGTTTGGATTTACAATTAGCCTATGTTTAGAGGAAGGATTTTTTTAGAGGAAAAGAGAATCTAAAGTTGTTTGGTAGAGAGGAAATAGGGAAGGGAAATTTTTAAAAATACCCCTTGAAATGAAGCCCTTTTAATTTCTACCCATTAATATTAGCTCATATATTTTTACATTTTAAATTAGAACTAGTCAAATGGTAGAGTTTTTCAATATGAGTACTTTTTGTAAGTCAAGTATTTAAGAAGGTAAAATTAGGAAGGAAGTTGTAAATTTATAGGGCTCACCATTTTCTAATCCTTTTAACTTTGTAAAGAAATAGAAGGAAAAAATTTGACAAACAAATAGGAAGTAAAATAACTAATTTGACCCTAATCTCCCATCATCTTTTTATTTGCACGAATATTATTATAAAATACATTATATTTTACATTTTTTTTTTCACTTTTCTTTCTCTTCTAAATATGAAAAAAAAATCCCCCTTATATTATTTTATTTCCTTCACTTAAGTATTTTACATCTATTTTCTTTCTATTTTCCATCCTTCATATCAAACTTAGCATTAGAGATGATGTTTCAAACCTTGATGTGATGTTTGGATCAAGCAAAACCACCAGTTTTGTCATAATATTAAAAAGGTTGAGATACATAAATAAAAATGTTTTAAATTTTTTTTTAAAAAAATCATGCATGTTAAATTTCTTTAGAGTCAGATGGAGTCCTATGAGACTTAAATTTGGTTATAATTCTATCTTAATTCAAGCAATATTAACAACATGAAATGTTATTTAAATATTATTAAATATAATTATGAACATGTCATATATAAATTTGTTAATCTCTTGTCACTGTATTTTCTTAAATGGGAAACTGTGAATTTGTTGGTTCAAACCTAATAACGAAAAGGTTAATGTACCTAGCAAGGGATCGATCTAAAACCATTTCAGTTGCGTCAATTCCTCTAGGGAAAAAAAAATATATATATATATATATATATATATATATATATATATGACTTGAGCCGCTACACAAATGATATCAGGCAACAAAAATCCACAAAGTGATGGCTAACATATATGTACACACATATACATGATGCGTGTGAAATCTAAAGAGATTACAAAGATGAGTTATTCCTCAAACCAAAACGTAAGCACCGGGTGTTCAGTTCCTGTCTTTTATTTAAACAGAAATTGCATATACCAATACCAACATTCTCATTTACTGATCATGAACAATGCCAATGGAAACATTGTTTTGAATGAGCAAGTCTTTTTCGACACTTTTTTTTTTTTTTTTTTTTTTTTTTTTCCCTATTTGGTCTTATTTTGCCAATCTGAGCACAATCACAAGGCAGCACAACTTCATCACACTAATGAAAAATAAGAAAACACTCCTAATTCACCAGTCGAACAATACATCACCGCTTCTGGTTCCAATCAGTCATTTGATCAGCTTGGATTAGGTGATTCTCCAATAAGTACTCGACAAACTCATCGATGAGATATGGCCAAGCACCTTGAGGATCGTAATTCGACAGTAACGGGTCCACCGTCTGCAAACACAGAGACGATAAAAACCATTTAGTATTTCCTATTTGCATCGCTGGCAGAAATTCAATTTCTACACATGCTCATGATATACTTTTCTGTTATTGTACTTTTCACATACTTCATTAGATATCATGAAGAACTCTCCTCCTTGGAATTTTAGTTTCAATTTGAAATTGCTTTTGGAAGGCCTAACAGTACTTCACGTATAGCAAAATACAACTAATGTATTCCGTAAAAATGCATAAAACTACTTTTTCGCATAAACCAATGCACCCTTACAATTATTAAGAGGGGGTTTTTTTTTTTTAAATTATAACTTTTGCTTATACTTCTTTTGCCCAGTAAGAATGAAAATATACATATATTCTCTCGCCACAGTTCGCATGCCTCGTCTCCCAGGCATGGGCAGAGTGCACAAGGATCATTCATGAATAGAATGCAAAACAAAACAAAAACAAAAAAACAAAACAAAACAAAACAAACAAAAACAAAAACAAAACAAAACAAAACAAACAAATTGGCAGGACATTAACTGCATCATATCTTACCCTTGCAAACTCCAATAGCTGAGACCATGTGTCCCTCGAGATGGCTTTATTATGTCGTGCCTGAATCAAGACCAGAATTTCTTAAAAATGCCCAGAGTAGCAATAAAATATAAATAAATCGGCGCAATTAAAAAAGTAAAAGAAGCAAGCTTGAGAAGTTATAATAGAAAGCCATCCTAATCATAGGAGGCAATCGATAAAATAATCTCTATAATAAGTGATGTCTTCAAAGCAAACATATATCTAATTTTTGGCTTGGAGGTACTTTCCCATGCACAAATGCCGTGACCTGATACTTATCAGCCAAGCATCTAACGCAGTCAGATCCAAACTGACCAGAAGTCTTACAAGAGAATACGCAGAGATAAACCCCTTCTATAATTTCTACTCTTACTATCAGCAAAGATTCACAAGAGAGAATCTTGGAATGGGCAAATAATTTGAGGAGAAAAATAATAAACCTAAGCTGAAGACCAAACGTATGTTTAACAACAAAAACCCACATGATTGGGAAGAAAATCCACACAAAGCAAAGAAAAGTCAACGCACAAGATAATCTAAAGAGATCAGAGAAATCTTCAAAATTTAAGACAAAATGCCTAGTAAGAGCACAGGGGAAAAAAATTACACAAGAACAAGGGCAGATAACAATTACACTGCCTGTAGTTTAAAAAAAAAAAAAAAAAAAAAAAAAAAAAAAAAAGAGGGAAAAAGGAAATGATAGCAAGAAACCAATGCATTTGAAATTTCATTCAGCTTGTGCCCTTGGAAAAGAAAGCAAATCATAGAGGTTCACAAGATTTTTTAAATGCTACCACAAAACAGGCAACAAATGTTGAATTGAAATGTGTATTGCCACATTTTTAAGATGTGATAGCACTTCAGCACAACGTTGAAAATTGAAACTGGAGGGAGTATAACAGTTCTTTTTTTTTTTTTTTGATAACTGTGGTATCCGAGACTGCCCCGACTAGTCCACAGGATCCATGCAAAACCACATGGATCAGGTAAATCTTGGGCCTTTGGCCCGCGGGGTGGCCCCAAGGAATTGATGACACTTCATGGGAAACAAACATTAGACCCAATGAATTCACAGAAAAGGAGTTTCATAGTATCAACAGCGTTTATAATAATTTCTATGAGGTTGGCTAAATCTATAAGGAGTATTAAATACCAACTCCAACAATGTCAATTAGTGTTATATTTTCGTCTACAAAGACTGGTTGAACCTTTATTAAATTTGACCACTTCGGTCACTAACTGAAGGAGCATATAACAAATTAAATAGATGGTAGCCAAATCAGACAATATAATTTAGTATAATGATTATTATTAGAAACTTTATGGAATTATGCCAGTAAAACCACTGAGTACACCATCCCTGATAAAGCAACAAAGTCACAAAGCAATTAAGTAGAAAATAGTCCATGTGCAAAACCCATCATAACAATATCTTAATTGCACGTTGATAAGACACTATCGGTGATATTTAAAGAAAGAATATAACATTGGCAACAAAAATAGTAAAAGCACCATATACAACAGTAGCTGAATGGCATGTTTGGCATTGCTTCCTAAATGTTGCTTTTCACTTTGGGAATCCAAAAACTACTTCTGCGAGTGCTTGAACTTTGAATAGTTTTTCATAAGAGCTTTGACCCTCTAGAAGAGCTTCTGCTCAAAGCCACAAAATGTGGCTTGTCAAAAAAGCTCTTCTAGAAGACTTTTAACATTTGTACCAGAGTTTTAACAAAAATATTTTAACTTCACTCTTTAACATTTTTATTGCTCGTTAAAAAAATAAATAAATAATTAGTTTTAACAAAATTATACATCATTTTTGTCATATCAATCACTTTCAAAAATGTGATCCAATGACTGAAAAGCCATAGCAATTACTTCTCTTGTTCTACTATCTCGAAGCAAAAGTAGTACGAAATGGGCTGCGAACCCCACAAAGACTCTGCTCTATTACACACGGCTATATGAATCTTCTTAACTATAGGAGTATAGGCAGTAAGGTTAAGTTCTAATTTTACACAAACATTCAACAAACTACTCACAAGAAACATATTATAACTTCATACTCACCTGTAAAAACTGGCACCAGTGTTCAACCAGGGGCCACTGCTTTTCAGCAAATAGTAATTGCCACATTCCAATTGCAGTATCCAAAGCCAGAGACTTTTGACCCTGATATACAGGAATAAAGATGAATAGGGAATAGCAGTATATTCTTGTAGAACATAACATCTAAGAATAAGGAAGCTTTAACCAGTAATATCGACATATTACCGCCTAGTCCAAAGAAATATAAAAGGAAAAGGGAAAAATTAAAATTTAAAAAATAAAAAAAAAAAAACATCGTTGAAAATTTTAACTTTTACCATCAGAAAAGCAGATATAGTACAATTCAATGGTTAAGGTCCACCTACCTTTTGTGTTTCTCATTAAAAAAAAAAAAAAAAAAAAAAAAAAAAAAAAAAAAAAAGGGGATTTCATCTATAGAATTTGTGTTACTATTTAAAAACTTAAAAAGAGAGAGAGAGAGAGAGGTTTAGGTCCACTTGCGTTTTCTTTTGTTGATTTCTACCTAGGATAACTAGGTCTCCATTAGGTCACAGAAAAGGGCTGATAGGCTGGCCTGAAGCTAAAGCTAACTATTTTTTTTTTTTTTTTTTTTTTTTTTATAGGGAATTTTTAAATTAAATGCATGTATATTCTTAGATGAATCTTTTTGAACTCTAGTTCCAGAATTTGTTTCAATCAGATATAACAAAAAACACAGAAATTCCATATTAATGTCGAGGGTAGCTCATCAGTCAGAACTCTTTTTACTTGACCGTAGCATACAAAGGAATGTTCAGACATAAGAGAGGAATTGTGCGTGCGTGCCTGCGCATGCGTAATTTGCATATTCACAGAAGACGGGATCTAGGTATAGTAGAGATGTACCATTTGCACATAAGATTTTAATTACTTAGTTTAACCGTAAAAATTCAAATTACTTTGTGTGATAAAAAAATAAAAATACCTTTTCCTTTGCCCAGCCAAAAGCAAAGTTGTATATCTCTCGGAACTTTTCTGAAAATCACAAGCAAAAATAATCTCAGAAAAGGAATACAAGGCGCTACTTATCATAAGCTTTTTCGACAATTTATCCATAGCACACAAGATCATAATGTGTTTATTCAGCATGCTACAACAATAGCATTTTCACATACGTTCATCTTTCAGCTCTGAGCGCATAAAAGGTATTCTTTCACAGAACTTTTCCAGACTATCTATCCTGCCATTAGAAAGTTTTTAAAAACAAAAACAAAAAAAGGGAGAAAATTATTGCTTTGTACTTCTAGATTTTACATTTAGATTTAGGCAAGTGAAACAAAAAAAAGTATCAAGCATTGAATTACCCACCCTACTGCTTGTAATCCTCCAATAAACTCCTGCTTGGAAAATTCACACATGGTGGCGGCCTTCATATGCCATGAAACAACTAGCTGTTTGAACCCATGATCAAGAAAATTCAACCGATATCACTAGTCGAGAGAAAAGAAGAAACTAAAACAAATATATTTGTGGTAGAAATGTTAAAAAGCTTCCCAATATTACCAAAACTTTTATGCAAATGCTCTTACATCTCAAACGGTCATTGTGTTAACAATATCTAAATCACCCAAAAAAAATGCAAAGGAAACTTTAAGAGAGATTTTTTCAATGTCCAATCAAATGCAAATTCAAGTATAATATACATACCATGACTATATCTTGAGGATCCACCTGTCCAATACAGAGGGATTACACATCATTCAAGTAGAAAAAAATGATACAATAGTATGAAGGATGGTTGAACCAAAGCAATTATAGTCTATGAAGAGTTTTACCACAATCAAAAAGAGTTACCTGAAGATCATTGCAAAGGATAGTAATACCATCTGCTAGTATCATATCCATGTATGGATCTGCAAGAAGACTTGACTATTTGAGCAAACGGAAATTCTGCTGAACTATGTACATTTTAAATTGATATACTCCACCAAAAAAGTCTCTAGTAGTCGAAATTTCCGCATTAGATGAATTATATGGATACTTTTTAATTTTCTATAATCAGTTCACTGCCAAGTTCATAGCACATCTCACTGCTTGCTTTTCTTATATCCACTCCAACCAGACAGCAAAAAACTCATGTCAAATAAAGCAGATCAGTCATTAGGCTTAACTGATCCTACGTTTCCAACTTCCAAGTGTACGAAAATAGAACACACTAGAAATCATCAAGAAACATGTCTTTATGTGACTCATCCGGCAGGTGCCATAGACAAATGTATAATTATGTCTAAAAAGAGGATTGAGATAAATGGAAACCTAAACTTGCCTTTATATCTGTTGTAAAGCTCCTCCAAGTGTCTAGTATCAGTAAACGATTTAAACTGGGGGTGGCTGTAGAATACATCAAATGCTCCTTCAAGATGCCAATCACTGGCCTTCAAAGCCTGCAGAGCAACTTTTTCACTGCACAAAATAAAAGGTTCATTTTCACATGAACCAAATCTAAAGTGAACATATGAAAAACAAAATGAAGACATACACCAAAAAACTGCACTAGTAGAGAAAAGGAAACTAATTAATGTCATTCCAAGCATTACATACAAATGCCCCATATATGTCTCCCAATGTCTTCCAATTAACTATTAAAGAATAGGGTAGCGTATTCATTAGTAGATATTATAATGGGATCAGTTATATTTTTGATAAAATATGGGATTGAACCCACAACCTCCTCTCAAACCCCATCCAACCCACACCCCCTGATACCACTAGACCAACGGGTCCGTTATAAAATTTTAAACATTAGAAATTTCCACAGAAAGATTGACATAAATATAAAAAATTATTGCTTATAATATCACTTATGTTTTGATCTTTTCAACAAGTAGCATGATAATAAATCAACAATTCGCAGTGATAGATGGTGGCTATCCTAGAGGATGTTTTCTTCTTTGACCTTTTATACTTGAATCCCTGGACAATACGAGCAGGGATAACAGACAGACAGTAAAAAATAACCATTTCCTACTTGATCAATATAGTTCTAGTTCTCTGAGGTAAGAAATATCACAGCAGCCACAAATTTTGAATATGAATATATCGCAAGGAAAAAGATTTACTGAATCTGTGAGAAACGGGGGAGCCACCACCAGTCATGGCTGCTTCTTAGAGAGTTTCCTTTATTTTCTTTACTTTAATAAGAAACAGAAATCTTACTGAAAGTATCAGAGAACAAAAACCAAACAGGAGAACCAGAATTCCATCAATCAACCAAAACAACCCATCAATCAACCAAAACAACCACCCCATGTAAGAGAATGACGTCACAATTGTGAATATATAAATGTAAATTAAAGAAAAATACACCTTGGACGGTCAAAAACCATGAAAAAGCTCAAAGCATCACGCCAATGCCAAGAAACTACCCATGTTGAGCTTTATCATCTAGGTTGATTAGTCTTCCTTTCTAGTCACAACACCCAAAAAATAGCTAGCACAGAACAGTTTAATAAATCTTGGCTTTCTTACAGGAAGACTATCCTGGAAAAAGACTGTGGAGAGCTTTGCACCAAGTAGGAATCCAGCAGCAAGAAAACCATAAATAAAGCCAAAAACTGTAAAGACAGATGTTCAATACTTTTATTTTCTTCAAATAGGAGACATACGCATAAAGTCTTCTTTGAGGAATAGAAAGATTATGCCCTCAATGTAAAAGGAAACATGTCAAAAAGAAAACAACAAGTATGGTACAACTTTTATCATAGTCATTAGCCATGTAGCAAAAATATAAAATATCTAAAAACATATCTCGGTCTAGATTCTACTCTGCGAACAGTGAAATTAATGGAAAGTACTTGGCATATTGGACATAAAATTAGCAACTCAAAAATCCACTTCAATATATTTATTCCTCCTTTTGCACACATTCTTTCTCTGTACCTGTTCCATTTTCCCCCTTCACAAGGAATCTTTTCTTTTTAGTACAAAAGTAGGCTTAGAAGTGTACGTACACACACCAATTACCAAATTTTCCACAACATCACCAAAATAAACTTATGAACACGGAGAAGGAAAAGTCTGATTATCAGTACCTTGCTCCAGTTATTGTCATGAACTGCTGCACTTTGTCACGGTGACCCCTACCCAACTTATGCTGAAAAGGAACATAAAAATATGTATAAAACAAGAAGCTAAATAAAAAAATTAGAAATAGCAACAGATCATCTCTGTACACAAAAACAAATGCAAAAAAGAATACTACTAAATACAATATGAAAGCAATACATAACTTTTTGAAAAGAGAGAGACAGGATGAGAAATCCTCAAGTAAGAAAACAGTAAAAGAAGAAGAAGAAATGAAGAAAAAGGTATGTGAACAAAAGCATCAACAAACTTAACAGTTACAGAACTTAACATCAAAATCTATGAAACAACACACCTCTAACTCAAATGAATAAGGACAACGGGGCATCTTCAAAATCTTTAGTGGCAGAAACCTACAATGACACCACATCCTTGCCTTTCTACCACAAAATTATATCTCCTGGATAACCACTTCAAAAATCCTCCCATTTTTTTCTCCCCACAAAACCTAAAGTAATGCATTCTGGCTCCACAAGACTTTGCCTCTCTTACTTCAACCAAAAACTACAAAAGACGCTGCCAACAGAGATTTGAACATATTGAGGAGTAACCCAGGAGCATCCAACGTTCACTTAATTATCCGCCACGGAAAGTATTAAAAGAGACTGTCACCAAATAGAATAAAAACACAAAAATAAAACAAGACAGCCTCTGAGAAATGAACTTTCACCGACTTTAATCACAGTGTGTGAATCCCAGCTACTGAATACCATCTATGATTACACTTAATCATCTAATGACATAAGAAATCTCATTCAAGGGAAACCTCCACAGCCACTTACGCAACAAAGCCAAACTCCATTTCATATATATCCTACTCCTCTATCGCCATACCGCTTCTCCATAAAATTATACACTAAATTCGGGGTTGGGGGTTTGACGTTCGCCACTAAAGGCATAATTAAAAATAGAAACTAGTTTACATGAACACGAAAAATTTGAAATCCCAACATTATAATTATTACACACACGCTAGTTCAAGTACTTAACTACTACGCAATAATCACACTTAAAAAAAAAAAATAAAAAATGATATAAAGCAACCGAAGATAATCTTAAAGAAAATCAAAAAGATAATATAAAGCAACCCAAGAAAATATTACAGAGAAAGAGGAAAATATATACATATATATATATATATATATATATATATATATATATATATATATATAGCAACCCAAGAAAATCTTACAGAAAATGAAAAAAAGGAAAGAAAAAAAAAAGGTAAGTGCTCGTTTTAGCCTTATGATTATGAGGGGGGAAACAGGTACCTTTTTTCCCCCGGCCGGGGAAAAACATAGAAATGAGCTACTAAACTTCTAAGATTTTCACCTTTGAGAAAAATATAATAATCTAATTCGAAGAGAAAATAAAATTCTCTTTCCTCCTAACCATGCTTAAGAGAATTGATTAGCCGTAATTAATTACTTTCATTTTTTAAAAAAATTATGGTTTTACCAGGAGCAAACAATTTCCTATACGACCAATGAGATCTTGAAACAGAAATTCAAAGAATACGAACTCAAATAATTTCTTTAAGAACGAGTATCAAGTTTCGAACTTGTTTTATAACCAAAAGAAACGAAATTCAAAGACGCGAAAGGCGATAAGTGACTAACCATTTTGGTTGGAGGTGGCAGAAAGAACAACAAGCGAAATTCTTCTGTTTCTAAGAGAGATAGAGGGGTTCTTGAGAGAGAAAGCTAGGGTTTGTCGAGCTACTCTTTTGTTTCTCTCTCACAGAACCATTCCCAGTCTTGGCTTCCTCTCTCTGTGTGTGTCTCTCTCTCTATCGGGGGTGGGCTGGCTTTAATTGTTTTGTCTTCTTAAAAATAAAAAATAATATAAAATTAGTGACTACGATAATATTCTTATTAAAATTGAAAGTGCGTTTAGGATTAGTTTTAAAATAATTTTATTTTTTATATAAAAATAGAAATGAAATGTGGGTTGGCTTTAATTGTTTTGTCTTCTTAAAAATAAAAAATAATATAAAATTAGTGACTACGATAATATTCTTCTTAAAATAGAAAATGCGTTTAGGATTAGTTTTAAAATAATTTTATTTTTTATATAAAAATAGAAATGAAATGTGGGCTGGCTTTAATTGTTTTTGTCTTCTTAAAAATAAAAAATAAGATAAAATTAGTGACTACGATAATACTCTTGTTAAGATAGAAATTGCGTTTAAAATTGATTTTAAAATAATTTTATTTTTTATATAAAAATAAAAATAAAAATATTTTTATACTTATTTTTGAATTATTTTTAAAAATATGTTTGATAATTTTATTTAAAAATTAATTTTAGTTTTAAAAAAAAATTAAAACTACGCTTTAATAGTTTAATTTTTAAAAATATAATAATATATTAAATAATAAAAATATTAAATAAACATGTTTATACATGAAAATTACAAGGGGGAGATGGTGGCGGGCCAATCGGAGAAGAGTGGGGGGGAGAGGGGTCGCAATCGCAGAGGAGTGGGGGGGAGGCGCCAGTCGGAAGGGGGGGCAGGCAGGCAGTCGGAGAAGATGGTGGTTGGCCGTCGTCTCCTTCATAGAAAAGCTTATTCCAGTCAAGCTCCAATGGCTATTTGCACTCTCCTCTCTTCTGTGAGTGAGAAAAGGAAAAGAATAAAATGAAAATGATATTACACTGTTTTTAGTTTTTTAGAAAAAAAAAAAAAAAAACGTTTTTGTTTTTGTTTTTAAAAAGTTTTGCACCAAATGCGTTTTCAGATTGCATTTTCATTTTTTAGCTTTTAAAAACATGAAAAATGAAAATAAAAACAAAAACAAATAGGGCCAGAATATTTCACATTTGTTCCTTAATATTTTTATCAATTTATCTAAATTTAGAAAAAAATTTAATAAGTATATTTTTTAATTTTTACGTGATTTTATATAGATTTAATCGATAAAAAATTTGACTTACCGATATGCTAAAGTGCTAAAAAAATCACTTGAAATTTTACTTCTAATAAGTTACTTTGCCATTGGTAAAATTATTGTAATATATTATATTTTAATGATAATTGTTATTAGTATCAAAAAAGCACATTCCACAAAAACCTCTAACGTCTCCATTAAAATATAATACAAATATTTCAATTTCTTAATTTTTAATCTCTTAACTCTGATAAATTTTTTTAATAAATTTAGTAAAATTGTTCATATTACAACAATTTTATAAGTTTTAAAGGTTAATTGTACAAATTAAAAATTTACGGGGCAATTTATTAAACTGTGACAAGTTCAAGAGATAATTACTAAAAGCTCTTTAAGAAATGTTATTATCATTATTTCTGTCGCTTTCTACATTCATGTTTAATACATGGACGCAATTATCGTATTTTCACTTTTTACATTTCTGTTTGACATGTGCACTCTATTATCTCATTTATATTTGATATACAAACTCTATTATCTCATTTTTTATTTAAATAATAATATATTATATTAATGGAGTCCTATGACAAACAATGAATATATAAAGTGACGAAGAAAGCTGAAATTTATAGATTGAAGATGGCAGAGTAACCATGTCCTCCTGCTCAAAGATATTAAGAGGAAACCTTGAGCACTAAAGTTTCCTCGTGAATTCAAATCAATTACTCATATGTGATTTTAAGAAATATTAATTCAAAGATAACCTTCTTAATTATCCATAATAATAGTTAATCAATGATAAACCGTAATCTATCGGTGATTGATTGTAGTCAAGACCAAGTCTAAATCTATTAGAGATTAATATTGTGAATAATTAATGAAATATTTATTTTAAGAATTCATTTTAAATTATAATTCTTAATTTTTTGTGAGAACCATGATAAAACAAACAAAGTAATTATAATTCTTAATTACAACTATGATTGAGAACTATTTTCATTTTATATGTATTTTTTGAGAAAAAAATACTGTAAAGAATCATGAATCAGAATCAGAGATGAATACAGGAAACAAACTATGACAAAGTTGTGGTGTAAATTTGGCCCCAGCCTAATTCCTTCTTTTTTTCCTTTTATGCCCTTGCTACATAGGATCTTGTATTATTTAAGGAGGAGTTGGAGGGAAATAGCCGCTTTGGAGAAGCAATTTAAAAAAATGATTGAATTTGTGGAAAATGTTAGTAAATCTGAAATAGTAAATCGGGGATTTACCAGATAGTAAATATCGAAAATGCTCTGACTTTATACCTAGTTTGGAAACATTAGCAGCCTTTTTTTTTTTTTTTTTTGAAAAGGCGGAAAAACCGAAGTTAATCTACCAGATTACTTTGGGAATCGATACGAGAGACGATTGGTGATCTATGCTGAAAAGGAGACATAATATAGTAGACTACCGATGTTAATCTAATAGATTACTGACTTGTCTTGTTGCCAGAGACGAAAAACGGGTCCATGCTGGAGTCGTCTAACTAAGACGGCCATCGATGCGTGTTGAAAAGGCGATATAAACTGGTAGATTATCGGTGATAATCTATTAGGTTACTCTTAGATTGGTGGGTCTATGTCGATAAAACATTTTTATTGACCTTTGACTGGTCCTCTAAAGACTAAAGTAGCATAATTCTAGTTCTTTCAGTTGGAATGGCAAAATTCTTAACATGTTCTGTCCATGTCCAACTCGTACCTTGGGATTGAAGTTAGCATTCAACTTTTGGGCTTTTTTGTAAGAGCATTGGGGGGAGCGTTTTGGTTTTTCCTCGTTGTTAGTCCAGAAATAAATAATACGATTGTGATTATTTGTTCACTAATCCTTCTTTTATGCAAATTAGTCATACTACGGACATGTGATTATTTCTCTTAGATTATAGAATTTCATACAACACGGTTTTAGACATAACCTAACGGTAATTCCTCATCTATCATAAAGAGACAAGTTATAATCTACCTATTTCAAAAAAAAAAAAAAAAAAAGTGATTTATCTCCCTTACAAGTTAATTATCACGTTACGGAGATTTAAAATTATTGTGTCAAACGTTAAATTAAACAAATTTAAAATAAAATATGAATAATAAAAAAATCTAAAATATAAAATAATTTAATATGGTTCTGTTTTTAGTCTATGTTCATGAACAGAAACGGTGAATAAATTTTACTATAACTAAAAGAGATTATAAAAACTTATTAAATATTTCTCACCACCTAAATTCTGAATGCACTTAAAATCTCTCACCCTAAAAATAAGAATACCAAATATTAAAGAATTAAATTCTATAACTAAATCTCACTCAAAAGAAACAAAAAAGAAAATACTGGATATGAATGGGGATAACCAACGTGCGGCTGCTCTATGCTCTTGCGGCTGCTCTATGCTCTTGCGGCTACCCCTAACATATATATATATATATATATATATATATATATATATATATATATATAATGCTTTCTCCAAGTTAAAGTCGGCAAAAAACAAAAGAACTGCCGCAGCACTAAAACAAAGGGAAAGATATGGGCCTTGGGCCCAAACCCAAAAAATTTGATTTGTGCGTTTAAATTTGAAGCCACAAACCCAACAGGTATTTATAAGTTGTGAGAGAGATAGAGAAGGAAATACAGAGAGAGAAGACAAAGAGATCAAAGGTAGAAGCAGCTAATGAGCACAGTGCTAATAATTAATTACACTAACAAATATTAATTTGATCATAAACAATGTTAAAAATCATAAACAAGTAAACAACCATAGTACTCCAGCGGTGCATGCAGTCACAGTAGTGATTTCCAAAATGTTAGAGGAGTAATCTATATAACCCCAAACATTGTAACTTAGGGAGAGAGAAAGGCTCAATTTATGAAGGAAATAGAGAAGTCAATTACGACACTAATTAAAATAAAGTGAGCATCCTCTTCCTACATTTATGGAAGAGTGAAGATAAATTAGCTGATAATTAATATTTAAGTAAGATATCCCTTACACATTGACCATGTTTGAAGTTAGTTTTATATTTATTTTTCACATTTTTAGAAAAAAAAAAAAAAAAAATGGGAGAGAAATGGCATTTGGCATAATTAAAGACAAAAAATGAAAATGAAAAAGATTTTTTAGTTTACTAAAAAATGTGAGAGAAATAAAAAATAACTTTTAGTCGTGAGAGATATTAATGAATTTTTTTATATTGAAAATAATCTCTTGATAAAACTACTAAACGCATTTTTAAAAATGATTTCTGTCTGAGATTGAAAACATTTTCATTTTCATTTTCATATAAAAAATAAAATCATTTTGAAATGAGTTTTAAACGGACTCATTATTCTCCTTTTCTTTTCTTTTATATTTACTTTTTTTTTTTTTTTCCTAATGCAAGATTCCGTTTTCATTTGCCTGTTCATGAAAAGTCTGCTCTTTTTGTGGAATAGATGATTTCCAAATTTTTATATGTGCACCGCTTCTAATAAACTACATTAGAAGAATCTGGAGGGACCAAAAAAAAAAAAAAAAAAAAAAAAAAAGTTTAAATGGGGCCGGTGGAGCACATCTAGCCAGCATGCAACTAAGAAACCAACGTTCTCCACGCCAACCAAACCAAAATTCATTTATTAATCCCCAAGGTTTCTTTCCCTTATATATATTGTGGGCGTTGTTAATATAATAAGTATCCTAGTTTTTGCTTCTCTTAATCTTGTATACTTGAGATTAGTGTTATACAGCAAAGAAAAAAAAATGGTAAAAGCTACCAACGGTCTTCGAACCGATTCATCAGACTACAGGACGGAACTGCTGTCGCCGGCGACGTTGGCGTTGGCAGGGATTGCGAGAGAACCGCCGGGTGAACCGTCATGGCGGCTTAGTATGGATGGCTTCAAGTTGCCGGAAAGGCAAATGAATTCTCAGTCTGGTTTGGGATATCTTATCAAGTCATTAAGTAAGGACCTAATTAGCTATTCTCCCTTGTGCGTTTTTTTTTTTTTTTTTTTTTATTTTTATAATTAAATAAAAATCTTCTGTGTAAATCGTAATTAATATTAGTCAAATTTCATGTTAATTTGCTAGCGAGACAGAGAAAAATTGCAGAATATTACAAGAGGCAGGATAAACTGCTCAAGGGGTTCAATGAAGTGGATTCTCTTCCTGAGTTTGGCATTTTTCCTGGAACTTTAACGGAGGTAATTTAATTATTAAATGTTAACTGCTTTATTTTATTTTTTTTTTCTTTCCCCTGAAAAAGGGGATGTAGGGATAAAGAGGGTATACCACATAACTCGCGAAGATATATTGACTCCAAGTCCAAATGTTCACATATTATTTTATATCTTTTTTTTTTTTTTTTTTTTTTAGGTTAGAACTTTTCATGTTGCTATAAGAAGGTCAATGATTTTATTTTATTTTATTTTATTTTATTTTGAGTCATAAGATTTAAACATCGAGTAAACTAATTCTTGGTCTTTTGTAGCTTTTTCTTAAATTAAGAACAAGCGGAGCAAATTGTTAATTTATCACTGATACAACATTAATAAAAAGAAAAGAAAAAAAAATGACGATACATTAGCACGATGTACATGATACTTTGCAGTAAGTCTACTTGTGTCATATGTATTTTAGAGTGAAACAAATTAATATCAAAAGAAAAATACTCTTTATATTTTTATTTTTACGAAAATATTTATTGTGTTTAGAATTGATCTCGTTTTTATTTTTTACGTTTTTTGAGAAAAAATGAAAAATATTTTTAAAACGGCGTTTGATGTAATAAAAATAAAAAACGGAAATGAAAACGATTTTTTGGTTTAGTGTAAAATAAGAGACAAATGAAAAACGACTTTTAATCGTTTTTCATTTTTTGTTTTCGTTTTCTCCTCTATCAAGCAGAGAGAAAAAAGAGAAATTAATTATTTTTTTACATTGAAAATAATCTTTTGATAAAACTATCAAATATATTTTTAAAAATAATTTTTATTTGAAATTAAAAACTTTTTATTTTTATTTTCATAAAAAAATTATTTTAAAACGAGTTCCAAACACGCATATTTGTTTCATCAAAATACAACTATATAGTTCTAACATGATCCTATATATGGTTGGTGCAGGAAGAAATGAATGAACTTGCAAGGAGCGAAAGAAGCGCGATTTACACATCGAACATAGCCAATTTGGTACTATTCGTGGCAAAAGTTTATGCATCAGTTCAGAGCAGATCATTGGCAGTGATAGCTTCAACTCTGGACTCTCTGTTGGATCTGTTGTCAGGCTTCATTCTTTGGTTCACTGCTTATGCCATGAGAAAACCAAATGAGTTTGGCTACCCTATTGGCAAGAGTCGCATGCAGCCTGTGGTACGTACGACTTTTATATATATATATATATATATTTATATATTTATTTATTTATATTTATATACATTGGTGGAGCCAACACGATCTCAGCGTGTACTAAATTTTTTATAATAAATAATAAAAAGAAATATATATGATGATATTTATAATAACTACTAAATATATATGAGAATAAAGATTAAAAAGTGTAAAGTTGAGTTGGGGAATGTACAAAAATATTAAATTTTATTGGGAACAAAGTAAAAATATGAATTTTTGGGATAAACATATAAAATTAAGAAAGTGATTGGGGCGGTTGCCCCCACTTGACCATGAATAGCTCTGCCCATATATATATATATATATATATATATATATTTGCATACAATAATTACATCAAAATATACAATTTTTTTTTTTTTTTTATATATTTTGGTAAATGTTCACTTTTAACTTTACACTATGATGCCATGTTTATTTAGAGATGGTATTATTATTAACAATATTCAAGCATACGAGGCTACAAGATAGTATTGTTGCATACATACACACACACACACACACACACATATATATATATATATATATATATATATACGTACATGTAGTGGCACAAAAAGAAAAAGAAAGAGAAAATTAGGATCACAAGAGAAAGTTGGAGTTGTATCGCAAGGATAAATTCCCCATTACTTACCTAAGGTAAATATCATTAAATGAGTAAGTAGGACCCATTTTATGCGAGTAGTGATACTGCTTAAAGGGTTACCTCTTGAGAAAATAAATTATGTGTAATTGTATAAATAACTGTATAATTAATTGTTTTCAATGTTTTTTTTTTTTAATTAGGTGTTAATTAATACTAATATTATATATTGACACGTTATAAATATTTATCTAATTAATTTTCCAATGCCAACTATTTACAGGGGATTGTCGTTTTTGCATCAGTGATGGCAACTCTTGGGTTACAGGTGTTATTTGAATCAGGTCGGCAACTTGTCGCCAAGGTACAGTTAAAAGAATTCATCTACCATTCTTCACCCGAGAAATATTTATGTTTATTTATTATATTTATAAATTCAGAATCATGATGTAAATTTATTTTTAATTTATGTATATTTTTTATAAAAAAAAAATATCGTAATAAATTACAAATCATAATTTAAATTATTATATAAATACACTAACTAAACACATTTTTATATTTATATTCTCTTTAGTTTTGTAATGAACATCTTTTGTGCACTCACTACCATAATATAATGAACTTTTTACGGGGGTAAAAAAAAAAAAAAGGGAATTTAATTTACCAACGAAAGTATATAATGGGAAAAATCACTTTTTCATCTGAACGATCTTAATTTTGTGCAGACTCAACCTGAGAGGGACCCAGCGAAGGAAAAATGGATGATAGGAATTATGGTGTCGGCCACGGCGGTGAAATTCGTGCTAATGTTGTATTGTCGCAGATTTAAGAATGAAATAGTCAGAGCGTATGCTCAAGATCATTTTTTTGACGTCATTACCAACTCAATTGGACTTGCAGCTGCGGTCTTAGCAATCAAATTCTATTGGTGGATCGACCCCCTTGGAGCCATTCTTGTAAGTTCAAAATCTATACAATTTATAGATTCACAAAGACCCCCCCCAAAAAAAATCATAAAAAAAAAGAGAAATATTACAATTTAGAAATAATTTTAAATATAGACCTGGTTGTCTCACTCTTTCCCATATTTCAAATACTATTATATAAATTGCACGTTGGTATTTTCGTCATTAATAGTGTGTTTGGTAGGGTAGAAAATAGAGAAAAAATTTTACAGAGAAAAATAGAATTTTAGGGTTGTTTGGTAAAGAAGAAATGATGAATGAAGGAAAATAAAAATTCATAGGACTTATTAATTTTTAATCCTTCTAACTTTAAGAAGAAAAGAAAAGGAAAAAAATTTAACAAAAGAATGAGATGTAAAATAATAATTTTAACTTTCACCATTTATCATATTTTTATTTGCATTAGAGTATTATTGTAAAATACTTTAAATTTAACATTTTCTTTTTACTTTTCTTTCTCTTCTACCAAACAATATAAAAGAACCATTTTACTTTCTTCACCTAGGTATTTTACTTTTCTTTTCTTGCTCTTTTCTATCCATCCTATTAAATATATCATAAAAGTAAAACTTTTATAGCTAATCACATGTGCTCATCAAGTGATCTAAAACTAAAAACCATTCAAAGACTAACCAGTCACGTGACTCAGAGATAATTAGCATTGTTAAAAAAAAAAAAAAAAGTGCCTCAACGATTAAAGTACCAATTGCAACTTAAGATAAGCTTAGACAGACAGTTCTAATTTTAATATTATATATATATATATATATATATATATATACTTGCATTTATGGTTGCGCGCAGATCGCTCTGTATACAATGGGCAATTGGGCAAACACAGTGATGGAGAACGTATGTTCGTTGATTGGAAGAACAGCACCACCAGAATATTTGGCAAAGCTAACTTATCTAATTTGGAACCACCATGAAGAGATTAAGCACATTGAGGCCGTGAGAGCTTACAAGTTTGGTTGCAACTATTTCGTGGAGGTTGACGTTGTTCTTCCAGGAGAAATGTCTCTCAGTCACGCACATGCCATTGGGGAGACTCTTCAAGACAAGATTGAGAAACTTCCTGAGGTTGAGAGAGCCTTTGTTCATGTCGATTTTGACATCACTCATAAGCCCGAGCACAAACCAAAATTAGTCCGATGATATATATATATATATATATATATATATATCATGATTATGTATGATGATGATAATCTTGTATCATGATTATAAATGATGATGATATCAAGAATATTAAATTCAAGTATAATATTAGTCACATTGTTTTAAGGGGATTCTATAAATTGTTTCAATATGTATTGCGATACATAATGTTGTTTGATTTTTGAATTTCTTTGGAAATTTTAAAATTTGACTAATTGGTTTTGCTCAATAAAAGAAATTACAGTTTGTATTGAATTTGTGAGCGAGTGGTACTTGCCAAAGGAATTTTCAGTTAAAGTTGTCACCAACTTATTATTTTGTTTAATAGTAGTATTTGATCTCCTATCCATTAATCTAATATGAATATTTAAATAGATCAAAAACCCTTAAAAAAAACACCATTGGTGTTTTATAAACTCGTGAAGTAAAAATATTTTATTGAATTTCAAATTACAATTACAATTTTAGAATCACAAATTTGATTCAAAACTCCACTAAAGTTTAATCCACAATGACTTGCTTTTGGTCCAACTGACGCGCGTATTTTAAGGTTCCGTTTCTTTTATATACTCAAACTTAAATTATTAATTTTACTATAATATTTTTCTCTCACAAGAAATTTAAATTGCAAATGTCAAAATCAAAAATCATAATTTAAGTATACATTCTAAACGCCTGAGTCTTCAATGTCAGTGAATAGGCCTAACATCATAACTGACATGATAATAACTGTTGACGGTAGAATTTCGTCAACAATAAACCAGCCGGGTTACCTTGGGTTACCCTTCGGATTACCGGCTTATGGATGTGATGAAAGTGGGATTCGTGTTTCTTTTTGGTTATTTGTGTGTTTCAATGGACTATATGTAAATAGACAAGAGAAATTTTATAGTGGTTCACTCTATAGAATCAGAGCTACATCCACTGTGTGTGTATTGCCTTTCTTTTGGGGGGATTACAAATGCAAATTGTTCTCTTTCACTCGTTCTTTTCCTTCTGGAAAATCTGGACCTCTTCTCCATTGGGGGTCCTTCTCCTTTTATACTTGGGCTTCCTTCGCAAGGGGTTTTCCTTCGTAGGTAGATGCACTCAAGTGCTTCCCCTTTTTAGGCCCAGTCATAGCCCACTAATCAGTACTGTTCACTCAACTAGTTAGTCTTCTATTACGACTATGTGAGTCTCCGTAATTTTTTTATGTCCTTTGTGGGGCGGTTTGTAAACTTGCCATTAATACTGTCAGTCGTCTCTCACTTTCGCACGTAACCCGCTGTGTCTCGACGGAAGACTTCCCTCATCGCTAGCGCTACCTTAGCCTCTTTTGTCCTTTCCAATGACCTTTTCTGCAGTCGAGGGATCTTAATGCCTTAATCTAGGCGGTTTGCATCCGTCGACGCCACATGGGGTCGTCGCCCTAATCTGGACCTCAGCTTCAGGCTCTGCAGCTGATCTTAAGGGGACGAAGCGTCGAGGGTTGTGTGCTTGGCGGAGAGCAAATATTGCCACGTGTCGCGGTATCGTTGGTCCAAGTCTCCATCACATTTTCCCACACAACAGCTAATTCGGTAGCGTCAAGCGGCTCGAAATTTCCCTCGACGTCTTCGATGTCCCTAAGTACTGAGCTGACACTAGAAGACGAGGAGGTCCCTGAGATCTCCACCACCGAATGGGGGGTTAGAACGAACAACAGAAGAAGAAGAATCCTCTCGACTGGGAAAACTTTGGGCCATTGTTCTGGTAATACAAAGGACAAAAAGCTAAGTTAAAACCCTAACGTCAAGAGGAATAAACGACGACTGCTCTAAACGACGACTGGTTAAACGTCGACCATTCATATAAAAATGGAAACGACGAGTGTTCATAGGAACCGTAGGTTCCCCATAACTCAAAAAACTGAAGACAAACAGACAAAAAACTACAAGTATATAAAAGCCAAGTTATCAAGTACGACAGAATACAACAAAGTAAGTCTCTTTAAACTAAATGTATATTTTCGTTTTCTGCACATATATTTATATGTTCCAGGTACACAACGGGGGAGACCCCACGAGTACACAAAGTAAGAAGAGGTTTAAAAAACTCACCAGAGAAAGAAGTAAGTTCGGTTCGGTTTCGTAGCGCGCCGTGGAAAATCGGGAGAACAACGTCGGAAGTTCAGCGAACGGAGTTTTGGCACAATGAAAATATCTCGGCAACGAAAGCGACGAGGAGTTTGAAGTTTTGAAAATGAAAAAAATGGCTCTCGGGTTTTCGAAGGGTATTTATAGGAAAGACATCCTCGACCTCGACCGTTGGATGAAAATTTCAAAATCCAACGGGATTTCTGCCTAAATCTGACGGTCAAAAAATAGGGCGGGAAATCGAAAGGACGCGGATCTAACGGTTAAGGATCATCCTCTCAGAAAACGGATACCCATCATTAGGCTAGAGCGATCGACGCGACGGTTACACTCCTGAAGCACCAAGGCACTCATTACGGATGGATGCTCGGGATCGGTTTCCCACACCCGAAGCACGAAAAGACAACCGAACCTAGAGCTCGAGGCCGCCTAAAAAAGGAGCCCTCAAACTGGGGGGTAGTTGTTGTGTGGGAAAATGTGATGGAGACCTGGACCAACGATACCGCGACATGTGGCAATATTTGCTCTCCGCCAAGCACACAACCCTCGACACTTTGTCCCCTCAAGATCAGCTGCAGAGCCTGAAGCCGAGGTCCAGATTAGGGTGACGACCCCATGTGGCGTCGACAGATGCAAACCGCCTAGATTAAGGCGTTAAGATCCCTTGATTGCAGAAAAGGTCATTGGAAAGGATGAAAGAGGCTAAGGCAGCGCTGGCGACGAGGGAAGCCTTCAGTCGAGACACAGCAGGTTACGTGCGAAAGTGAGAGACGACTGACAACATTAATGACAAGTTTACAAACCGCCCCACAGGGGACAGAAAAACATTATGGAGACTCACAGAGCCGTAATAGAAGACTAACCAGTTGAGTGAACAGTACTGATTAGTGGGCTATGACTGGGCCTAAAAAGGGGAAGCACTTGAGTGCATCTACCTACGAAGGAAAACCCCCTGCAAAGGAAGCGCAAGTATAAAAAGAGAATTAGGCATTAGCCATATTTAGTTTATTGTTGATGAAAGTCTACCGTCAACAATAACATTGTTCAATTCATAGACTAGATGCTCTTTCAATGTTTCAACAATTAGGCATTAGCCATATTTAGTTTTTAACTTGCTTTTACTTTTATGGTTTAACACATTATATATCCTAATTGAAATTGGTTACGTACACTCCAACTTTTTTTCCGATTTCTTAACCCTGTTCCTTGTTAAGCTAAAGTTGAAATTAGACCTCACGAGCGCCAAAAGAAAGAAAAAAGTTGGATCAAGATCTCGTTCATTTCACCGATTTGAGTTTAAAATTTGAGTTTTTTTACAATAAAAAACACTCAAAAAACAGTCACATTTAACTTTTTTTGTTACAGTAAAAAACTCTCACATAAAGTCACATCTCAACTCGAATCAGCAAACTAAACGAACCACAAATTTAAGATTGTTTTAAATCAAACCTGCAGTATCAACCCTTGTCGTCAAAAGATTGGTAGCTACTTGAGTGTATTCATCAGATTTAGGCATTTTCATCATTTTTAAGCATATCACTACGTTTGGACGTACTTTGGAACATGCACCAATGATTTCCTCTGTTTAATATCAAATTAAACAAAAAAAAAAAAAATCAAAATTAGCGTCATTTCTCCACAATGTTAGCCATACATATATTTATATATACATATGTTTATATATTTGTGACCTTTTTAAGCATCATGGGTCATGAAGTTTACCTGCCCTTTTGTTGTGGCCTGTGCAAAAGTATGTCTTACGCGTACCAAAAACACTCTCATTTCTCAGAGAGTAGAGTTTGAGTGTTTGATATATTTGGATGAAAATGCGAGTTCTAAAAGCAATACTAACATAAAATACGAAAAAGGATACTTTATGAATTCCTAAAATTTTGGACAATCATATAAATGAGAAGAAGCGGATAATAAATATTATTCTTCATATTTAATTTAGACATTACAGAGTTACAAAGAAAAGCAGATTTTAAAAGTTAGAGTTCTTAAATTAATCGACAGCATGGCTCATGATCTTTAGATCTTGTGTTAATTATGTTCTCATGATGAGCAAAAAAAATGCCAAGTGTCCAAGTCCGGTGTCTGACTGGGTCGAGGGAAAGGTCTCGACCTTGATTTCCCTCGACCCAAGACTCTACGGGCTTATTCTTTTAGAGTAAAATTTTAAAAACATTTGAACTTAAGTTACAAGTTTATTTAAGTTCATGTTCGTTTGTAAAATTTGAGTTTAAACTTGAGTTTTAACTCGAGTTTGGGGTTAAAATCCGAGTTTAATTTTTCCCTTCAACTTAAGTTATTAAACTCAAACTCAATTTAATGAACAATATTTTCTCTATTCTTAAAAACGTTATAACTTTTTTGTTTTAATTCCGATTGAGATGATTTTTTTTCTATGCATTCACAACGAAGAGATGAATAAAACCACACCCATATACGCTATTCAAATTTTTTATCACCATTGAGTTTTTATTAAAATACTATCTAAATATAAATTCAAGTTTTGACCTACTCAAACATAAACTTAAATGGATTCTCAATTCAAATCATAACTCAAATGTGCACATCCAAACACAAACTTAAATTACAATTTTAACTCCAATTCAACTCAAAATCTACACTTAAATTACCATAACTTAAAAATGCAACTCAACAAGCCTATAAAAGCCACTAAAGAACTTCGACGTATCGAGACCGAGACTGAATAAGACCGAGAGGTCGAGGGTGAGGTGAGAGGCGACGTGTGTTGCAAGGAGAAGAGAGCCTCCATTATCACGACATATGTCCAACTGTCCTTCGCTAGGGTAACCAGTCAAAATTACCGCATGTAAAAGTAAATAACAGTACGCCTAGAATGGAAAACTTCCTAGGGATCTTCCAAAGAGGTAATGTCTTATGAAACCCTAATCTAAAAGAATGTAACGTGTCATGATCGGAGGAAATAAGGAATGTCCGTTTGATCATGGACACAGGTTATAAATATAATGAGGATACTTTCTCAAGGACTTCCGTTCATTTTCTCTTTATTGTTACTCTGCCGAAATATCACTGTAATTGTTTGCATGAAGTGTCTTCTGCATGCTAACTCCTGACACCTCCCAACGGCGGAGCAATCAAGAGATCAACAGTAGAACAAGGCTGAGCAACCCCAAGAATTGATATCGGAGCCCTGCACCAACAAATTACTTGGCACCAAATTACGGATAATTTTTAAAAGTTAAATTTCATGTCTTTCTCTTAATCACATTAGGATATACAAAAACAATGTGAGAAGTATCTCCCATTATGTAAACTATCTTCACTTTTTGTCAAAAAAAAAAAAAAGGGATAAAATCAATTTAGTACGCTATATTATATCAAAACATTGAGTTGGTATTATGTGTTTTTTTATAATATTAAAATAATGAGAATCATTTATAATTTTTGTTCAGATTTACATACATATTATGAAAAATACAAGGTATTAATTCAATATTTTGTTATTATATAAGGTACCAAATTAATTTTATCCTAAAATAAATAAATAAATAAACAAATCAACGACAGAATAATGGATTTTTCTAAAATAAATTGTAATTTGAGGTATATCATAGTGGTAATTTCACATTAAACTTCACCTAAAAGCGGTGAATATTAAGTTCAAATCTCCCCATCCGAAATATAAAAATTTTTTAAAAAAGGAAAAGCAAACAACGAAAAAAAGAAAACTTTCCTTACCCGTGATTGTGAATGACCTCATGAAGGCGAAAGGTTTAGCGAAAGCCCCACATTAAATTAATGCTCATATAATTTTTCAAACATAATTTCGTTGGAACTTTAACGATTATAAATCTCTTCTCTTGATTTTGCTACTTGCTGTTGCAAATTTGCAATCAATTTTCCGTTTCTCAAAGTTTTACATCTTCATCCCTAAATTCTCCTTTTTCAGTAATTTAGTCCACCATGAATAATGACAACACTAGCAACTAACTCTAATGGCTCTGGGGAGTTAAATTGTAAGGAAATTTGGCATAAGCAACATAAATTAATTGGATATTTTCGCCATTTTATCCTTAAAAGTTAGCATAGTTAAGAAAATGGGTATTAACGTGGTTAGTAGGTTTGATAAATGCGGTGTCTCTATTATTTTGATAAAAGAAGTGTATCTATATAGATGTGATTTTATACGATAGTTTTTTATTATAATAAAAAATTAAATGTGATTGTTTTTTAGAGTTTTTTACTGTAATAAAACTCAAATCGGTGAAATGAACGAAGAAATATTGTATTCTATTGAACGAAGAAATTTTTTTTTTTTTTTTTTTTCTAGTTTGCGTTTCAAAATGAAGCATCGCTTGTTACTTCAATCCTAATAGATTCCCATTTTAAATGCTACCTTCCCGAGAGCAAGTGACACACGTATATCTCCACGTACTCGTCGTAAGTGGAGTTGGTTATAATTTTTTTTTTTTTTTGAAGGCTAAATAGCAAATACTTATCATATAAGAAACTTAAAAAAAAAAAAAAAAAAAAAAAGAAGAAGAAAAAAAACCTCTCTTTAAAACCACCCAATAATTTCAAACACATATCTGTTTTCTTCTCTTCACACCCCTTCTTTATATGATATTATTTATACACACACACACACACACACACACACACACACACATATACAGATATATATATATATATATATATATAGAGAGAGAGATTTACGTAGTATAAGCTTCATGAGCGTGAAAAATGAGTGAACATCATCATCATCATCGAATGGAGAACATCGGCGGCGGAAGTGCGAGTAGTATTCCGTCGTCGCCGAGCATCATCGCCGACGACTGCAACAGAAGAGAACCTCTTCTCTCGCCGTCGCCGCCGGTCGACATCGCCGGACTCTCGCCGGAGAAGAGCTTTTCGTGGAGGCTCGACCTCAACGACTTCCATTTGCCGGAGAGATCGAGCCCTCGCCATAACGACGACCATCATCGCTGTAGTTCATTTGGTTTCCGTCGCCTACTTCGCAGCCCGAGTACGTACTCTTTTCTCGCTTTATCAAAACGTCCATTTTCATCGTCATTGGATAAAGTAGGAGTTTTGAAGGGTTATTGTGCCTTCTCTTTTCATATGATCATGCCACGTGTACTTTTGGGTCCCGCCTTATTACGCGGTGCAGCGATTATCTTTGGATAAGCTTTTTAAATTAGAACCAATCTCTCAATTTTACTTTTTCTGGCCCCTTCTTTTGACCCTCTTTTGTTGGAATTTTGATTTTGTTTTCTGTATTTGGGTGTGAATTGATGAGTGTATTCGAAAGGATAATTTTCTGGGTTCAGCAGAACTTTTTTTTAGCTTTGCTCATTTACGTTTTCTAATTATTCTGAGAAAACAAGTGAAGTGGAATATCGGCACTAAACTCCAGAGGCAAAATAAAATTTTTGTACCATATTTTGTAGCAATTTTTGTGAAAGAAAAAAAAAATTAGTTTCATATTTATAAGATGACGTTTAGATCGTATATTTAAAATTATGATTCAAAATTATTTTTAATTTATGTGTGTTTTTTATAAGAGAAAATACTGTAACAAATTATAAATTATGATCCGAATTATGACACGGATCCTTACTTTAAACACACTTTTAAATGTTTGGTTCATAGATTAGAATCATATGATTAGAATTATTTTTAATTTACGTGTATTTTTTATGAAAAAAATACTATAATAAATTATAAATTATAATTCAAATTAGGAAATGAATTTAGATACTAAACATCCTCAGTGATTCAGTTTTAAGATCGTAAATTCAGTACCGTGTACACCATATGTTTCTATTCCTAACTTAGAAAATAAGAGCTAATTTATTTGGTCGGTGTGCAAATTTTGTGATAAAAGCTAGTTTTGCTTTCTAGATAATGCTGCTATTGCTGGTTTATGTCGCAAAGTGTTTTTTTTTTTTTTTTTTTTTTTTTGGCTATTCCAAAGATAATATATTTTTTTTTGAGGGGATATAGAATATTTTTTATTTTTTATAAAGGAAAATACCTTTTTAATTTGAGGGAAATATAGATGTTTTCGCTTTTCTTAGTGCACTCTTGGTTTTCCACTACTCTCCTGTCTTTTCTCATTGGCTTTATATATATCTGCAGTCTTTTGTTTTTGTATTTCTAGCATTTTTAGTGGAATCAAACGCAGATTCAAATAAGAAAATGAAAACCAAAAAAAAAAAAAAAAAAAAAAAATCATCATTTGCTTGTTGATATCGCTTTAATTCCATCGTTGTTCGTTTTGGAAAAATGCCATCCGTTTCACTATGTGTTACAGCTTTAATTATTCCGAACAATATATTCGTGGCTAAATAATTGCTTGAGTTATAGCTTTAATTATTCCGAACAATATATTTAGTGGTTAGACTTGGAATTTATTGTCATAATTACGGTTGGACTTATTTAACCATGCATGAGTTTTTATTTTTTTTTTTTTTTATTTTTATTTTTTTTCTTAATGTGCATAAACGTGATATTCAAAGGAAATAACTAGAAGAATTACATGGACAATTACATTAGATTGAGTTGTTTCATGGAGCTGATGGTCTTTTTTTTTTTGTTCTGAACAATAAAAAAATATATATTTATAATTTTTTCCTTAAGGTCCCTCCCAACATTTTTGCAAAATTCATTTACACATGATTCAAAGCATGAGTGAAAGCAAACTTACAACCTTATATAGAGTGGTTGAAGGAATAACTTTCTTCTTCTTCTTCTTTTTTTTTTTTTTTTTTTTTTTTTTTTTTTTTTTTTTAAAATCTCTTCACATGTGTGATTCTTGTGATTTATTTATTTTTCCCTAGTTTTAACACGTGTAAACCATATATAATATATATATTTTTGTGAATTCGAGTTGAGATGTGACACTTTTTTGGATAGTTTTTCACTGTAGCAGAAAAAAATTAAATGTGTCATTTTTTGAAATTTTTTTTACTGTAAAAACTTAAAACTGAAACCTCGAATCAGTGAAATAAACGAGATATATTTAGGACTTGCCAAATAGATAAGGTATTATTCTTAGTCACACTTGAATTTAGGTTGAGGTTATGCGATCGATTCATCACCCGACCCTACAAAACTTAATTGAGATATAAAAATAAAAAATAAAAATATGACTCAATTTGAACTTTAAAATCCCAAAACCGAAACAAACCACCTAAAGTGACAACTCGGTTTGATTTTTAAATCACCGTGTCAATTCTAATGTGACACCAAAGCACAGTCCTACAAAATATGACAAATAGACGAAACTTTAGGAACCACTTTGTTAATCCACTTAAGAGTATGTTTAAAAAATCATAATGAAGTTTAATTAGAAAGGTAACGACTAACGAGTTTGAAAAGAAAAGAAACTGAATAAGAACATAGATTTTTTTTTTTCATTATTTACGGATTCAACTCTTGTGTCCCTAATCTTGTTCCTATTCCTTTTCATATCCTTTTAATAATATTATCATACATTACTTAAAATGTCATGTCAATTAATATTGTGCCACATCAATAAAAAAGTAAAATGTGTTAAAATATTTTAATTAATGTGTTGTAATATTATAAGAGGACATAAAAATAGATAAAAAGAATGAGACATATGCGCTCAATCTGGTATTTACTTACCCATTAGGAAGTAGATTTAGAAGTAATCTAATTTCTCCTTTAGTAATTCTCAGTATTTTAACTTCACTTAATGGCCATAATAACAATTTATTTGTCAAAATGTTGCCAAATGTGATAATTTGGATCAACTACCATCTACTTTCACCCAAAGTTGAAATTTTCTGTTTGATAATTTCAGGGAAACAATACAAAGTTGCAGAATATTACAAGAAACAAGAAAGGCTTCTTGAAGGTTTCAATGAGATGGATACCATGACTGAATTGGGTTGCGCTCCAGGAAGTCTTACAGAGGTTCATTGTTCTGTTTTGCTATATATATATATATATATATATATATATATATATATATATATATATAATTTTATGAATTCCCTCCCCTGAATTTTATCAGAGTGAGATCCAGTTCTTATAATTTTATCAATTTGACTGTGTTGATTGATAATTCTCTTTTAGTCTATGAACATATTTTATAATATATAACTTGTGCTATTTTTAACACTTAGATTATTATTATTATTATTATATTTAATACAGGATGAAATGAAGAAGCTCGAGAAGAGTGAAAGAATGGCAGTTCATGCATCAAACCTGGCTAATTTGGTGCTGTTTGCAGCAAAGGTTTATGCTTCAATTGAGAGCAAATCATTGGCAGTCATTGCCTCTACTCTGGATTCTCTATTGGATCTCTTGTCAGGATTTATTTTGTGGTTCACTGCATACGCAATGAAGAAATCAAATCACTATCATTATCCCATTGGAAAGAATCGTATGCAGCCAGTGGTACAAACATAACATTATTCTACATTCTACTCATTTGATTGTGTGGCTTTAAAACTCTTGGTTGGTTATGTTTTAGGCTAATTTAGCCCCAAAATTTTAGTGCTCGTTTGATTTGAGGGTTCAAATCAAGCGGGTTGAACTAGAATTTTAATTTTGTAAGTGAAAATACTGTAATAAAACTTTTTAAATTTAAATATTTTTGAGAAAAAATTGTTTAAATCAAAATTAAGGTGGTTTGAATCTTCAAAACCAAACATGCACTCAGATTCAATAGAAAAGGTCTATAATGATTCACAAAATTTAATTGCTTTTTTTTTTTTTTAAGAAAAATTGTATTGTTTGTGACTAACTCGTTCCGGACATATTCTTAATTGTTTCTTGAACGTTCACATTGTACCATTTAATCCCTAAGTTTTCATAAAAAAATTTGTATTCTTAATCTTTAATAGATTCTAAAAGTGACGTTGGGTAAGATCGTAATGACACTATTGATAACTTTTTATTTTAAGCAGGAAAAAAAATATAATTTTTTTGAAAGATTGAGACTCTTCCTATTGAATTTAAAATTTAGGAATAATTTAAATTAACATTTAGGATAGTTGGTGGACCAAGCAGAGAAATATGAAGCCAAGATATGTATGATGTCCTTACTACATGAATTTCCACTCCCAAAATTGTTTTTAATCTTCATGTATTCTGTCTCTATCTTGATCAAGGCTTAATATGCAGGGTATCATTGTTTTTGCATCTGTAATGGCAACTCTTGGACTGCAAATTTTGCTCGAGTCTATCCGGCACCTCGTTACAAAGGTGTGCGAACTTTGCATCATCGCAATTTGGGTTCGACAAATTTTATTTAAAGTAAAATGAAAAGATTATAGAATTAGTGACCTAAATTCACAAGTAAAATTTAGATAAATAGGTAAGTAAATTAACTCTCTTAGTATTTTTATTAGTTGTGAAAACTTCACTCAACGGGTGACATGTGGGTCAATTTTGAAACCGATATAAAAATTTAAGTTGATACGAACACGGCCTAAATTGCTACCCATTCATGTTTTTGTTTCCAATTTGTTGTCTGTTTAGAGTCCAACCGTGGCATGTAAAGAGATCTTAGCTCAACACTGATTTGTTTCATAAGTAACAACTATCTCACAACATTAAAAGCAGCATTTTGTATTCTTCCCTCGTACATTATGTACATGTCTAAATTTATTGGCTTATTGTTTGTTAATTAAGACAGTTCATTTTCATGCTCATTCCAATTTTTAGTAATTGTTAAAAAATCACAACTTCTGTGCCGTGCAGTCCAAGCCGGAAATGACTCATGAGGAGGAGGAATGGATGATAGGGATCATGGTTGCAGTCACAATAGTGAAGTTTGTGCTCATGATCTACTGTCGTAGATTTAAAAATAAAATTGTCCGAGCCTATGCCCAAGACCATTTTTTCGACGTCGTTACCAATTCTGTTGGCTTGGCAGCAGCCGTCTTGGCCGTCCGGTTTGCCTGGTGGATTGATCCTACAGGAGCTCTCATAGTGAGTTCTTTTCTCAGTACCATTTTTAGTCTATTTTTCTTACTTTTGTGTGGTATATTTGCTCTCCTTTGCCATAATGAACAATTCCTTCTGGTGCTCCACATTCAAAGAACCACTTTATATCATGTTTTAAAACACCACCCTATATTCTAGGAAAACTATAATTACAACCCTTCAAATTTTATGTTTTAGCTTCATTGTTGACCCCCTAGCATATTTAGACTAAGGAAGACCAAAGGAAAAAAAAAAAAAAAAATGAGAGATTGATATTTTTTCGGCATCCAAGGATTTATATCAACATATCAAATTGTGTAGGGAACTAAGGAGTTGAAACTAAAAATCAAAACAAAATTTAAGGGAAAAAAACAATGGGTCCGTTTGGTAATGTTTTTAAAATGATTTTGTTTTCAATACAAAAATAAAAATGAGATTGTTTTGAGAATTATTTTGAGTTCGATTCTAAAATTACGTTTGGTTGATTTTTTAAGATAATGTTTTGGGTATAATAAAAGAAATGAAATCGTATTTGGTTATAGTTACCAATTAATAGATTATAACATTATTCATAAGTACTAAAAAAGGAAAACAAAAAAAGAAAAAGAATTTTTAATCGTTTTCTAATTTATTTACGATAATCATTTTTTGTTAATTTTTTCGTTTTCAAAACATTCGGTCAACTCCAGACTACAAGGTTAGACGACCTGCAGCTAAAAGTCCTCAAACAACAAACCGTTTTAGCTCACAAAACCAAACGACATTAAGTGCAGCTATTATTTAGATAGAAGTTTAACAAATAACATTGACAAAAGCTAAGCAGTAAGACATGTTGACAAAAGCTAAGCAGTAAGGCATTTGCTAAACAAACATAATTTGTAGACCGTTTTCATTTTTATATCTCAAAAGATGTGTAAAAATATTTTAAAAATAAGTAAAAATTAATTCTAAACGCACCCAACACATTTAAAAACACATCTTAAAGGGTACTTACGAGATTTAAAAAGCTTTGTCCCCCCTTTTGGTCGTAGTATACTGGTCAAAGGGGCAACTTTGTAACAAAAACATTTAAAGGGTTGTAATTAAAAAAAAAAAATTTTTTTTAACTCAAACTGCAAGGTATAGGCCTCGTTCATTTTGCTGATTCGAGTTTAGAATTCGAGTTTTGTTACAGTAAAAAGCTCTCACAAACAGTCTCATCTAACTTTTTTGTTACAGTAAAAAGCTCTCACATAAAATCACATCTCAACTCGAATTAAAAACTCGAATCAATGAATTAAATGGGCCCATAGTTTTGTGTAGTTTTGTAGCTGCCCCTCTAAAAACTTACTAATGATTTTGTTGTACTTTTTGAACTATAACGCAGATAGCAATCTATACAATGAACACGTGGACAAAAACCGTGATGGAGAATGTTTTTTCCCTAATTGGAAGAACTGCCCCACCTGACTTTCTAGCGAAATTGACATATTTGATATGGAACCACCATGAAGCGATTAAGCACATTGACACCGTGAGAGCTTATACATTTGGCTCGCACTACTTTGTAGAGGTTGACATAGTCTTGCCAGAAGACATGGTTCTGTTCCAGGCACACAACATCGGCGAGACCCTCCAAGAGAAACTCGAGCAACTCCCTGAGGTGGAGCGGGCTTTCGTGCATATCGATTTCGAGTTTACTCACCGGCCGGAGCACAAGCGAAAGGCCTGATGGTGACAATGATATTCATTGATGGTGGTGGTAGTAACAACTTAAAAGAGACCTGCCTTTTTTTGCTAGGACTGAAAAATAAGCTGTTGATTTTGTTGTTGTCCTCGTTGTTGTTGTTGTATTCATTGTGTGTGTCGTTTGAACAATCTTTTGCTTATTTCTGGACCACCTAATAGAATCAAACCACTCTGCTTTTTGTTATCCTTTTGACTGAGAATCAATGAATTTTATGATCTTTTTGCTCCTTCACATCAGTTACTAGTAATGAATGATGACCAAGTTTGTTCTACTCAAGTTCATTTTCCAATTCTTTTCCATTGTAACTATAACTATGATCAGCAATTAGGTCAGGTGGCTGGTTACGACCTCTTTCACTTCACAGATTCGAGTTGAGATGTGACATTTTTTAAGAGCCTTTTACTGTAAAAAAAAAAAAAAAAAAAAAAGATGTGACATTTTCTAAGTATTTTTTTCTACAGAAATCTAAAACTGAAAACTCAAATCAGTGAAATGAACGACGCCTAAACTTTCATTTTTTTTTATAATAAAAATGGCTGGTGGCCATTATAATGGTTTATGTGCTGGTTGACGAGTGAATCATTAATTGTTATTGATTAAATGTTGACGGATATAAGTTAGAGTTGTAAATTTGAGTCATGTTAAATGGATTAACCCGTGGTCCACCACTTTGGCATGATACCCAACCCTATCCGCTTAAGGATCCAAGTAAGCTTGACCAATCTAATCGGGTTGAGCTAAGTACATTATTCACTAATATTTGTTCATTTTATTTGCCTAACATTCATGAGGGGGTTTTTAATGAGTAATCTTGATAAATAATTCTTAAAAATACACGAGTTAAAATTTTTATCTTTTATTTTTAATTTATAATTTTTTAGTCAAATAACTACATTAATAAATAATTTTTCATTTTTTTTATTTTTTATTTATAATTAAATTCCTTAAAAGGCCCATCGTGTTCCAAAAGTAGAGGAAGAAAGGCCCGTGAGCCAGCAGCCCATTTGTGAGAAAGGAGAACCCGTGAAAGAGTCGGGACATCTGTTGCGGCGTAGGGTCCGAGTGCAACTCAAAAATGGGATGTAACTCGAATTCATTTCCGAGTTCAAATTCAAGTTATGCCCACACCGAACATGAACTTGGGCCAGTATCCTTACTCAAGTGGGCTTTCTTGAGTAAGTTAGGCCAAACGAACAGGCCCTAAATGTTGTCGGGTATAAGTTAGAGTTGTAAATTTAAGTCATGTTAAATCGATTAACCCGTGGGCCACCACTTTGGCATGGTACCCAGCCATATCCGCATAAGGATCCAAGCAAGCTTGACCCATCTAATCGGGTTGAGCTAAGTACATTATTCACTAATATTTGTTCATTTTATGTACTTAACATTTTGAGGGTTTTTTTATGAGTAATCTTTGATAAATAATTCTTAAAAATATACGAGTTAAGATTTTTATTTTTGATTTATAATTTGTTAGTCAAATAATTACATTAATAAATAATTTTTTATTTTTTTTATTTATAATCAAATTCCTTAAAAGGCCCATAGTGTTCCAAAGAAGAGGAAGAAAGGCGCGTGGGCCAGCAGCCCATTTGTGAGAAAGGAGAACCCATGAAAGAGTCAGGAAATCTGTTGCTGGCGCGGCTGCCTAAATTGTTTTCCTGAGGGCACTTTAGTAATTTCACTTGAGGACTAAGCGACTTAGGGTTTCAATCGAGGGCTTTCTCCCTCACCTTTTAAACCCCATTTTGAACACCTCTCGCCTCAGATATCAAATGGCCTCTCTCTCTCTCTCTCTTTTTTTTTTTTTTTTTTTAAAGCTTCATCACTCAATTGCATTCTGAGTTGTTCTATATTATGGCCTGTGATGTCAAAAATTTGTCCGTACCATCTGAGACTTCTCTTCGTTTTCTCTGATGCATAAATTTCATTTCTAGTTTTCTGAGGCCTTCCCAAAAGTTTTTTTTCTTTCTTTCTTTTTTAATTAATTTATTTATTTTTTTTTCCTAATTTCACATCTCAATATTGGTTTATAGGAGGCCGTGATGTCTAAATTTTTATACCATCAAACTATGAAAGCTTCAATTAATTTGAGCTTATTGATGCTAACAAACACTCTGAGCCCTTTTATTTTTCGTCTAAGATCTTGTTTTTAATATGATTTTTTTTGTTTTTGTTTTTGTTTTTGTTTTTGTTTTTGTGTTTCGTAATGATTAAATTAAACGTGGATTTTGAAAGGCAATAAATTAGAGTCTCTGATGCGCTTATAATTTCAGTAGCGTTTTCAGCGCTGTACGTTGCCGATAAGAACTTGGGAGCTGAGATTCTGGCATTTGTCTTTTTTTGTTTTCTTTTGAGGCTTATGCATTCAGATGTTCCCACAATTTTATTTTACTTTGTTTTTCTGTCGTATTTTTCTTTTTTTTTTTGTTGGAAATTGTCTAATGTCTAGTATTTTTCAAATGATTTTTCGAATTTCTGGGAAGACCAGTGCTTGAATTTTCTGAATTCGGGATTAAATGTTTTTCATAAAACTAATAAAAGATACATGATTCTGAATTTCTGCTAAAAAGGGATTTTTTATTAAAAAAAATGAATAAAATTTAAACAATGAAAGATTAAACAACCAAATAATCAGGCCTAATTAGTTTACATAAAATGATAAAAGAAGATTATGATTCTTTTTCTGTAAACAATTGAGGGTTTTTTATTAAAAAAAAAAAAAAAGAAAAGTTTTTAACCAAATATTTTTAAAATCACCTGTAATTAATTTGAATTATTTTGATTTAGACTATTTTTTATAAGAAAAAAATGGAGGGTTTTAGCACTATTTCCCTTGAACTTGTCTTAGTTTTTATATTAAACATTCTTAATTTAATTGACCATTAATCTCCTAAACAATTAAATTAAAAATTAAAAATGGAAAAAATTTTATATTGAAATTTTGTTAGACTTTTGGTACTTATTTAAAATAATTGTCGTCAAATTATGTTGTATTGTAACAAGTGAAGGATTAATTTACTAAAATTAAAAATGTTGTATTGTAATGAGTTAAGGAGTAATTTATTAAAAATTAAAAGTAGTTAAAATCACACAACTTTAGAACGAGTAAAATACCTTTGCTGTAATGAAGACCCCTAAAAGTAGAAAAATGATCATAAGACGAAATTGGAACCATCACGGTTGAATGCTAATTGAGGGATCCACCTAGACATGTCAAAAGGGCCTGGGCCGGCCCTTTAACCCCACGCCTGTCGTGCGCTTGGGCTGTGCTTAGCATGGCCCTATACAGTATAGGGCCGTGTTAGGACCGGACTTGAGGAGAAATTCTCAGCTGAATACTGACCCTTGGCCTTAGTCCATAAGGATTAGGGTCGGACCCAGGCCCTTCACGTGTTGGTTCTGTCTCTTTTTTTTTTTTTTTTTTTTTTGCAATATTTAATTTTTAAAAAGAAAATGTATCATATGTCCTCAAAAGATTAATTTTATTGAATTGAAATAATATAAATAAGTACACATAAATGACTGTCTCGTTAAAAATTTAGCCAAATAAAACCTGTCGAGAGATCAAGACAAAACCTTAGTGAAAGAAAAAAGAGTGTAGTATTCTAGGATATAAGTAAATTACAAAATCTAAGTGCTTTTAGAAGATTATGTTATGTCTAAACCTAATCTTAACCTAATTTTCTTAATACACTTGAGTTTCACTTATGATTAACAATTTTTTTTAAGATTTTTTTATAATTTTAAATTTGATTAGGAAAAAAAGGTAATATATCATGTGCCCAAAAAATTGTGATTTTATTAAAATAATATGAATAATTACAAGAAAATGACTGGTTGACCGGATGATATAAGTCGGCCAATTGGCCCTAGAATGCCTTAAATCTCATTAAAATTTCATGTCACGTGCCTAGGCCTTTGCGGGCTGGCATGGCCTTTCCCGTGCTTGGGTTGTGCCTAGGCCTTGGCGGGCTTGGGCATTGGTCGTGCCTGGGCCGCGGGCTTTAAACATGAGGCCCAGTTCAGACTCTTCTGGCGTGTCAGGCTGGGCTGTGTTGAATTAACCACTATAGCGGGCTGGGATGGTCCGACCCAATTGACACCTCTAGACCCACCAAATTTGGAAGTTGAAATATACAAATAGTTGACATTAAGGTCCGTTTATTTTACTGATTTGAGTTTAGAATTTCAGTTTTATTACAGTAAAAAGTTTTCAAAAACAGTCACATCTAACTTTTTTACTAGAGTAAAAAGTGCTTACATAAAGTTACATCTAAACTCGAATTAAAAATTCAAATTAACAAATTAAATGGGCTCTTTGTTGCTATGTAATTGTCCACAAATTTGGGGTGTTAGGCAAAGGGTAAATTACAGGAGTATTATGTTTTGGAATAAGGGTGTGTAACAAACTATTTAAACCAATCAAACAACATTAACCTAAAAGAAAACTCAACTAAATCAATTAATAATCGATTTAATTTAGATGTTTTATTTTTGTTTGAGTTGGATATTTCATTCTTGAATTGTTGATGTTTATTGTTAAGAAATTACATAATTTCTATAATATATTACGATTAAGATTTAAGAAAAGATTGTAAAATATTTGTTCAAATTAATTATAAAAACCAAACCAAACCAAATACAATCCGGTTGGATTAGATCTCCTAATTAATTTAGTTTGATTTGAAAATCTCAAAATCAAATTTATAATTAGTTTAGTTTGCATTTCACCTTCAACAAGTGATTTGGTTGGTTTGCACATTCCTATTTTAAAGAGTTAAATTCAAATACTACTTTTATACAAAATGAGACGTGATATAAAACTAATTAATAAAATACACAAAATATATAGGACGTTTTCAAAAATTAAACAAAAGATCGATCAAAACATTAAAACCTTATCAAAAGAACTCCACTACGCAAAATAAGGTATTGGAATTATAGGCAACATATGCATTAAAAAAAAAAAAAAAAAAAACTATAGAGTGGCTATTTTTAGTTATTTACACCCACAAATTTTAGAAATATCCTGATAATTAATTCTTCTTTAATAAATATTGAAATACTCTCCTTTTATAGATGTTATTATCATAATATCTAATTTAACTTATGAGAGCATCCTCATGAGAGCCTTCTAAATTTTAGCTAAATTTTAATTAAAATAGTTAAAAAATTATTTTAGCTAACAATTTATTAGTGAGTCGTTCCAAATATACTCTCTATGTTTAGCTAAACATAAATTATTTTAATATTTATTGAATTTAAAATATAAATAACTTTATTGAGTTTAAAAAAGAACATTTACATTTATTATGGTTAGAAAAATAAAATAATACAAAAAATAAAATAATTAACCTCTCCATGCTAGTTATATTTAATTAATATTAAAGATATTTTCTAAAATAATTAATCATTTATTTAATGGTTGTTGTGAAAAAAAAAAGCTAAAAAAAGTTAAATTATTAGTTGTTTTATAGCTAACATAGTTAGAGCTTTCATACACGTACTGTCATTTTAATGTTGATTTGATCCTTTACGCTGTTAATGTTATATTTTCTTTTTAAATAAAATTATTGCAACTCATCAATCTCTTTTTCTCTAAAAAAAAGTTATTATTCATCAATCTTCTTATCTTTATTGCATAAAAATAAATAAAAAAAAAGTCCCGCTACGTATGCTTATTAACGTTGCATTTGTTTTTTTCCCCCTAGTGTCATCCTTCTAGGCGCTGTCAGTTCAACAGGTGTAGGTGTTCGGGGGCGGCTTGAGACCCGAAAGTCTTGTCAATGGAAAATCCGGGACGTTGGGATCCTTACGGGGACATTGATCTCAATCTGCCCCTTAGCTGATTTCAAACTTCAAAAGAGATTCTCGCATTGCATTGCAGTAAACAAGACTTTAATTGGATGAGCCGTTTAGTTCGTAAAATTATAGGAGATGTTTAGTTTAAAAATTTAAATTATAATTTTAATTATAGTTTATAATTTATTATAGTATTTTTTTTATAAAAAATACAGTTTTAATTACATAATTTTAATTTATGAACTAAAACGTCTTTTAAATTTAAATTAGTGAAATGAACGAGATTATAATATGAGTGGTGAAGATAGTGAACAAAACGGAGTTATGTGTTTGTCTTTTTTTTGTTTTGTTTTGTTTTGTTTTTTTTATTTTTTTTTTTTTGAAAATGAAAATTCATACTTTGACCCATTGTATATAGAACGTAGATTTACCACTAAGCCTGTATCAAATCCTTATATGAGTAATGCAAACATGAATACAAATTTAAGTATTTTTTTAAAGGAAAATTACATTTTATTAAAACATTAATAAACAATCATCTTGATGCAATGCTAATTAATTAGAAGGACAAACGCATGCTTGAGGCTTAAAACTGGAAAAGTACCTCGGCACACTAACAACGAGCATACTAAAAACTTGACTAGAAAAAACTCTCTTCAACATAAGCTGTCGAGTGCTGGAGAGATAGATCGTCAAAACCCACAAAAAGGGAACATCTACACAGCATAAAAAAATTCTAACCGGACCAAGGCCACCTATAAGTATTAAGCCGAACACCTAAATCTAACAAAAAATAACAAATCAGACGTAGGTTGGTGAGGAAACCACCAATCTTATTACAAACACAAAAGTGACAAAAAGAAAAAAAAAACTTTCGACCACCGCTAGTAGAAATCTCCGGTGAAGGGCGTTTGGCCAAAGGACCATCGAGAAAGATAGCCAACGAAGAGATCTCAGCCACTAAGCGTAAGACACTTTTAAAAAAGGAGACCGTCCATTCGGCTTCAAAACTCTTAATTGGTTTAGATATGTTCAAATAGAGTCATCACACCGTACACCATCACCACTAACGGGAAGCTAACGACAAGATGAACTGGAGGAACCAAATTTCACGGTCGAGAGCTCAGCGACACACCCGGAGGCGGTGTCGGAGCTCCGGCCAGTCCTGCTCTCCAAACACCTTCTCACTCTCTCTCTCTATAGAAAACACTTTAGGCATCAATTTAAGTATTTTGATAGATCTGAAAGAGATTTTTTTTTTTTCGTTGTTGGAAACATACAAACATGGCATCCTCTTGAAAGTTCAAAGAATGATTCGAATTTTGGAAAGAAAAAGTTATTGCAACAATACAAAAATGGACTGTATTCTATTGGGGGAAAAAAAGAAAAGAAAAGAAAAAAAGCGAGTAACGGAAAAAGAATGTGCCATTGTTGCCGAATGATTCTTGGAAACCAATAGTCGAATATCCTTCGAGAATGCCTTCAAGTGTACCGTCCAACTTGTCTTCCTTGTTTTATTGTTATTCTTCTTGAAAATTAATAAACTTATCCTAATGCCTTAAGAACCCTTAAATCCACCCATATCCCATCTCAGTCCAAAAACAAAAAAACAAAAGACAACAAGGCAGTGATCAAATAGGAAAATAACTCATTTATATTTCAAACTTGGAGTTGCCATCATCAGCTAAGTTCTTTTTTAATAGGTCTTAAAAATTCCTCAAAAATTGTATTTTAAGAAAAGTGCAACACTAATGCACCTTTTACAGCTATTTTGAGAATTATGATTTTCTTTTTTTTTTTTTTTTTTTAATTTTTGATTTGCACCTCTACTACTTTTTGTTCTAAGTAAGAATTTCTTTTAACAAAACATTAATCTCAAACTGAACGTTAGGCTTGTGCTTATTGGAACTAAAAAGTAAGAAAATTATGATCTTAATTTCCTTTTTTCCCCCGTTAGTTTTTGTTATGTTTAACCATAAAGGATGGCAAAAAGGAGGGGTGTTCGAGTTAAATAAATCTCCAGCAATAGTGCATATGTTGGCTGTTTTTGCTCGTGATCTTATCACAAATGTAAAGGAGACTTATTTGGTATCTTATATTCAATAGGTTTAAGATATAATTTATCTAAGTGCCGAATTAATACTCATGATAGTCACAAATCAAAAGACACAATACATAAATGCGAGTGCATTACTCACTCAAAATTAAGGTAAATCTGTAAATAAACGGTCAACAATAATAGGATTTAGTTCTTCATATGGACTTATACAAATTATAATTCTTCTTTTTTTTTTTTTTTAAAAAAAAAGGATTATATTTCAAATTAAAGAGATACAAACACTAATTCCAACTCAAATGGCCACAAGTTACAGGAAAACCGTGACCTTGATAAAAAACTGAATCCACCAATAAATTTGAATGAAAACGCTGCTCTAGGAGAAAAAAACGTATATTGAGTTCCACAAACGGACACACATTAAAGTATACCAAAGATCGAGCATGCATATGGCTCTTTGAAAAATCCTCAATAATCGATGGAAAAATTTGATCGACTAAAATCGAGAGACCCGTAGTACTAAGCCCATACAAAACACCACTAAGATACAAATCTAGCGGACTGAAGACAAAAACTAATATTGAAAAATGAGACAAACACATAAACATAGTGGGATAAAACCCACTATTATTGCAAACCAAACTACACTAAAAAACAAAGGAAAACCGCCAAGCATCTCCATCAAAAGCCTCTCGGGAAGGGAGGGCTGGTGAAAGAATCATCAAGAGGTTTCGAAAGATGCATGGTGAAGTTGGAGGATGACCGACAAACAACAGTGTTTGGCCCTCGCGCAGCTTCACCACCATGGAATCCAACCCCACCACCACCAAACCACCCATATTATAATTCCATCAATAGCCTTAACTCAATATATTACAAATCCGCTAGTGTGACCATGCAATAATTCACATTAGCACAATTTAGGGCTGTATAAAAAAAAAAGGTCAACCGAACTAAATTGACAACAACTAACCAAAACCGACTGAAAAAGTAAGTGTCATGTCATGACTGAATCGTGGTGATCGGTTAACCGAACCAAGACTTATATCTCAGTTTGGTTTTGATTTCAATTTTTTGATGGCAGTCGGTTAACCAAAATTGAAAATCTATATGGCTTAAAAAATAAATTTTAAAAAATATTCTAAAAATACTTAAAAGATACACACCTAACAGTTAGGGTTTTCTTTCCCATTTACTCATTCCTTCTCTCTGCCCTTTGGAAGCATGGTGACATTTTTGTGAAGTTTTTAAATGTTAAAATCAGGTCCCTTCATAAAAGAAAAAAAGTGTCAAAATTAGGTTCTTTGGATATAGAAAAACTGTGAGTTAACTGCTAAAATTGATTTGAATCGATCGAGTTTAGCAGTCCGGTTGATGTTCAATTTTTATACTCCTGTTGGATGATTTTAATTCTAATTATCCGTATTATCAAAATTTTAGTTTAGTCATCGAATCAGGAAAACCGATAAAAACCGACTAATGTACACCCATTATACAATTCACAAAAGATCATGCCACTCATATCATAAACAGATAATATCACAATTTTATCAAAATAAGCGCAGAAATACCAAATGTGAACCATGTTTTTGACTTATCAAAATAAGCGCAGAAATATCGAATGTGATTTCAACTGTTTTTGTCTTCGTAGAATTTTTTTTTTTTTTAAAATATAATGGTTATTCGCTCTCAAGGAATACAGGGTGTACGGCAAGAGGTTGAGAGTAAACGCAGCAGATCAGGGTAATTACAATTTTACACACAAGTATGTGGGAAAACGTGCAAGAGCTACGATCTCTAGTTTGGTCCACTTGGAATCACTACCAATCAAATTCAGAACAGAAGACGTAGTGTACTCATGGCTGCGTTCAAAACCACTCAAAAAAAAAAATAAAATAAAATAAAAAAACCAAACTCACAAAATGATCTCTTTATCAACACAAAATTAGTTAAAAATCACAAAAAAAGAAAAGAAAAAAAATCGAAATCCCCACTCTTCCTCGACCTTTCTCTCTCTAAAAATCTTTCCACGTGAAAAGCTGAATGCAGAGAGAAAAATAATGGCTTTTCTTCTGCCCAATCTATCTCCCTCTCTCCTCCTGCAATCGAAGTCCAAAGAGAAACCCATTATTCATCACCAAACTCTCCCTCCCACAAAACCCAACACCCCTTCTCTCTCCTCTCTCTCTCTCTCCTCTTCTGTGACTAGTCTCCAAACGCCTTCAGTCGAGAAGAGTGGTGCGCAGGATAACACGCCCAAGGATGCGCAGGATAAGCAGCAACCGAAAAGAGACGACTTTTATGTCAACCTTGGCTTGGCCGTACGGACTCTCCGTGAAGACCTCCCTTTAATATTCTCCAAAGACCTCAATTATGACATTTACAGGTCATTTTTTTTTCATATGGGCAATCTGATTTTCTTCCATTAATTTTTGGTTTTTGTGATAGTTTTTGGTGTTCCTTTGTAACGTGTTTATTTTCTCTATTGTTTTTTTGGGTTTTGCTTAAAGAAATAGAGGAATTCTGCTTTCAAATTTGATAATTTTGTGGTGTTAAATTGTAACAACAGGGACGATATAACATTTGTAGACCCTTTGAACACATTCTCTGGCATAGAGAAATACAAACTGATCTTTTGGGCACTAAGATTCCACGGCAGTTTTCTTTTCCGGGAGATTTCTCTTGAAGTCTACAGAATTTGGCAGCCTTCAGAGAATGTGATTCTCATTAGATGGAACTTAAAGGGTGTACCAAGAGTTCCATGGGAAGCAAAGGGCCAATTCCAAGGCACCTCTAGATATAAGTTGGATAGACATGGAAAAATCTATGAACACAAAATTGACAACTTGGCTTTCAATTTCCCGCAGCCCCTTAAGCCTGCGGCATCGGTGTTGGACTTGGTGACTGCGTGTCCGGCTAGTCCTAACCCGACGTTTTTGTGGGATCCGGTGGATATGCACTCGTCTTCATGGGTGGAGTTCTATAGGGCAGTGAGGCATACCTTGGATCAAGAAGGTTACTCTCTTGCACAAGATGGTTTGATCACTTGTTCATAGCTAGAAAGTTACTTTTATACATTAATGTATACAATGAAATTTTTAGCACACAAATATATATATATATATATATATTTTTATTGCATTACTTTTGTATAACATATTGGTAGATTAGCAAATAATGGCTTTTGCTGAAAGTACAAAGGGTTGTATATATAAAAAGGGATAAGGATGCTGGAGAACTGAATAACTAATTGTGGGTGTAGAGGCAGAGAAGCTTTGGCATCTTTTATGAGCAGCCTATACAGGTCGGATATTCGTATGTACCAATCTTATTGCTTTAGCAAAGCTCTTTTTGGCATTAATTCTCTCACTTTACAACTAAGTTCTGCGTTTGTTTCTTATGGTTATTCAGTGATCTCTTAGAATATTTTACTTAGTTGATAAGATTTTCAATGTAGTCAAAACCAAAACTATGTTTGGAATGGGAATTCGTGTTATTATTCAAATCATGATTCTGATTCGTAATTTGTTAAAGTATTTTTTTTTACAAAAAATATACGTAAAATGAGTAAATTTATAAACCAAACGTCCAAGATACAAAATTCTATCTATTTGGCCAAACAGGTAGGGCAGTGGATATAGGATTCTAATTATGAAAAATGAAAGTACACAACAGTTTCGGCCGAAGCAACACGACAATCTAGCATATATTTCACGGGGAATAAAAGGTCCGCCGTATATTGTTGTCTAATGCAAGCACAATTTGAACAAATCATGTATACATATAGTATGTACAGTAGCCTAAGTTCACAATCATCAAGAGTTGACTCAATCAAAGAGGAAGTCTATCCAAAGGCTTAATCGCTGCAACGCCACTCAAATCAGGGCTCATGTACTTGTCGTAGGTGACCTTTAACTGTCCTGCCCTAGCAGCTCGTTGGAACCGTAAGATCATCTCTGCACAATCTCTGCAATGACCAAATAGATATATGTACAACGATTCGATAGAAAGGATAACTTGCAGAAATGAATGAATGACAAGTACCTTAATTGAGACACTTCATAGCGTGCATGCCGACATAGCAGTGGTGTCCAAGGTGTCATTTGTAGGGTACATCGCGCAACAAAGATGGCTGACGCACATAGCAAAGATGGCTTGAACATCAAAGCTTCGTATTCAACCAGGCACAACTCAATCAGGTAGAATGCCAAATGTTCAACCTGGTAGATGACGACAAAAAACAAAGTTAGCATTTCAAAAGAATTAAAAAATTAAAAAACAAATAAAGTTAGCTAGCCAAATTAAGTCCCAATGATATTCAATATCGACCTAATTTAAATCTCTGGAATCTGTGCATACCTTTGTGTCTGACTGAGCAGCCTTGAGAAACCTTAACATGAAGACATATGGAGTGGGTGTATTTAATCGAAACTTCAGTTTCCCAAGAATAAGCTTCTCCTGAAAAAGGAGGCCAATGTGAGTCATTAGAACAAAAAAGGGGAATGCAATTTATCAGTCTTTTTGCATTGGCTTTCTTTATATAATAATTTGATCAGTCTTTTTGCATTGGCTTTCTTTATATAATAATTTATGCTTACAATATATCATTTGAAACTATCCAATTACATTTCTGGTTGAAAAGCAGTAAATACAGTACTCCATTGTCCGCTTAAAGATTATCCTCGTTACCAAGATGATTGTAGGCAAAACTTAACAGTAATCCCATACCTTATTCCACATAGAATTCGAATCTACCCACCCCAAAATTTTTTTGTAACAAAAGAAAAAAAAAAAAAAAAAAAAAAAAAAGAAGAAAACTAGTAACCAGTAAGCTATATAACGAACTACACTCAAAAAGCAATAAATGCAGTAATCCATTGTCCGCTTAAAGATATCCTCCTTACCAAGTAAGGTGGTTGTAGGCAAAACATAGCAGTAATACCACACATGATTCCACTTAGAATTTGAATCTCCCCACCACAAAGTTGTTTTGTAAGAAAAAAGAAAAAAAAAAAAAGAAAGAAAACTAATAACCAGTAAGCTATATAAAGAACCATACTTGAAATGAATCATCAATAAAATTTTGACTTCATTAATTATCTTTAGCTAAGCTTTTTTTTAATCATCAAATCCATTAAAATTCAAATTTGTGCACCAATAATGATAATTAAGAAGTAAATATGCTTATATTATTTAAGAAATGATAACTCAAACCTAATTCATAAAAACAACCTTTTATCTACTACATAGGAAATATGCAGATTCAGATAAAAACTGGTGTCTACTGTCTAGGTCACTCCTATAGTATTACAATAGTCTCCTACAGCATTACAACATTGTCATAAACACTAAACATAAAGGAAATACTGAATTGCTGGAGAAAAACTGGAAACGAAGGAAATTTTGCAGCTTAAACATTACGTCCAAATAGACATTGCACAACTCAAAAGTGTTTTTATTTATTTATTTATTTATTTATTATTATTATTATTATTATTTTAATAACAATGCAGATTTCATACCGTTTCGAGCATCTGGTCCCTTGTGTATGACTCCGCTGAGATGCTAAGTAAATCTTGAACCTTTATCAGATAGAACATGAGAACTAAGAAAATGGATATTTTTTGCCAGGAAAAACACATGTTAAGCATGGGAATTGGGAATATGAAATATGTACCCTAGGATGCCAGAAGTCTTCGTACTTTGATGCAAGGAGAAGGGCCGTGAGGCCAACCAACTGCATTTCACTCTTCTGAATGGTGACTTGAGAGAGATATCGGTCTAACAATGTAACCATGAGATAAAGTGTTTCTTGCATTAAGTCAAATTTAAAGTGGACCTGTTATCGGACAGTTTTGCAGATCAATTTAGCAAGATCTTAACTAGATAATAACACCAGGAACAAATATCAACACTTCCAGAAAGAGTTAAATAGGTACTTCAATTAACCAGTTGATCAATACGGCACGCATATGTGGAGAAATGTCTGTCTGAACTGACATGTAGTTTGCCAAAGCTGGATTTTGTGTCTGCAATAAATAAAACCCTTTTCAGGTTTTCTTGTTTACCTTATTTCTTCACCAACACAAAACTCCATGCCACACAAAACTTAATCCGGAATAATGCGGTATTAACCCAACATGGAATTTTCTATTGGCATTTGGGCTCATTAATTGAAATAAATTGTGTACTAAAAATAGACTACGAGATGTCTAAGTGCTATCTCAATCTCATAAATGATTCCCTTACAAGTTCTAGAAGACATCGGTGGCGACACAATAATAAATCTTGTGGCTTCAGGCCATCATTCTAGACAATTAAACGTCTAATCCCTACGTGAAACGTTTTTCCAAACAGAAGTTTGTACATACAAATTCCTGGTACTTTTTTTCTCGAGTCCTCCAAAATTCCAACACATATGAGAGTTGATCTGTATTGACATCCTTTGATATGCTTAATTGCTTGATTTAGAATAAACTAAAAAAGAAGTGGAAATCCTCATTTTGGAGTATACAACATAACATAGTACTGGGTAAAAAAAAAAGAGTAGAACGAATTAGAAGATATATACATATACACGCATCAAAAGTATCAGAGTAGCATGAAAGTCATCACCTCTGTAGCCCAATAATATCGATAGATATCATCAACATAATCAACAACTTCAAGTTGGTTCGCCTCATCATCAATACTCGGTAACTTTTCTTGCTTCATGTCATGTTCTAGTAACTGCAGACAGGAAAATGTGTTGTGTTATCGAAATTGGTACATGAGGGAAAAGGCACCATAAAACGCAGAAATGTGAACCTTGGATCCTTCCACCAACAAAGATGTGTAGGATCTCCGCCGCCTTGAACTTTTCTTGGTAACAGTAGCTGATGTACTTGGTTTGGAGTTGCCATCTGACAGAAGTTGCACACAAATCGATTCTTGTGTGATATTTTCACAATGAGAAGATGCCTCTGGCTCCTTACTCTTTGATAAAGTCATAACAGCAGTAACCGATTTATTCATGCCCGTTTTGGGATTGGACTTTGTATTCAAATTGGCACGAGAAGCCTTTATTGTAGTCTTCACAATTGGCTGGATCATGAATGAATAAAAGTAGTTCATCTTCTTGAACATGGATAAAACACGGGAGTTCCAAATAATATTGAAATTCTAGCTTGACAATTAAGAGGAGAAACGCAACAACGACACAAAAGCATATGGATCCAGTGAAATCAATCATTTAGATGAATTTCTAACAACCATGCTTGCCAAAATTGGTGAAACAAAAGATAGGTGGAAAAGAGATATGCTGCAAAAGAATTGCCACTTACCCCCGTAGATTTTCTCGACACTGTACGAGAATCCACAGTCCTCTTACCCCTGCAGTGCCAGATTATATGCATTCAGCATTTTGATAGTAATGTCTCGTTCAACTGCTAGTTATAATATAATGTCAAAACATTAAATGAAAGAAGAAAAAAATTATGTTGGAATAAATTTACTGGCTGAGGTTTCAATTTCAAAAAGAAGGTACTCCAGTCTCTTTCTCTCTATTTTAGAGTAATGGGGAAAGAGAACAGACAATTAGCTCACATATCCATCACCCAATTGCAAGTTTAGGGATGTGTCCATATATCAAATCATATCTTCAAAAGGAAAAATATGAGAAACAAATGTGTTTCTCATTATCTTTCATAAAGCTGCTTAAATCTACAGCCTGAAATATACTTCAAGCCTAAGGTGACACATTCAAAATCGTGCCTCTTATTGGTGATCATCATAAAAGAGAATACAGAAAGAGGCAGAACATAGCTGATATATAATTTGAATGCTTTGCAAACACATAGAGGACCTCTCACAAAAACTCTAGAATGAAGCAGTATGATCTTACTAAAAAAGTAAATAAATAAATTACAAAGAAATAAACGCTAAGAACATTTGCATAGACTGAAATTTGATTGATTAATTGGTCTTAGCACTCCGGAAATTGTTATTTTTTTGGTACTATTTGAATTCAAGCATCTTCTTTAGGTCAAACCAAATTAATTTAAGGAACATTGTTTTTCATTACAACTCTCAGAAATATCATAAACACTTTACTGCATTCGGAAAGGCAGGTGGCAGCTAAAAGATGCTAGATGGTTAAATCATTATTACTCACGTTATTATGAAGCCATCACTCACTCGATTCCTCCAGAGATGGGTCTTAGCATTGTTTACTCGAGGCATGACTTTCCTACCAACTGCAACTTTAACTGAAGCCAAGAATCATATTCAAAATCCTGAGTATACACTTAGGAAAATATCACGAACTCAATGCATATTTACAAGACACCTACTTTCTCCTTTTGCCTTTTCAGAGCTTCCCAAATTTTCCTACAAACAGAGAGAGAGAGAGAGAGAGAGAGAGATAAGAGAGATAAAACTTCAGGCGGAAAAAGATAATAGTGATTATAATTGTCCAACCAGAAATTCAACTAAGGGAACAAATAATAGTGAACAACGATGACAATAACTTCTTTTCTTTCTCTATATGATTTAATTTGTCCTAACAAAAACAAAAAATGTGAAGAGGTCTACCTTTGGAATGTCTGCCTGGTTCACCCTCTTTAACACGGGAAGTGACTTCCTTCAGGTAAATGGAATAGAAAAATTAAGTTACATCAGTACGTGGTGCATTTTTCATATATTTAACCCCCCAAAAATGATTTCACAAAGATCAGACCTTGTTGGTATGAGTGAATTCCTTGTTGTCATCCTGAAACATTAAATATAGAATTTAAATTGATCATTTAAGAATGTAGTTTGAAATTTCAGCAAGCTGGAGTCATCCACTAAAAATGATTTGCAAACATCAGACCTTTTTGGTATGAGTGAATTCCTTGATGTCATCCTGATGCATTAAATATAAATTTGAATTAACCATTTAAGAATTATAGTTCCAACAAGTATCTACCACCAAAACCTTAAAAATAACTAAAAAAAAAAAAAAAAATACCAGTTGTCCATGTTATGAAAATGGAATAATCTATCACAAGTTCTATGGTTTAAAATAAAAGGAGATAGCAGGTGCTAGAGAAATGTTGAGCAGACCTTTTATTTGCAACAATAGATTCACGGGGGAATCTTGTAGCTTTGGTATTTTGAGAATTTGATGGTGCCTTAAAATCTGTAATGCCAACCGATATCATAAACAAGTTAGGAGTTCAAACATATACATGCTTTGTCAAACTATGTTCCTAGATTTCTAAAGAATTCAAAGTCACCTTTATTTGAATTATACAAGTCAGGAACACCTTGACTATGATCACCCTGCATATTTCCAAGGCAAAGCACAAGTGAAAGAAGAAAACTTCAAGGAATAACAAAATCAAAAGATAAAAGTGGTTCACGACTTCATGATGGTTGGAAAATAAGAGAATATTCCTATAAAGTCAAATCTTGAAATAGCTGAGGTTTTATGTATTTAAAAACAAAAATATATAAATAACATAATGTTGCCATACAAAGAAATTGTTTTTGAAAACCTGAATGTAAAATTATGAATCTTTTTTTAGCGGGAAGTGGAATGATAAAATGAGAATAAGATAACTGAAGCAGGAGGGCCACACTAATTTCCATTCTCAATTAATGACAAACAACAACTTGAGGCTCTTTAGCCAAAAATAAATAAATAAACAGAATAAAATAACACTTCAAGAGTAACTATGTAGTGTCAAAGTAAATGCTCATACCTGAATCGATTTCCTTGACGAGACATTCATAGTTTTACTGCGCAGACTTGTCAATACACTAAATGAATAGAGCAAAAAAAGGGACAGCCACCAGGGAAGATGTTATTCTTTAATGATAATAAAAAATAAAAAAATAAAAAGAAAATTGAAAGCCAATAGCCTGAAGTAAATTGCTGGAATTTGATCGATTTATAACGAGAACAGAGACAAACTAAATAGATTAAATTGGTTCCGTCTTGTGAATTTAAATGGACCATTTTGGTTCTTGAGACTTATTCATTTGGTTCAAGAAACTCTTTATTGTAACTAGCAAGCATGTAGAGATAGAAACAACGAGACATAACATAATATCTTGCAGCCAGAGATTAGTAAAAGGGATACTTATGGCCATGAAATTGCTAATTTGCATTTGCAACAAAAAGGAAGCTCCCAATCCCTAAACCAGATATGCACGCACACAGCAGTGTAAAGACTGTACATCAATGAATCAACTCAAACAAGCAAAAATAATTCAGATGAAAAATTAATCTGACACTATCGTTAGCAAAGCTAATTCAATCCAAAATTAAAAAAAAAAAAAAGGGACATCATTTTCAAAGTGTATCATATAGCACAAATATATAACTCTCACTCCCCTTTTCCCCACATTGCAATAAAGCATTCATAAGACCTATTGGCTCCAAAGAGAAAGCTTCTCCCATGATGCAAATATGAATATGGAATGATAAATACGAACACATAGCATGCCGCACCTATATTGCACACTAGTAAATTCATATGTGTTTGTCTCTGCCTTTATAAAGAAATTATATATCAAAATGAAGATGACACTTCACCTATTTACCAGAGAGCGAAAAAGAGAGAGATGCTTACGATGGTTTTAAGCTAATACGTGGTAAATTCCTCGACACATTGCTTTGAACATTGCTGACATCAGCCAATGCTCTTCTTCCAACAAATGCTTTTCCCAGAAAAAGGAAATGGGATGTCATGAAAGAAACTCTCAAAACCAAAAAATAAAAAAAAAAAAAAAAAAAAAAAACCATAGATGAAGTTTGCAACGCAAGCATTGTCCCTTACCACAACTACCATTCTTGCCTTTGCTCATCTCTGTACTTTTTTGAACACCCTTAATGTTGAAGAAAAATACAGGAAAAAAAGAGAATAATGGCTTGTTAAAAGAACAGTTTCTACAAACCTCCCAGAATTAAGAAAGAGTGAGATAGTCAATACCTTTTGAGAACTTGTACTAGCCAGAGTAGATGCTTTGTTCAATGGCATAGATTTCCTTTTACCATAAAAAGTGGGGGAAAAGAAATTAACAAAACAATAAAAGTAACAAAGTTTTTAAGTCTACTTACCTTATGTATAGTTAACCCAAAAGATAAAAATGCAAGGACGGGTAGGTATAGAGAATATCTAATTGCAAACTTTATATAGAATTCTTCAAACGTTCCAATTACGTAATTAGTTTTGCTTTTAGAATACCCACTATTTCTTTAAAAACCCATAAACTGAAGTTCATATATTTTTGACAAGTTAATATCTAATTAAACTAAAATATGGCTGTGATCTACTTTTTATTTTAAAAAGATATACATAAGTAAAAAGAATAAAAAAAAAAAAAAAAAAAAAAAACTTGATTTAACTAGGTTAAACTTGGAGTGCTACAACTCGGTTGATTCTCCTCAGAAATAATACAAAATGCTTAATTGTCTAATCTAATAATCCCAATTTCCTTTCTTTGCTTAAATTCTAATTTTTTCAACATTCCCACAACAACAACAAAAAACCAAAGCCTAGCAAAAGAAACCTAGAAGAAAAACGACGATACCTGCTAACAATGTCAGCAGCTTCATTTTCCGAATAAAAAGAGAAGGCGGTCCTACCGCTGCTGGCTTGGATTCGGCTAACTCTGCCGACTCCGACTTTCGCCTGCAATTTCACCGAAACAAAAGACGATTTCGTAAATGCGAAAGATGCAATATCTAAGACCCTAGGGAAAAAAAAAAAAAGAAAAAAAAGATAATTAAGAGCTTCCTTCTCTCACCTTAGAAACCTCCATTTTGCTTCTTTGTAGATCCGGCCTCGTGCTCTGCTGCTGATCCAATGTATGAAGAAAATTACAACTGAATCGCAATAGAAAGTCGAAAAGAAGGAGAAAACAAAATCCAAAAGAAAAAATTTTAAACTAAAACTAAATTGAAGTGGAAAACCCTAACGATTGCTTCAAAGTGAAAATTGATCTACGAAAAGAAATTCGGACACAAAATTTTTGGGAGTGTTAAGGTAATCGTCACCTTGATGGACGCCATTTTTCCGCTGTAGAGATTTTTCTTCGCTTGGGTTTTGCTCCTAGAGAGAGAAAATCTTCGAAGAACAGAAAGAGAGGGGGAGAGAGAAATGAAAACGAAACGAGGCGCTCTTCCTCGTCCTTTTCCTTTTTGGCGTTCGATTTGAATAGGGTGTGTTTTTACGATATTGACCTCCTTAAAATACGACAATAAAAAAGGTAAAAGGTTTGGCCCATGCAGGTCTCGAACCTGCGACCTTCGCGTTATTAGCACGACGCTCTAACCAGCTGAGCTAATAGGCCGTACGCAATAGTTACGTAATTTATATTTTAACATTTTTTTTTTTACATTTAAAAATATGATGAACCTTCATGCCTCTGTTAATGAAATTGTAAAACATACACAATATATATATATATATATATATATATAAACACACTAATAAAAAGCAGGAAGAAAACTTAGAACAAAATTATGTGATAGTGGTATAATAAGATTGGATTATTGTATCTCTCTCTGCATACTTACCAATTGAATTAGAATAGTCTCTCTCTTTTTTTATGTATACTTAACCAATTTAATATAGCTTTACGTAATTCGAGTGATTGCGAATAATTGATTTATTCTTCTTTGATTTTAGAAATTCGTGTAGTTTTTATTATTCTTTCCTCTTATTATGTTATAACCATCGCTATCGATAAAACTTTGTTAAGTCATTCACTAAATCATTTCATATATAATCTTCTCATAGTTCGAAAAGGCTCTCATCAATGAAACCCAAATGAAACTCAAAGTATGCCAAACACATCCCAAATCCTACCTGGAATGTGTCAAATTTGTTGACAACAATACCACTCTGCCGAGCAATGTTCGTCCTTCAAATACATGCCAAAAGACTACCAATTGTTAGTCTTGAGCTTTGTTTTAAAAAAAATGACACAAATATTTATAGCTCAAAAGATTTGATAAGAAAAGTTTAAAAGGGTCGCTTGAGTTGTTGAAACATAAGCTTGAACAAAAAGAAGGATATCAAGACCAGACCATATAGGCTGAAATCACATACATTAATCTTGAATTGAGGTGCGAGCAGTTCATGAAATTCTTGTTTCAAATATAGTTCAATGCACACACTCTTTTTAGAATTTCATACTTTTACAAAATTAGATAAGATCTTTTTATAACGTTTCTAAGTGATAAAAGTATTTTTTTTTTTTCACATAACATGGTCTTAAATTGTATTAAAACTAAAATGTTTTATCTAGATTTTAAGTGTAAAAAATTAGATAAATTTTGTATTATCGTCGTCCGGTAAATAATGAATTGCGTTAGTCAAACAAAAAAATAGATAACTTAGAGTTTCTAATCAATGGGTAACATTTGGTCGATCTATACTGTTCAAATAACCATAATTTCAGCCCTTGGACAACGAGCCAAAACCAGGTTTTTAACTTATTTTGCCTATATAGAAGGGTTTTGAGGTCTAAAATTGTCAAGGGACCATTGCAAATGCTCTAAAAGCTTGTCTCAAACTCTCTCATGATCTTCCCAAGCTAAAAGCTAAACTAGCATTTATTTCATCTTAAGGATGCGTTGATTACTCTACATTCTAGGAGAGATTGTTGGGATAATAAACTTTCACATTCAAAATCTAATTCTCGTAGCTTACTAATCCCTTGTAAGTTTGGTGTGAACAAGAATCAACATCCCCATTTAAAGTTGGCGGATGTAGAAGATGATGTGAGCCTCCCGCAGAGAAGTCATCCGACTGTATCGGAGAGGTTGTGCCAAAAAACAATCGATATGGCATAAGAGGTCAACGGTTTGTTTGTCGATAGATTGTCAAACCCAACCCTTCATTATTTGCAAATTCCATATAATGTTATTGCTTGATCAATTGTAAATTATTTGGGTTAAAAACTGATAAGCTTGATTTTTGGTGCATCAGATTTAGCAACTTGATGATATATTCATATTTTTGGATTTTAAGCACTTGTGATTAATTCTATTTGAATTTTTGTTTTTTGTGCAATTGTGCGATTAATGTGTTCTTTACTGTTTTAATAGAAAATTAAGTATCATTTCGTGATTTTATCAATTTTGTATTAATTTCCAACGTTTAATTTCAATAAGTAAAAATAAAAATAAAAACTAAAAATTCATGACCTCCAAGAAATTTAACTTAAACCGACGTATTGTTAATGCACGTAGTACGATCAATGTGGTGCAAAATGCTTGGTTTATATCTTTTGGCTATCATTTGCACAATATCTCCATAATGTGAGTAGTTCAGAAATGACAATATCTCCAACCTTCTCAGTTCCTAATTTTTTAAAAAAATAAAAAAGTTTTCCTACTTCCCATAGAAACAAGAGAAAAATCACGGTTTTATTTATTTATTTATTCATATAAACTTACTTTTATTAAAAAGATGAAAATGTTCAAGAAAATGAGGATATGGAGTCCACCAGAAAAACAAACTACAAGAAAGAAATTCATTCCCTCACTAACTCTGAAAACATCACACTCCTAATTTATGGTCCATAAATGAATCCACAATGATACCCAAAACTCTTTTTTTTTTTTTTTGGCCCCTTCCAAATTTCATCAGATCCGACTCAATCCCATAGAAAATCCATGGTTTTTGCAGTGGCTGATTTTGAAAGGTGTTAAAAATAATAGTTGGATCCCAAAAAGGCTTGAAACACAATGAGTGCCAGAGAATTATAAGGAAAACAAAAAATGCCTGCCAATAATTATTCCTTGAGCTCTGTCAGCTAAAAGTTGTAATTTTTGTTCCTGCAGACATAAATTAAAACCTTATCAATAAAGGAAAAACGACTATAACAAGAAGCATCAACTAAATGAATTTAGACAGGCCAATGGTGTCTTCTGTCATAATCAAGAAGTCCTGGACTCGGGTGCCAATTTAGTTAGGATGTGCCGGTATTCTTTGATGACAGTTATTCTCCCACGACTATAAAGGGCGGGCCGGAAAGCTTTCTATCAACAACAGGGGGGCTCTTCTCCTTGTTCAGTGACACAAAAAAGGAGTTGACAATGTCAACCTCTGATGTCTTTGGTTTGGTTCGGTTGCCTTTGTCAATGCTAATAAGGATCGAGGCTAGCGGAATTCAGTAGAGGCTCTAAGAGGGGCTTGCTATCTCACTCTTATTTCTCTTAGAAGATATCTTACTTGAGACATACATAATCATGGTAAATACTAATTCAAGAAATATTTAATTGCTTACCACAGAAAGTAGCCTCTTTTTCTAATCACGAAATGGTGTAAGATTGATATTGAAAGGCTGCTTCCCTTGCTTACCCTCTGTCAACAATCACAAATTATATCATAAGGTGACTATCATTATTTTTTTGTCTTATCTTTTCTTATTTTTTTGGGGTTTTGGGAAGGTGGAGTTTGATTCATATGCAGCAAATTTGCTATGAGAATCTGTAATGCTATACTAGCGATGCTCCTAATTGTTAATAAAATCGTAAAAGATATTTTTATTCTCGTATTCAGGAAATTAACACTATTACTCTTTCATTAATCACAATTTTAATACCCCTTTATAAAAATAAAGTAAAGATCAAAGAATCTTTCTTGTACGAACCAAAATACTGCAAATACTAACCAAAATCCACATAACAAACAAATCTCAAGTACAAACTGCCATATGGATTAAACTGTATAATTTCCCGTTGATGGCATTATCAATAGAACTAGATAAACGTGGCACGAAATTAGAATATAACAATAACAAATCAGATTAGGATAAAGCAATGGGCTTACAGCGATTGCCACAAGCTCTTCAAGAAGTTCTTCCAAATGGCGCAACGGCTATATTTGTTAATAAGCAGAAATTAGTAACTGCTTTAGAAAGTATTTCAAAATAATAATAATAATAATAATAATAATAATAATAATAATAATTGTACCAATCCCAAAACAGTATACATAGAACTATTAGATTGTTCTTACGCAGGAATCTGTATACTCACCCATTGAGTAGGACCATCAACAGGGGCATTCAGAGGATCATCATGCACCTAAGCAAGGTTAAGCTCTCAGAAAACAACTAATATGAAATACATGTTACTGAAATACTCAAGAGAACACACCAATAAGAAAGCCTTTGATTACACAAGTTCCAAGGAATACTGCATTTTAGAAGCTAAGATTCTGTGAGAACATCTACGGACAAAGCCTTTTTTTTTTCCCCCTAGTTTCTAGTAGAAGCAAATGAATCAAAAGCAGCAGAAAATCAAATTTCTAATAAAGGCAGTAGTTTTAGTATATTCTCCATACCTCCATGAAAATCCCGTCAACTCCGACAGCAACTGCTGTCCTCGCAATGCAGGGTATCAATTCACGAAGACCACCACTTGCAACACCACCACCATCCAACTATACATGAATGAAGGCAGTTCAGCCACTTTGTGGTGAAAAAAAAAAACCCCCTTAAGAACTGTGAAACAATACATAGATTAGCATGTTGGAAAAGTTCGTGCAAGAACAAGCCAATCACGCAATATCAAGAAAAACCTTGTAACTATTGTACCAGTGAGAATGCAAACAATATTTAGGACCATTGTTTTTTTTGTTGGATAAGATTTTTTTTTGGGATAAGAAACATACTTAATTGAGACAAAAGAGGAACCGAACAAAAATGGTCAAGAAATTCTCAAAATAAAAGAGAGAGAAAAAAAAAAACAACAAAAAAAGGGCAAATAGGGCTAGTCGGAGGAGGAGGAGGAGGAGCTATAAAAAGCTAAATCATTCCAGGAACTTGTGAAGGAAGGAAAGTCTCTAAAATCAATAGATAAAGACCTGCAGAATACGGCAGATTTTTATCTTGCTAAGTAGTCATCGGTAGCACAACAGAGCTGGTAATTGATTAGATTGAAAAGGATGCACTGTGGATTATCATGAAAAATTCAAGAAATATAGCATTTCCAACTTCCACAAGAAAAAGAAAAATAGAAATACAAAACAAAAGAACTATTCATACCTTTTTCCCAGCAGGCTGTTGCAGTGAATGCGTAATGTCAGCGACCTACAGAGAAGCAATTAAATAAGAATAAGATAGTTAGATCATCCAGCTAAAGATGTAGATGAATGAAATCTGATAAAAACCAAATTAACTGTTACTTCAAGTAGGAACAAAGACAATTTCAAAGTTCTAGATAGAAAACAATACAGAAGAGCAGAAGAGCACTTTCTTAAAGGAAACAAGAGGTAAAACATGGGACTGGCAGTTCTCTACAAAAGAAAAGAAAACCTATTCAAACAAGAATGCTAAAGCGAAAATTTTGTTTACTCAACTTTAACATTAGATATTGCAACTTAAAACTTGTATCTTGAGTTTTGACAGTCTAAACTAGGTTTTGACATCCAATATAGTTGTAATATCTAATGTCATCCAAATGGAAATATACAAGTTTCGGTGTCGCTTTCTCCCTCTTCCGTCTAGAGATATTATGATCTATGTGTACTCAACTTAAACTAAAGAGTGCTGTGGGTTCCATGGGGTATCTATTCAGCATTTTTCTTGCAAACGTCTTCCTGGAGGGAAAATAGAATTCCGGAGGAATAACAGTCCTTATGCCCTCTTATCTAAAAAAGTCCTTATGCCCTTAATAAATCTGTAATAGTACTATGCATCAGAGTGTTCCATCTCAACCAACTTCATGCAGGTTCCTAACAAAGCTTAAATTCATTAAAAATGCACAAATTTTCTTACAGAATAACCATATTTCAAGCTTAATGGGGGAGCTTCAAGTGTTCTCCACCCCCCAATTCTGCTTTTATTTTTCAGAAAAATAATATATTAATAATGATAGAGATAATCAAATAATTGCTAAAAAAAGATTACAGAAAACAGCGAAAGTAAAGTCTGTTGGTAGAAAAAAAAAACAACAACAAAAATAATAACAAGAACAATAGAGTATAAGACGGTAAGCAGATCATTACTTACAACAGGACAATTTGCTTCTCTTATCCACTCCAAGTTGCGTGGATCAACAATTAAATCATCTAAAAACCAAATGTGAATATATACTCAAAAACTGGAAAAAAAAAAAAAAGACAAGAAATACCAAAATGCATCAATGACTGTGAGAAAATTCTTGAATGAGTGAGGTGGGAATAACTTATGAATTCAATTACTCACTCAAAGTTGGGCCCTGACACATAGAAGTGAGACAAGCACAAGAACATTGATGAACGCCAAGATCACAAAGTTTTACCTATAATATATAGACAAATACTAACAAAAGTAGCTATGCCATATTCCTTTATAGCTTATTTCAAGTTTAAGTACTATAATTTAAGCTATACAAAACCGACTTCCACTGCTTCTATAACTTACTGTATCCAAACATAGTTCCCCTTTCACAGACCATCACATTTGGATTTCCAGCCAGTCTAATCTTCTCTGCAGAATTTACCATTACCTGAATAAATGAAAATACTCAAAACAATTATACCAAATAGACGCTTATGAAAATAAACATACACAAACATGAAAACCAAGAGTACAAAATAATGTATGATGAACAAATTACTTACAGAAGGAGCACAAAACTGGCCTTTCTTGACATTGATAATTTTTCCAGTTTTGGCTGCTGCGACTAAAAGATCTGTCTGTCAAAACAAGTGATTTCATCTCAGATGGAATGCTAATGCACCCTTCAAACACTAAATAAGTAACTAGCCATGGAAGAAAGTTCAAGCCACTAACTTAACCTGACGGCATAAAAATGCAGGAATCTGAATAATATCTGCAACTCTGCCTACTGCTTCACACTAGAAAAGAAATTGGAGCGTTAGAAACAGTTCATGACATCCCAAAGTCCAGATTTAAATTTTCACTACAGTTCATTTCATTTCCAGAAAATTGTCAATTGTCAATAATATAAAAATGAAAATGATCTGAAAGTGTAAAGAAAGAAAAAGCAGAAAAGCAATTAACAAGTACATGTAGACTTGTATGATCGCATGGAAATATCCATGCCATATCCGAAATCAGTTCAATATGTTTTGCATCTATCTCTTTAACAATGTTTTGCACATTTAGACATACAAACACACACACACAAAATATATATATATATATATATATATATATATCATGTGTTGAGAACCGGGCTATTTCTAAAGTAGAATTCTCACAAAAAATAGCATAAAGAGCTGATTCCCTTGACTGAATTAAGAAAAAGGATACAAAGATAGCAGCATTTGAGAGGCTGCCACTATCCCCAGGTTTCCCAAAATCCTCACATATCTGACCATAAGTCCTCTTCAGCTACTAAACCCCTATTTATACTACTAAAAAAGACTACTAACAAACCACTAGCCAACCTCTAGCAATTTGTTATTTAACAGGACCCTAACAGCATGTAGTGGGCGTGTGTGCACACCAGCACTTGATAAGAATGGTATTTGAAGTACTGCCTGATAACAGGACTTGCCATTTCTTGTTTTTCTTATCCCACTATTTAATCCATCAAAGTTTTAAATTTGAGCAAAAATGCGTGACGTAAATTAGCACCTAATAAACAAAGGTCAAAACATCTACTTCAGTAAGTTTACATACAAGTCATGAGACCATCCTCTATAATCTTGTGCTTACGCATTAAGAACTCACCTGGACTGTTTCATGCACATCAGTAACTATGGGTATGTCATATGCTATTTTAACCTTCTCAAGTATCTGCAACCAAGAAAAAAAGAACAAAGAATTCATTATTATGCTCGCTTGTCGACTTAACTTTCACATATGTATATGTTTTAATATTTTACTTTCTTGTAATAAGTTACCTAAATTTAATTCATACCAAGCAAGAAAAATGTTACTGGAGACACATTTAACAACTAGTTTGGTAGGTCCAATTCTTCTACGCCAAACAGTTTAACAAGGTCAATTGAATAAGCAACTCTCAGCATAACCACAAAATAATTGCACGATACATAGAGACATCTACTATTATTGAAGCAAGAAATCTCATCAAATTCAAATTCGTAAGGTCAACATTTTCTGACGCACAATATTAGACGTTGCCAATTCCTTCTGAGCACAGTTTAAAGATGCTCCCTAATATAGCACAATATATCACCACTAAGCTAAATAACAATAGTGCTTAGTGCAAACCTAAGGTCTGTACCTAGATTATTGTTCTGTTAGAAGATTAATGAAGCAATACTTTATCTGGTTTGATGTGATCATCATCCAATGTGATTGTAGTACTTATGATTCTACAGTGACAGATTCTGAATCATGTTGACATAACAGCATATTACAAATTGTATGTCCTCTAAGTCTTTCACATGTGGTAACTTTACCACCCTACAAACATCTTCCAAAATATAACTTCCATCTGCAAAACTTTGAAAACTTGCCCAAAAAGATACACAACCCTACAAACATCTTCCAAAATATAACTTCCATCTGCAAAACTTTGAAAACTTGCCCAAAAAGATACACATCCTGTTAACTGATCCCCATTTAACCCAGTACCTTAAATATTGCACATATATTTGGCGATGGAAATATCAATATTATTCACAAGCCCAAGATACCCCATTTACCAAGGATAACAAAGCTTAAGAAAATATAGTACACAGCAGCTACCCACAATGACTTTTTGTTCTTATTTTTCAAAAGAAAGAATACCTTTAAGCCTTCAATCATGCCTGGACCCCGAAATGATTTTGAGGATGTTCTGTTGGCTTTGTCAAAGCTCGATTTGAACACCAGAGGCAACCCAACTCTACAAGAATGTAAGAGAGAATCTTTAGGCTTCATTACCGCAACTACTCAAAGATATCTTTAATTGCTTAGCGTATATGGAAAACATTGAAAATGAAATCCCAACAAGCATTCTACTCCTTTTCCTTTTCTTTTACCCCCTTTCAACTAAGAAGAAAACATCAAAATAGCGAGGGGAAGTACTTTTTCTCTTATTGCATTGGAAAAGATTCCCTCCTCCAATCTGTCCATATTTAGGGATATCAAAATTAGCGTTTGTTAAAGCATTTCCAATACAATGCTACAATTAATGTGTCAATTGCAAATTTAACATTTGAGTGCAAAAAAACACTCTAATGCAATGCTATTTGTTGTGTCAAATATCCCGTGTACTATACTTTGTGACAAATTTCCCACCAAGTATAACATATGGGAAATTTAGCATTTGATTGCTATTGGTTGAAATGTTTACTTTTTCATGTAATCATTATGACTTTTGCATTTTCAAATTATTTTAAAAATAAATGTTCACTTTTACAACTTTCAAAGCTTAATTATTATGGAAAAATGTAGAGTTGTCAGTTCAAATAGCATTGTGCATTGGAGCAAAAATAAAAATAACATACTATACTATACTTTTTGATGTTAAATATACAATTGACATTAACATTTGCTTTGGAGATGGTCTTAAAGGATTTAAAATCCTTAACCAATATATTCTTTCCTACCAAACAATCATGGGTCTCAAAATCGTTTCACACATCCTCTCACCCCTCTCTCTCTATCCACTTTTCCCTCCTACCTAACAAGCTCTTTAATGCGGAGGTCCAGAGTTGAAACCCCCCAACCCAAAGTTAATAATTAAAAGAAAATAAAAAAACTTTATGCAATTCGGTTAGACCTTCCCTCCATAAACACACAGATTAAACCACATTTTCTACTCCCTTTCTTTTTATCCTTTTTTCCAAATGTGAAACTTTTGCTATAAAAAAAAAAGTAATAATAATACACCAGCGCGGTGAGATTCGACCACGGAAATCCAAGAACGCTGGAAGATAATATTCATAATCTTCGTATGCACTTGCATGATTTAATATAAACTCTTCATATTGAGCTCGCTGCACCTGCCTTTCTAATTCAGTTAACAAGATGTTTAAGCTACAGACTTCCTGACCTTCAGAATCATTCAGGTAATATTATTAAAAGAAGCATTACATACTTTGATGCAACAGTCTTAATGTGGTTGGCCATCCGCATAATATGGTCCTCAGATTCAATCACATTTGGTCCCGCCAACAAGAAAAATGGCTCTGCTGCCTGCACACATACCAATCAAATAAAATCATATCTTTCTAGGTTTGTGCACTTTAAACCAAAATAATAATAATAATAATACTAAAAGGAGAAAAAAGAAAAGAACAGTTAAGTAGTTAAAACCTTGAGCTGGTTGTAGAGCAGTAGAGACGAATCCATATCTTCCAGTCCACTAAGAACAGAATTCAGGTCTTGTATTGCTGTAAATAACAGAATTCAACTTGATATATGTATCAACGTTGTATCTAACACCAAATGGCATTGATTCACCCCAAAAAATATATCTAACCAGAGTATATCTAGAAGCATTATATGGTGCAAAGTACGTCACAACAAGAATGTAACAGTTATATAGTCCAAAATAAGTCATAATACAAAGACAAAAATTGCATAGTCCAAAATAAGTCATAATACGAACATAAAAATTACAGAGTCTAAAATTAAATGGCCTAGTGTTGTGGCCATATTGCTTGCAATTTTGATGTAAAAAAACCAAAAAAATCACATACTTTACTACACCATAACATACCAATTTCCAACAGATATCAAACTAATTTTCACAAATCTCACAAAGATGAACTTCGATCAAAATCCAACTTATCACCATTTTTCCCCCAAATAAATCGGCCTGTCTATTATCTCCATTATTCTCACTCAGTCCAAAAAGTGTCAATCTCATCTTCACATTTTGAAAATTACGACAACCACATATGATAACCCAAATGAGCTAAGATTTAGATTCCAAAGAAACCCATTTTCAGATTTTTTTTTTTTTAGTAGAAGAAAATATCAATTGTAAGAAAACAGAGAGAGAAAATCTAAGAGTAAAGTATAACTACGATACAAGACAATGAGTCAATGACGTAGATTATTACAAACAGATAAACAACATGTATAGCAGAATTTGAGTCAATAGGAAAAAATCAATTAGGTAAAAGGAACAAACATAAAACCTTCGCATAACAAGTGCAGAAACTAACTAAAAACACCCAGATAAATAAGGATAAACTCAAAGATATTCCAGGGGGAAAAAATGCCATGTAGTGGGAATACATGTGGATTACAGACTAGTTACCAGACAAAGAAGAGGAAAATAATCCTAATCTATACAAATCATTAAAAACCATTCACACAGTGCTTAATCCAAAGTTCCAAACACTAAATCTATAACATATTTTGGTCCGTATCGATACTACTATTATAGTATAGACATAAATTAGTCAGCACAACATAAAAGAAATTGTAGAAGTTTACAACATTCTAAAGTAACGGGATTATAATTAGTACATTGTACTAAAACAATCAAATTATGAAAAAGTAGTACTATACTCTAACTGAATTAGCCAAAGAACACACAAATTTACATAAACAAACTTCAGAATGCCAAAACAACAAATTCAATTAGTGATTAAAGCGATGCTTCAAAAAAATACTTGTAAATCCATGAGAGGAGACTCAAACCGAGGGATCAATTAGCGATTAAAGGCAATGCTGCTTTAGAACCGTACAGAATCACTTCCAATCAAGCATTGGAGATCGGAGATATCACAAAGGTTGTAAGAAAAAGGGATACAAAGGATTCAGATATGGAAGAATATCGATGTTTTCAATTAAGGTTACACAATAAAACACTTAGAAGAGAGACTTTGTAAGATTTCCCAAACAAACAATCGAAGGTGGAAAGTATTATTCCGAGATTAAAGACGAAAACTTTTACCAGATTCTTAGACGTGAACAGCCAAATCGAAGAAGAAGAAGAAGATTTGCTTTAGGTTGTGCTGCTGTAAATATAATGGGAACCTCGTTGTACACAGGATAGAAAGAAAGAGAGCGAGGACGACGATGAGTTTTGTCCGTAAAAAAATAAAATAAAATAAAATAAAAATAAAAAAGCCCTACGTCAAGTCACGAAATAAAACGTTTAATTGGAAGATTTAAATTATATAATTTAAATTATTTTTAATTAATATTAATTTTTATAAAAAATATTGTAATAAATTATAAATTATAATTTAAATTAGAGAATGGATTCTTTTACTAAACATTAAATAAATCTCTCTCTCTCTCAACGTGGCTCAGGAAAAACGGACGAAACGTTTCATCCGCCTCCCAAAAAAAAGGGGTTAGTGGGGGTTATAGATGAATGAGAAAGTGACTGAAATGGTGGCAACGGTAATACTTTTCTTTTATGTAGGGACATTTTTACGGATACTCTTTTGAACTTTTTAAGTTTAACAATTTAATTTTTATTTTTTTTTCTTAGTAATTGATCCTTTTAATTTAAAATTTTTTGTAATTAAGATGTAATTGAAAATAACGTTTGCTTTTTTAACGATTTTGATCACATAAAGCACATATGAGCATTTATTGAAGATAATAAAGAGTCTATTAAAGGTATAACTCTTGAAAATTAAGAGTTATTTATTACAGTTGATTATATTTAAATATATTAGATGATTCTGAAATGAATAAATAAGATGAGAAATAACTTTTATTACCCTCTGTAAATGTTCACATGCGCGTCATATGATTAGAATTGTCAAAAAAGACATCGTTTTTTATTAAGACTTAATTATAAAGATTTAAAAATTGAAGGGGGTCAATTACAAAAAAAAAAAAAAAGGACAAATTGCTAAATTTAAAAAATTTAAGGAGTATTCATTGGGTTTAATATATAACCGCTACAATATGCCTCGAAATTAAAAAATGAAAATGGCGTGAAATAGGCAGGCTTTCAAATGATTTTACCAAATGCTCCTCCTCTTCTTCTTCTTCTTTATTATTTATTTATTTATGTTATTATTAGGTTGGGAGATTTGAACTCTGAAGTCTAAACCACAACAAGCCAGTGTTAGTAGGCTAATTAATAAAAGTACTATGGAATTACCCTCAACACAAGGAAATGAAACTGATATGAAAACATGTTAGTTTTCAAATGAAAATTGTGGCTGGTCCTTTAATTAACTTACAGTGTCTCATTTTAGTCACCAAGTTTTAAAAGTAAAAAGTTCTTTAGATTAGCTGAAAGTTCCTCATTTGTCCTCTTTAAACATTCTACTGAAAGAGACTCAAACAAAACTCTTTTTTTTTTTTTTTTGTTAATTACAATTATAAGTAAGTGAGAAATATTAAGAAATGGATTCTCAATTTAAATAAAGGCTAAATACGTATTTATAAATTTTTAATTTTGACGAATTACATTTTAAATTTAATAGAGCCACTCGATATCTAAATTCCAACCTTATTATACATACTCGCATTTTCTTAATAACCTTTCATTTATTTATTTATTTTGCGTGAGATATTTTTGCATCATGGTTTTAAAAATGAAGTTCACCGAAGCAAATAATCCTAGGGAAAAAAAAAAAAAATGAATGCATCATTCAAAGTTTTTGCCAAAAGTACTTTATACGTTCTCTCGTGTCCCACATACAAGAAAGACAAACTGCTAAATTAGGCCAACAACACAAGAGTAATTCCAAAGATCTTTCATTAATTGCAATTACTTTTCATGCAATTACTTTTCATGCAACGGTAATACTTTCTTTTATATAGGGACATTTTTACGGATACTCTTTTGAAATTTTTAAGTTTGACAATTTAATTTTTATTTTTTTTCTTAGTAATTGATCTTTTAATTTAAAAACTTTTGTAATTAAGATGTAATTGAAAATAACGTTTGCTTTTTTAACGATTTTGATCACATGAAACACATATGAGTATTTATTGAAGCTAATAAAGATCATGTTTCAGTCTTAAAAAGTCTATTAAGAGTATAACTCTTAAAAATTAAGAGTTATTTATTACAATTAATTGTTCGAGATACATTAGATGATTACGAAATGAATAAATAAGATGAGAAATAACTTTTATTACTCTCTATAAATGTTCGCATGTGCGTCATATGATTAGAATCGTAAAAAAAAAAAAAAAATTTTTATTGAGACTTATAAAGATTTAAAAATTAAAAGGGTCAATTATAAAAAAAAAATAAAGATCAAATTGCTAAATTTAAAAAATTTAAGGAGTATCCATAAAAAAAAAAAAAAAAAACCTTTATATAATTGTCAGCTATTGGGAAAGATCAAATCATATTTTTGTTTAAGTAGTTTATTTTATTTTATTTTATTTTAAAGGTACGAAAGGTTCTGAAGGAAAATCCAACTCAATCATTGGGTTTAATATATAACCGCTACAATATGCCTCGAAATTAAAAAATGAAAATGGCGTGAAAATGGCGTGAAATAGGCAGGCTTTCAAATGATTTTACCAAATGCTCCTCCTCCTCTTCTTCTTCTTTATTATTTATTTATTTATGTTATTATTTAGGTTGAGAGATTTGAACTCTGAATTCTAAACCACAACAAGCCAGTGTTAGTATGAAACTGATATGAAAACATGTTAGTTTTCAAATGAAAATTGTGGCTGGTCCTTTAATTAACTTACAGTGTCTCATTTTAGTCACCAAGTTTTAAAAGTAAAAAGTCTTTTAGATTATCTGAAAGTTCCTCATTTGTCTTCTTTTAACGTTCTACTGAAAGAGACTCAAACAAAACTTTCTTCTTTTTTTTTTCCTTTTTTTTTTTGTTAATTACAATTATAAGTAAGTGATAAATATTAAGAAATGGATTCTCAATTTAAATAAAGGCTAAATACGTATTTATAAATTTTTAATTTTGACGAATTACTTTTTAAATTTAATAGAGTCACTTTCGATATCTAAATCCTAACCTTTTTTTTCTTAATAACCTTTCATTTATTTATTTATTTTGTGTGAGATATTTTTTGCATCATGGTTTTAAAAATGGAGTTCACCGAAGCAAATAATCCTAGGGGAAAAAAATAAAAAATGAATGCATCATTCAAATTTTTTGCCAAAAGTACTTATACGTTCTCTCGTATCCCACATACAAGAAAGACAAACTGCTAAATTAGGCCAACAACACAAGAGTAATTCCAAAGATCTTTCATTAATTGCAATTACTTTTCATGCAAGGAATCATAAGGCGTGGAACCTGAAGTTTACGTAATCAACCTACACTTCCATTTTAAGATTAGATCATTGAATGGGTACAAACAAATTAAAATTGATTTTCTTTTACTCAATTTTAAAAAAAAAAATATTATCTTTAAAAATTTTAAAATTTTACACTTAAACCCCACTAAAATAATATATCTCTTTATTAAAATAAATATATTTTTTATATACATCCATTAAAATAATTTATTAAAATAAATTTAATATATGTTTCCATTAAAATGAAAAATTAATTCCGTCACTATATATATTCATTTGTCAAATATATATATAAATAGATCACTCTCTTTATCGCCTTTCGTCTCATTTCACTTAACTCTAACAATAAAGCATAACAACAGACCATTCTTTTACATGTAATTACAAGTTTGCCACTCTTTAACGTTACAAAGTTGATATTTTGTTGTTCTTTACTTTTTGTGAGATTTTTTTTTTATTTTCCCCTCTCTAACTTCCTTTTATTTAGATACCATCGGATGCACCATATTACCTTTGCTGTATTTTGTAAACAATTTATTCATCAATGTTTCATATAATATATATATATATATATATGTGTATACATAATTCCTTTTATAACATTTTTTTTAAAAGCAAAAACTTATATAGGATTTTTAGGTTAAAAACATATACAATATTTCAAACAAAGGCAAAAGGCACTTTAATTATTCAAACGAGAATTAAAAAAATAGTCTGTTGTCCTTTTTTAGTTCTCTTCTATATGCCGTTTCTTCAATACAGTTTTTTTTTTTTTTTTTTTTTCTCCTTTTTTCTTTCCGTGAATTCTTTACACTACAGTGTAGTTGAAGAAGATAAAAAGTCACAAGTCTTCGATGGTAGTTTCGTAAAAAGTGATTGAAAATACCCTTTCAACATATTTCTCTTTAACCAATGAAAATAAAGAGCGGCATAGAGGTAATTAAAAGTTAAAAATTGGTCTATTATAATGCTTCATTTCTATTAAAAAAAATTGTATGACACCTTAAAAAAAACCGTCTTTTTTCAGAGTTATTTTTTTAGTGTAATTTAAATGGAATTTTTAAGTTAAATTTAATTTATAACTTAAATTAAAATTTAAATTTAAATAAATTAAATAAAATTTAAATTTAAATTATATTTTCTTAAAAAAAATTTTAGACAAAAGAAGATGCCCTTCATCTTTTTCCTTAACTTAATCCTCTTTTAAGTGCCTCTCTGTAACGCCATCATTACTCTTCAATATTCTCTCTCTTTCAACGTGAACTTAAAGACAAATATATCTTCTCTAATTATTTGTGTCTTCCCCACTCTAGTCTTTGGCGACTGTACTTGTGATTCTGAGGCCATAGATCACAAAAATGGAGAAGCATTAAAACTAAAAATAGGTGCAATTGCTTCCATTCTTTTCTCCGGAGCTGTAGGGGTGAGCATCCCACTTCTAGGGAGGAAAATCCCAACTCTAAGGCCGGAAAACGATGGCCGTGTTTAGAATTGATTTTATTTTTATTTTTTATGTTTTTCGAGAAAAAAAATAAAAACGTTTTTAAAACGACATTTGACGCAATAAAGATAAAAAACAGAAATAAAAATAATTTTTTAATTTAGTGTAAAATGAGAAGAAATGAAAAATGATTTTTAGTCGTTTTTTATTTTGTATTTTCGTTTTCTCTTCTCTCGAGCAGAAAGAGACAAAAATAAATATTAATGAGTTTTTTTATACTGAAAACAATCTATTAGGGCTTTAAGAAATCACCCCGAACCTAATGAACCCAACCGAGCTGAGCCGACCCTACCCGAAAATCACGGGTTTCTAATTTTTTATTTAATTTTCAGTTTTAATTATGTCTAACCCGCACTGCGCGAGTAGGGGCGCGGGGTGGGGTTACATAAACCCGATGCAACCCTACCCGGCCGAACATATTCAAAGTAGGTAAAATAATGTCCAACACTTCAAATTCTTACTTTCATAAGTTTATGAACTTTATGCATTTAAACTATAAACTTATTTATGTTTTGGATTCACAGTTTGTGTAAAAAATGCTTGTATGTCATAGTTGTTGAAGTAGGACATTCTTTATTTATATTGGAAGTGTTTGATTTCAAAGTGAGTGTTTTAATTGTTCACCTTGCATTTAGACCTCCTCTTGAAAGAAATACATGTTCTGTTTAATAATGATTTCTTCTATAACAAGCACAGATTAATTGATTAAAAAGTGATCATGTGGTCCTTGAGATCACCAACCCGAGTAACCCGACCCTATCCGAGGTCACCCGAAAGGTTGCGGGTTGTAGATTTAAGAGAGTGTCGCAGCATAAAATTTTCTCAACTCGCAGTGGTCGGGTAGGCTCAATTTTTTGGCTCAACCCTACCCTACCCGGCCGATTTACACCCCTACAATCTATTGATAAAACTACTAAACGTATTTTCAAAAATGATTTCTATCTGAGATTGAAAACGTTTTCATTTTCATTTTTATACAAAAAATAAAATTATTTTAGAACGAGTTCCAAACGCGTCCGATGTCTTCTTCATGATTAAGGCTTTTGCTGCCGAAGTGATCCTAGCAACCGGTTTCATTCACATCCTCCCGGACGCATTTGATGATTTAACCTCGCCTTGCCTCGACGAAAATCCATGGGGAAATTTTCCCTTTACGGTGCGATATTTACATTAATGATTGACTCGTACGCGACATGGTATTATAAGAGACTGAGCTTGCGCGGTGTTAACAAGCAAGTCGGTGTGGATGAAGAGATGGCGGAGGAGCACGGTCGCCATGTACATGTTCACACACATGCTGCACATGGTCATGCTCATGGCTCTTCAGCCTCTACCTCTTCACAACAATCGAACATGGGCGCTGATCAGCTAATCCGACATCGTATTATAAAACAAGTATGGTTTATATATAATTAATTATACTGATTAAGATGATCAATGATTTGTCAAATCATCTCCCGCCATTAGTCTCATTATAACTTATCCAGAAAGATTGTTGAAAAGATAGTGATGCAGGGTGGTGTGATATATTGAGAAGTATACAAGTTAACATGGCAAATATTATTAATAATATATGTGCATCGACACATATAAATATGTTTTTGTGACCTCTTTTCTGCTTTCTTATCCTATAATTGTTGTAATATATTTTATGATCCACTGATTTTATATATAGGTGCTGGAGTTGGGAATCGTAGTTCATTCAGTTATAATTGGGATATCACTGGGGGCTTCTCAAACACCTGAAACAATAAATCCCATCATAGCTGCTTTGTCATTCCATCAATTTTTTTAAGGAATGGGACTTGGAGGCTGCGCAGTCCAGGTATACTTACCTGTAAATATATGTGCTTGTCTATACATAGATATTGATCTTGGATTCAGATCAACACATGTCAAAATTTAGAACAATTTTATAATTAATTATCATATATAGTTTGGGTTTAATTATAATTATTATTTTTTTGAAACGGTTGGGTTTTAATTTTTAGTCAAGAAAAAATCACGAACTTATGATTTTACAGTGCACGGCTCATAAGTTTATGCATGTGCAATGTTTTGTCACAATGTCGACATCTTTAGTATTTTATATATGGTTGTTGGTGATGTGATATGTATATATATATATATATAAATATAAATATATGAGTAATGTAAATGACACCAACTTAAATTTTAATTTTTATATATCAACTTATGTGTCGTGTGAATTATCATTTTTTATTTTTTATGTAGATGCAATGTTTTTTTATTAATTGATGTGATAATGTTTTAAACATTTAGTAATATAAAAATGACCATTCACATATCACGTCAATTGATATATAAAAGTTTATATTTACGTTAATGTTCCTAACATTATTTATATATATTGTAATAATTTTACTTTAAATGGTGATAAGCGTTAAACTTATTATTGGTGGTTGCTAAAGATATTATGCTTTCTCATATTTATGCATGCAATTTGTCGCTTAACACCTCAGCTTCTACTTCGTCCAGCATATCATGATCAGAGTTATTTCCAACAACATCATATATAATTGCAACCATCTCGTCCACTGATTCATTTATTAGATTGGTTGCAATATCGTCTTCACTATGGTAATACCACGTCGTATATAAAGTATTGAAACCATATTTGTGTATATGTGTTCTAACTGCTTCTATTGGAAACCACTTATGGTTTAAACATCTCCGACACGGACAACTTGTATAACCCCTTTCATCAACATAGTTTTTGACAATATTGATAAACGCAGACAACCTTCCCAATACTGATTAGACAACTGATTTTTTAAATATATCCAACTCTTGTCAATTGGCTATATAATCATGTTAATAAAGAAAGCTTAACATTTCATGTTTTAATTTTATAAGTTTTATCAAATTTTATGAACAAGTTATTTTTTATTGTTGCACTCATAATGTTTATAATTAATTTTTAATTTTCTTTCGATTAATATAATTAAATTTTATTAATTAAATTCTTAAAATTTCTAGGTTTTACTAAAATTTTGGCATCATAATGACATATTTTTCTTATTATCAAAAAATTTAAATCTGCAAAAAAAAAAAAAGTTTTTAAAAGATTTCGGTACACCATAACTGCAAGATGTGTCACCCAGAACAATTATCAAAATTTTTAATTTCAACCTAAATCAAATTATAATCTTAAAATTTCAACAATCTCAATATCAAATTTCAACAATATTCTCAAAATTCATAATTTAAAATTCAATCTATAATCTAAATTATATACTAATTCTAAAATCTATAAATCAAACTTCAAGATTTATAATCTATAATTATACACAATTCAAATAACAAATAACTCATATATTTTAAACTAAAAAAATACAATAATTATACAAAAACTTACAAAATTCAAACCCATTGAAATGGGGGTTGAAAACGGCAAGATAAACGAGACAAAAGGCGGTGGCGGCAGCGGCGGACTTCGCCAGAGAGGCCGAGAGAGAATACAAACTTTGTTGATTTGGATGAAATATTAAATAAAACCTATAATATTGTTGATTTTGAAGTGAATATAAGGAGATTTTGAGAGATTGGGGTTAAAAAAACTGGAGAAAATTGGTGGGAGGCCGAGAGAGAGAGAGAGAGGGAAGTTGATCGGAAAAAAATGGAGGAGGAGGCTTTGCTCGTGGGCATATAACAGACTTTTTTGCGACGACATAAGAGACTATTTGCGATGACATGTTGTCGCAAATATAAGTTAAAATTATTTACGACGACAACTCATTATTTGTGATGACACATGTTATGGGAGGAAGGTTCTGGAATTCTTATTTGCAACGACACCTGTAATGTCGTCGTAAATAATATTTGGGGACCCGCCTAATTTTTCCGCCTTTTATTTTACTGAGGGAATACAAAATCACTTTTTGCGACGAAAAACATTAATGTTGTCGCAAAAAAATTTTGCCACCTGCCAAAATAATCCTTTTTGCTTGGGAAAAAAATAAATTAAATTTTATTTACAACGACACATGTCGTCACAAATAATGAACTATTTGCGACGAGATGCCATCGTAAATAATGTTATTTTGATGCTAAAAGTTCACACCATATGAGATCTGGTGCCAAGCAATTATTTGCAACGACATGTCGCCGCAAATATTCACTTATTTGTGACGACAATTGTTGTTGCAAATAATTTCGTCACAAATAGACCAAATTGTAGTAGTGTAACAATAACATCCATTTTTCTTATTTTTTTAAAACTATTTTACTATAAAAATATTTAGCATCTTGCAATGTTTTGTCACAATGTTGACATCTTTAGCATTTTATAGATGTTCTTGGTGATGTGATATATATATATATATATATGTGAGTTATGTTAGGGATACTAACTAAAAGTTTAATTTTTCATATCAATTGATGTTATGTGAGTTATTTTTTATAATAGATATAATTTTTTTTTCATTAATTGACCTGATAATGTTTTAAACATCCACTAATATAAAAATTATAACTTACATACCACATCAGCTAGTATATTAAAGTTTATATTTAAGTTAGTGTCTTTAATATTATTTATATATATTATAATAATTTTGCTTTAAATGGTGAGAAGCGTTAAACTTATAATCGGTAGTCCCTAAAGATATTATGCTTTCTCATATTTATGCATGCAATTTGCTAACAATAACATCCATTTTTCTTACTTTCGTTTTTTTTTTTTTTTGTTACTATTTTACTACAAAAATATTGTGTAATTTGTTTGAAGGCAAGGTTCAAAATTCGATCAATTTTGATAATGGCAGCATTTTTCTCCCTCACAACCCCAGTAGGAATTGCCATTGGCATTGGAATTTCAAGCGTCTATAATGAGAACAGCCCAACTTCCTTAATTGTTGAAGGGATATTCAATGCTTCTGCAGCTGGGATTTTGATATACTTGGCCCTTGTTGATCTACTGGAAGCAGATTTTATGAACCCAAGAATGCAAACAAATGTGAGGCTTCAATTAGGGGCAAATATATCTCACTTCTTCTAGGTGCTCGTTGCATGGCTGTCCTGGCAAAGTGGGCTTGATGCAATATATATATATATATATATGTCATGTATGTATAGAATAAAATAAAAATAAAAGTGGGCTTTACTTAAATAAACTGTTCTTTTTGTTTTTTTGTTTTTCTGTTTTTTTTTTTTTTTTTTTTTTTTTTTTTTTCTTTCTATGGCTCCTGGCGTATTTCGAGTATTATCATATTGAATTGGATCAGATTAAATTATAACAATTTATATTTGTATGCATATACATATATATATATATTTGTGTATATATATATATAAGTATATATATATACACTTGTATGTAAATATAATTATATCAATACAATATAATATATTATAAAATAATAATTACAATATCGTATTATAATTATATTAAAATTATAATATAATATTATTAAAATAATTATAATATTATTATAATATCATATTATATGATAAAATAATAATATTAGAGTTATTAATACAATTATGGTATTATTTATTATAATATTATATTATATTATAATACGAGTCTGAATTTTAAATTGAAAAGATTGTCAATTTTAAATTTTATTAGGAGTATTATAGGTATTATGAAAGTTTCATTAATTATACTATGCTAATTTTCGTATAATTTAAAAGTTAAACATTTCTTTAAACTGCTTTTGATTTTGACTGTAATTTTTTTAAAAAAATTTTAAAAAGCATTTTTAAATAAATTTATTAAATACTAACGACCCGTTTAGTTTATTGATTTGAATTTTTAATTTGAGTTAAAAGATAATTTTATGTGAGAATTTTTTTACTATAATAAAAAATTTAAATATGACTATTTATAAAATTTTTTAATTATAACAAAACTTAAATTTTAAACTTAAATTAATAAAATAAATAGGATCTAAAATAACAGATTTTAAGATAGAAAAACAATACTAAACTAAGCTACGGAAAGTCCTCCGATTCCCGCCAAATGGAGAGAGAAAGGGAAGCAAAAGAGCTTCTGATGTGCTGGACAGGTGGCGGCTTCTCACTGGGGACCATGGAGATAGTGAGAGACAACAACGGTCTCCCAACGGCACCTGGCGGAGCAAGAGTGGTAGGCTGCTGCTGGACTTGTTTTCTGAGCTCTCAATTCGAATTTTATGCATTTATGCTTTTACAAGTCCAAGTTGGAAAGTGAGATTGCAGATATCATCAATAGTGTGATGAATATTCTACGTTTATTTTTTTATTTAGAAGTAAAAGCTACGTTACTTGGAACATTGTTCATGCGCATGAATCAGAAGTGAAAGAGTATATCTGAAAGCGTCTAACTCATTTTCAATTGTCATCAAAAACAAGAATGAATTATCAATGGTGAAAACATTATGTTGTCATGAAATTGTCTAAGTGGATAATAATGTGGTTCCGGTACCTTGATTTTGATGTTTGAACTTATTTTATATTAGCGGATGTTTTTTCTGTGTTTCCTTCTTTATTTTAAAACATTGGTGTTTCTTACTTTTCAATCATTAAATTTATATCAGAATATATCTATTTTATATACTTTTTCAATCTTATATGATTTTGACCATATCTAAAAAATGAAAAAACACGATATATCGATGTTCTAAAAAAATTAGAGAACATCGGAGAAACTCCATCAGAACCATCCGCAAACTGTCGATATCATGTTTCATTTTTTTTCCAGAAAGAAACAAAGAAAAAGAGATTGTATCTTATTCTAACATACCATATTGACCAAAACTATCAACCCACTTATGTAGGCCTCGTTTTCAAACTTTTATTTCATGTTTATCTGTAGGATTATTTGGCAGTATTTTAACTTTGATTGTTTTTAGGAGTTTGATTATTATTAGGATTTATCTATATAAATAGAGCTAATATTTGTATTTTTTTTCTTAGCACCTTGAAAATGAAAAAAATCATCTTTACTTTTCTCTCTTCTGTCTCAATCTCAATTCTCGTCTTCTTCTCCCTTCTCTTTCTTTGACTTATCTTAGTCCTGCATCAGTAAACCTTCTTTTTCTTCAAATATATATACCTATATATAAATCTTAGATGGAAAAATGAAAAACTAAAAGTTTAACCAAAAATATTTAAAAGTAAAAGGTAAGATTATTGGGCAAAAAAGAGATAATGTAAATGGATCATCACCAAGGACTTACCCGGCGACGTACGCACGTGTGTATATATATATATATGTGTGTGTGTGCATGATGTGTTTTATATATTTGGTACATGTGTCTCTCTTTTGTCTTGTGTTTTGGTTGTTTCTGCTTCTTTTGTTTTCGTAATCAAATTTAAAATATTACTTTTTCGAGTCCTAGTAAATAAGGAAAATCTGAATTTGTACAAGGAAAAGGACAATGAACGTCCGAGAGGGATCAGAAAGTCCAACTCAGTGAAAGAGTTGGAGTACAGTCAGCACCTTATTCAGAATTTAAGAAGCAAATTCTAAGAAGCAAATTTAACTCTATTTATATAGATAAATCCTAATAATAATCAAACTTAAAATTATGCCAAATAATCGTACAGATAAACACGAAATAAAAGTTTTAAAATCTCAAATCTTAAAGTCAACATATAATATTTATACCATAAAATAATCACAAAAAGTTAATAATTATACGTATCAAATTACTGTCAACTTCATCATTGTTTAAGGAAAAACTTACGCTTTCTTAAAAGTCCTCAACGTAACAGTGGTTCAGTGAACCGCAAGTTTTTTTAGTAAACACTGGTAATAGATCAAACTATCTATGTTGGACCACTAAATTGTTCTCATGCTAAGCATATGTATGGTCCTATGTTTTACATATCCGATCTCTATACACACACATAAATACATTTGTATACATCACATGCATTATTTCTGCAATATTATGTGATGGGAATGTGATCTGCAAATGCAATTCGGTCCATTATATATATATATATATATATATATATATATATATATATATCGAAGAACAAAGAAGCGCATACGTATGTGTATGCGTAAAAAACACGTCCAATAGATTGTAAATAATTTATTCGTATAAATTGGTACAGTACTTTAGGAGTTCTTCAAGGCGTGTCTTTCATTATAGCTATCCGTCACAATATTATCTTCCGAGTTTTAATTGCTTTCGCTTGTAGTTGCTATATATTTTCAATTGTGTTATATATATCGATTTCGCAAGGGGCTGTAAAGTATTGTTTTTTCTATTATTAAGTTTTTTTTTTTTTTTTTTTTTTTTTTTAAGTTTGAGTTGCAATACTCGAATTGTAAAAAGAACAAATCCAAAAACTCAAAAAGTTCTAAGAGAGAGGAAAAAAAATGATCAATTCTGTCTAGTTGAATGTCTATCTTTCTTTTTTGATATATTAGAATACCCATTTGTCAACAAAAAATAAAAAATAAAAAATAAAAGCATGAAGGACCATAAAAGGTGAAGTTGATATGTAACTTCATCATTATTCAAGGATAAGCTTACACTTATTTAAAAGCCACAACATTAGTAATTGCGGCAATGTATGGGGGGGCAAGCTCTCATAATTTCTATGACTTGGTAGTAATATATTACAAGCCTATTTATTTATATATTTAGTTTTTCTTCATGAAGATTCTCAGTCCTTGCATACTTTAGGGTTGCATGTGTCAACTTCGTATGTGCACTGGCACATCGGTGGTTGCTTTTTATCACACATACAATTTGACCCGCAAACCAATGGGCAGCAGCCAACCTTCATGTCTGTCCGATAGCATTTTTTGTTTCCATGTTTTCCTTTGCACTCACAGCTTGAGCAGAAGTTTTTCAGTATACCTGAATATATATATATATATATATATATAAACGCGCGCGCAAGCATGTGATGAAAATCGGAGACAATATTGTGTTTAAAACCTTAATTACAGTACATAGTATAACTGAAGAAGTAGATATATACGTACCAAGAGATTGATGATCATTAGAAACCCCAGAAAGGTCACCAGCACCAACTATTGGAGCAACAAGCACAACAAACAGACTTTGATGAGGGCCATAATATATATATATTTTTTTCTGATAATAATTATGGAAGATGAATATGTGCATAAACAAGGGTCTTCTAGATAAATAGTTGCATATTAGGGACTGTCACATCAGATAAAATTACCATACAGACCCTATGCTTCACTCGAACAACATTATATTAGGCATGCCAAAAATTTTCTGACTTCTTTGCGTTTGACTGTTATAATATATGTACATGGTAACTCGATTAAAAATAGAGTTATTGCATTGCATTTAAATTGGCTAGTTTTTGATACTTTTAGTTTATTTATTTTACTTTATTTTGATTTTTTTAATTTACTCATTTATTTTAATTTTACTTAATTTCATTTGTTTTTACTTCACATGATTTAGTTTTATTTTAATTCAGACTTTCATTAGATTCATTTTACTTATTTTAGTTTATTTAGTTTAGTTTTAGCAATTTTTATTTAGTTTCCTTCCAAAATAATTGTTCATTCTCATTGAAATTAGTTTGGTGAGAGGGGATTAAAGTGCAAAATTTTGGAATTGAATTGGGTCAAAAATGCAAACAAAATGGGTTAAAATTCGAATTAGGAGCTCAGAAAACAAGTCCAGCAGCAGCCCACCATTCTTGCTCCGCCATGTGTCGTTGGTTGAATTTAAATAACTAAAATTTGTTCTCTAGCTAGTCGATCAATTAGGTCGACACATCATAGACAGCTACATTTATTAAAAAAAAAAAAAAAAAAACCATTTTGCCTTTTTTACGTTCATTTTAGTCTGCCTCATTTTTTCTAGGTTGCCTTGATCTTGGGTTGTTTTATGTTTTACTTTTCCTTAAAAACTTATTTAAAAAAAAAAAAAAACAGAGAGAATGTCTTGAGTAAGTGTTTTTTTAATATTACAGCGTAATTTTTCTAACGTCTAGTGGCTTTTTTATGATGAACCTATTACAGCATTGGAGAAATGTCAAATTAGTTTGGCAATATTATGCGATGGGAATGTGAGATCTGTAAATTCAATTCGGTCCATATATATATATATATATATATATCTACTAAGAACTAAGAAGCATATATACACACACACAAACATATATATGCATAAAAAACACATCCATTTAGCTGGAAATAGTTATTTATTCATAAATTGGTACAGGATGTACGATCCTTCAAGAATGCAAACAAACGTGAGGCTCCTACCTAGCTATAATATAGAATGCAAACAAACTTTGAATAAGGCCATAATATAGCTTTGCTAATATGTGCAAAATTAATAACAAACTGAAGGGTTTGGAATAAGCAAAAACAAGGAGATTGCTACTACCTAGCTATAAATAGTTGCATGCGTAGGGAGTCATATCAGATAATTTTTTTTTAAAAAAATTGTAGACCACAGATGCGTGCTTTATTGAAACAAATAATTACTCGGCATAAAAAGCACGTGCCCTCTTTTCTTTTTTCTGGGCTTTAAAAAAGACTAATACATGTACTGAATATGAGAATCTTTTACATTCTCATTCCTATCCTTTAAGGTTATTCTATATTAAACGTGCCTTTAACAATCGCTTGTAATAAGTCCAAACTATCTATGTTGGACTACTAAATTGTTCTCATGCTAAGTATATGTATCATTCCAACCCTCTTTTTTTCTGGGCTTTAAAAAAGACTAATAAATGTACTAAATATGAGAATCTTTTACATTTCTATTCCCACCCTTTAAGGTTATTTTATATCAAACGTCTCCATAATGATCGCTTGTAATAAGTCCAAACTATCCATGTTGGACGGCTAAATTGTTCTCATGCTAAGCATATGTATCGTTCAATGTTTTACATGTCCGATCGTGATGCAAGTCCAAACATATATGTTTTAAATATATATATATATATATATGCATACATATACATGTATACATCACATACAAATACTCTAGAATAAAATAGAAGTGGCGAGTATATGGCCAAATTGACGAACACATGTTTTTCTTTTACTATTTTACAACAAAAATATTGTTTAATTTGTTTGTAGGCAAAGTTCAAAATTCGATCAATTTTGATAATGGCAGCATTTTTTCTCCCTCACAACCCTACTAGGAATTGCCATTGGCATTGGAATTTCAAGCGTCTATAATGAGAACAGCCCAACTTCCTTAATTGTTGACGGGATATTCAATGCTTCTGCAGTTGGGGATTTTGATTTACATGGCCCTTGTTCATCTACTGGCGGCAGATTTTATGAACCCAAGAATGCAAACAAACGTAAGGCTCCAATTAGGGGCAAATATCTCACTTCTTCTAGGTGCTGGTTCATGTCTCTGTCCTGGCAAAGTGGGCTTGATGCGAAATATATATATATATATATATATATATATATGTATAGAATAAAATAAAAATAAAAGTGGGCTTTGCTTAAATAAACTGTTCTTTTTGTTTCTTTTTTCTTTGTATGGTTTCTGGCGTATTTCGATTGGTCTGAATTTTGATAAGGGAGAAAGAGAAAAATAGGTTAAGATTTGAGATAAATTAAAATTAATAGGTTAATAATTTACATAAGTTAATAAATAGGTCAAATTACTATTTTTGTCCATAATTTGTCTAGTTATGAACTATAACTCGATAAATTATTGTCCATAATTATCCATAACTTATCTGACTATGAATCATAACTTGACAAATTTATCTATAACTTATCTGATTATGAATCATAACTTGATAAGTTATAGCCTCTTAATTTCTATAACTAAAAATTGACCTATATACTTTTTTAAGCTTTTTATATTGACCTATTTTCTACTATTTCTCTTTTGATAATTCATATGTCTGTGTATCTACTATCTATATTCTCCTTAATTTTTCTGCTTACCTGCCCTTTTGAATAGCTTTGTTTGATAACTTATTGAGGAGAGGAACAAAAAATTTCTTTAGGTTTTGTGATGTATTTTCATATTTTGCCTAGTTCCTTATAATGATTATTTGCTAAACGGCTAGGGACCTAATTAATGCCCTTTATATATTGGTGCCAATGGTATTTATATTCTTAATAATGTGTAATTTTCAAAATGTTTATGATTTAAAGTTTATGTCCTGGTTCGAGAGAAAATCTAAGAAGCAAATTTAACCAATTCAGAATTTACATTATCTATTTTTTGCCTAATAATCTTAGTTTTTACTTTTTAATATTTTTGGGTTAAACTTTTAGTTTTTCATTTTTTCATCTAATAGTTATATATAGGTATATATATTTGAAGAAAAAGAAGGTCTCCTGATGCAGGACTAAGATAAGTCAAAGAAAGAGAAGGGAGAAGAAGAGGAGAATTGAGATTGAGACAGAAGAGAGAATAGTAAAGATGATTTTTTCGTATTCAAGGTCCTAAGGAAAAAAATACAAATATTAGCTCTATTTAATAGATAAATCCCAATAATAATCAAACTCCTAAGAAAATCAAACTTAAAATTATGCCAAATAATCCTACAGATAAACACGAAATAAAAGTTTTAAAATCTCAAATCTTAAAATAACTATAAATAAAAAATAAATCCTAGAATAATTTTGATCTCGCCATCAATAATATCGTAACCGAGAAATATTAATTCGTCATTTGCCCTTGATTCACCTAGCATATGCATGGCAAGATTAAAATCTCATGGTGGAGAAAGTTTGGAATCCACATTTTGAGGTCATAGAACCATGGAATCTGAAACGAGGCCTACATAAGTCGATTGATAGTTTTGGTCAATATGGTATGTTAGAATAAGGTACAATCTCTTTTTCTTTATTTCTTTCTGAATAAAATGAAACATAATGTCGACATTTTGCGGATGGTTGTGATGAGTTTCTCCAATGTTTTCTCATTTTTTTAGAACATTGGTATTTCTTGTATTTTCAGCCTTTAAATTTAGTCAAAATCAAACCAGATTGAAAAAGCATACATATCAAGGAGATGAAGATCTAGGTGAGCGTGAAGGTGCTTCCATGAAACCATAAAAATTATATATTTTTTTAATTTATTTTCTTAGAAAAGCATTAGCATACCCTTAAAAAAAGATAAGTGGGTACGAACTGTTTGTAATTTAACAGATAAGTTCAAAAGGACATTGATAAAACACATTTTAAAGTTTAAGGGGTTGATTGTTAGGAAAAAAAGTTTAAAGATTAATTTACTAATCACAAAAAGTTAAGGGGTACCGGTGAAAAAGTCAACATATAATATTTATACCATAAAATAATATTGAGTAGAAATAAATTATATTTTATGCATCCACATATTGTCGATGACAATTGAAAATGAGTTAGACGCTGAAGGCATTGAACTTTCAACAGGAAAGCTCTTGTAGATATACTCTTTCACGTCTGATTCATGCACATGAATAAATGTTCCATGTATAGCTTTTACTTCCAAATAAAAAATCAACGTAGAATATTCATCAGACTATTGATGATATCTGCGATCTCACTTTCCAACTTGTCTCATTCTGATTCTGGCTGCCAGCTTGATGACTATAGGAATTTGTAATAAAATTTCAATGTCGATTTGTGGTGAAGGATATACTAATATATTATACAAACTATTTACATCACTGATTTTACGGATTTTTTTTGGACAATATAGACATTTTACGGACACGTTGGGAAAGATATCTTCCCTCATATCGATGTCGAGACTTTAAAATATAAAAAATGCTATGGAAATGTCAATAATGTCGTGGACACTTTCATACTTGCGATAGATACATGTCTAACATACGATGGAAAAATAGAACTAAAAGATCATAAGGCAATTTTTAAATAAAGCATTCTTCATCACACATCTGTTAGGCGAAAGAATACAACGTAGGTAAACATAAAACGAAAACAGGGAAAAAAAAAAGAATAGAAATCCGAAAATATATTTTTTATTTAAACCTTTTGTGATAGAAAGCACGAGAGTAAAAAAAAAAAAAATCTGAAGTGTGTGACAAAGAAATTGATGTTCTCGAGCATCAAACAAACTGAAGGATTTGGAATATGGAAAAACAAGGGGATTGCTACTACCTAACTATAAATAGTTGCATGCATGGTTGTATCAGATAAATTTTTTAAAAAAATTGTAGAACACAATTGCGTGCTTCACCCGAACAATAATGACTCGGCATAAAAAGCACGTACGTACCCTCTTTTCTTCTTTTTGTTTTTTTTTTTTTTTTGAATAGTTTTTTTTTCTTCCTCTTAACCCAATTGCCGTCGGATAACCCTTAATGATCCATATGTTGGACCAATAATTTGTGTCATGTGATACATGACACATATTGCATTTGAAATTCAAAATATAATATATATATATATGCATATATTATATATATATATATATGTCTATGTATGTAGCAAATACTTGATTAATTAAAAAGCGTATCAAAATACTGTAAATCTCATTATTGTTTAAGGATAAACTTACGCTTTCTTAAAAGTCCTCAACGTCACAGTGGTTCAGTGAACTGCAAGTCTTTTAATAAACACTTAGTAATAGGTCAAACTATCTATGTTAGACCACTAAATTGTTCTCATGCTAAGCATATGTATGGTTCTATGTTTTAAATGTCCGAACTCTATATATACATATAAATATATATATACACACATACATACATATGTATACATCACATACATGTACTCTAAAATAAAATAGAAGTAGAGAGTATATGGCTAAATTGAGGAACACATGTTTATCTTTGATAAGTTACATATGTATATATATACATACAAACATATGTACTATACAACACATACATCTAAAAATATATATTTTAGGGTAAATGAATCGTCTTTCTTCCGGAGTAAGTTTGCCACCCAAACCCGGAATCCCTTTTTCTCACTCTCTCACCCATGAGTTTTCGTTTCTCTCAAGTCACGTTTAAGACTTTTTTTAATTTGCAGAATATTTTGCATTATTTCTGCAATATTATGTGATGGGAATGTGATCTGCAAATGCAATTCGGGCAATTATATATATATCTACAAAGAACTAAGAAGCGCATACATATGTATATGCGTAAAAAACACGTCCAATTGATTGTAAATAATTTATACGTATAGATTGGTACAGTACTTTAGGAGTTCTTCAAGGCGTGTCTTTCATCATAGCTATCCGTCACAATATTGTCTTCCTAGTTATAATTTCAATTTTGTTTTTTTTTTTTTTAAAGTTTTGAGTTGCAATTTCTCGAATTGTAAAAAGAACATATCCAAAAACTAAAAAGTTCTAAGAGAAAAAAAAAATTGATCAACTCTGTCTAGTTGAATGTCTGTCTTCCTTTTTTGATATATTAGAAGACCCATTTATCAATAAATAAATAAAAAAAAGTAAAAGCATGAAGGACCATAAAAGGTGAAATTGATATGTAGCTTCATTATTATTCAAGGATAAGCTTACACTTATTTAAAAGCCACAACATTAGTAATTGCGGCAATATATGGGGGTGCGGGTGGGGGCAAGCTCTCATTATTTATTCCAAGTTTTCTATGACTTGGTAGTACTATATTACAAGCCTATTTATTTATATATTTAGTTTTTCTTCATGAGGAGAAGAGTCTCAGTCCTTGCATACTTTAGGGTTGCATGTGTCAACCTCGTATATGCACTGGCACGTCGGTGGTTCCTTTTTATCACACACACAATTTGACCCGCAAACCAATGGGCAGCAGCCAACCTTTATGTCTAACCGATAGCATTTTTTGTTCCCATCTTTTCCTTTGCACTTGCAGCTTGAGCAGAAGCTTTTCGAGGTACCTAAATATATATATATATATAAACACGCGCGCAAGCATGTGATGAAAATCGGAGATAATATTGTGTTTAAAACCTTAATTAGAGTACATAGTATAGCTAAAGAAGTAGATATATACGTACGAGAATAATGATGATCATTAGAAACCCCAGAAAGGTCTCCAGCATCAGCTATTGGAGCAACAAGCACAACAAACAGCAGCAACAACAAAACAGAAACTTTGATGAAGGCCATAATATTTTTTTTTTTCCTGATGATAATTATGGAAGATTAATATATGCGGAAACAAGGGCCTTCTAGGACCTATAAATAGTTGCATAGTGGGGACTGTCACATCAGATAAAATTACTATATAGACCCTGTGCTTCACTAGAGCAACATTATATTAGACACGCCAAAAATGTTATGACTTCTTACGTTTGGCTTTTCTAATAAGTACGTGGCAACTCCATCAAAAATAGAGTTACTGCACTGCATTTAAATTAACTAATTTTTGAGATTTTTAAACCCCGTTTGTTTCTTTAATACGAGTTTGGAATTTAAATTTTACTATAATAAAATATTTTAAAAAACAATCACATCTAATATTTTTGTTACAAAAAAAAAAATTACCTAAAATCACATCTAAATTCGAATTAAAAACTCAAATAATCGAACTAAACGAGCCCTAAATTTATTTATTTTACTCTATTTTGAATTTTTTGAATTTACTCTTTTGTTTTAATTTTACTTAATTTCATTTGTTTTTACTTCACTTGATTTAGTTTTATTTTAATTCAGATTTTGATTAGATTCATTTTACTTATTTTAGTTTGTTTAGATTCATTTTACTCTTTTGTTAAGCGCCATTAGTTTCCTTCCAAAATAATTGTTCGTTGTCATTGTAATTAATTCGGTGAGAGGGAGTTAAAGTGCAAAATTTTGGAATTGAATTGGGTCAAAAATGCAAACAAAATTCGAATTGGGTTAAAATTCGAATTGGGAGCTCAGAAGACAAGTACAGCAGAAGCCTACCACTCTTGGTGCGCCAAGTGTCGTTGTTGTCTCTCACTATCTCCATGGTCCCCAGTGAGAAGCCGCCACCTGTCCAGCGCATCAGAAGCTCTTTTGCTTCCCTTTCTCTCTCCATTTGGCGTGAATCAAAGGGCATTTTTAAGGGCTGTCTTTTTAATTCATAAATTTTAAATTATAATTTTAAATTATTTTTATTTTATATATATTTATTATAAAAAAATATTATAATAAATTATAAAATATAATCTGAATTTCTTTTCTAAGGGTCCGTTTGGTTGAGGGATTCGTCACCCGATTCGAATCATGATTCGTGGTTCGCTACAGTAATTTCTCTCACAAAAAATACACGTAAATCGAAAATGGTTCAAATCACATGATTCGAAATGGTTCAAATCACATGATTCGAATCCCTGAACCAAACGGACCCTAAACGTTCCGATAGAGGAGCAGCCACCAAGAGAAATCTTCCGAGCATATTCCTTTGACACAGACCCCGAGAAAGCAAACATGGAGAAGCATTCATAAGACTTTATGTCATTTTTGTGAGAGAGAAAAAATACAAAAGAATATTTACTTTTATTTTTCTTTAGGATTTGATTTCTAGTTTTATATTTAAGTTTTATTTCCAATAAATCATCAGTTGAGAAAGAATTTGGAAATTAAGAAGGAGAGGTGAAGAAGAAAGAAGATTTGCAGCTTGTAACAGCTCTAAAAAAAAAATGAGTTTTTCATTCCTATTTTCTAATTTATTCTTTTTATTTTTGTGATTTGTCAATGGTGAAATCCTTGATTTTAGTTTGTTAAATTTTGGTTATGGAATAGTTATTTTTCTAGAGCTTTCATTTTACCTAATTATGAAGTGTTGATTTATTTTAAGTGATCAGTTTATTTTTTATATCCATCCATGATGTTAAATTATGATTCATGATTCTCTACTGTATTTTCTCTCATAAAAAACACACGTAATATAAAAATGATTCTAAATCATGATTCTAAATACACGAACTAAACGTCGACTAATTAATTTTTCATGGGTTATTTGTGTTGTTCTGTTCTTAATGTTCTAATTTGTTGGGAAATGAATTTGTTGATTTGATGTTTAAGTTAAGCACTCGGGATAGATAATTTATATGTTAAATTTATATAGCACAACTTAGATTTTTAGAGTTCAGGAAGCCTAAAATGCCTTCATAGTCATTAAGAGAACTAGTTTTTAATGAATGTTTAAATTACTCAGTTTTTAATAGGGACATTGGAATCGGGACTTGAGCATATTATCCAATTTGACGCTCAAAAGAGGTAATTAGGTTAATTAAAAGTTCTTGGCTAATAAGTTAGGACATTTACTTAGTAATAAATTAATTATTAATTATGGTGAAATTGTTGCTCTAATATTTTTATTACTCATTTTGTTAGTTTATTTTACTTCTTTAGTTATTTTTATAACTTACTTTTATTTATTACTTATTCCAGTGGTTCAAATGATCTTAGAGCCGATAAATTTGATAATTAATAAAAATTAAACAAATTCATCATAAAATCGACACTCTTATTCACACTTTATTACTTGAGGCGACTTGTGCATTTACAAGCAAAAAATCACACAATAAGTTTGAAGGCAAAGTTCAAAATTCGATCAATTTTGATAATGGCAGCATTTTTCTCCCACACAACCCCACTAGGAATTGCCATTGGCATTGGAATTTCAAGCGTCTATAATGAGAACAGCCCAACTTCCTTAATTGTTGAAGGGATATTCAATGCTTCTGCAGCTGGGATTTTGATTTACTTGGCCCTTGTTGATCTACTGGAAGCAGATTTTATGAACCCAAGAATGCAAACAAATGTGAGGCTTCAAGTAGGGGCAAATATCTCACTTCTTCTAGGTGCTGGTAGCATGGCTGTCCTGGCAAAGGGGGCTTGATGTAATATATATATATATATATATATATATATTTATATATATAGATAGAATAAAATAAAAATAAAAGTGTGCTTTACTTAAATAAACTGTTCTTTTTTGTTTCCTTTTTCTTTGTATGGTTCCCTGACGTATTTCGATTAGTCTGAATTTTGATAATTCATATGTTTGTGTACCTACTATCTATATTCTCCTTAATTTTTCTGCTAAACTGCCCTTTTGTGTAGAGCTTTGCTTGATCACTTATTCAGAAAAGGAACAAAAAATTTCTTTAGTTTTTGGTGATGTATTTTCATATTTTGCTGAGTTCCTTATAATGATTATTTGCTAAACGGCTAGGGACCTAATTAATGCCCTTTATATATTGGTGCCAATGGTATTTATATTCTTAATAATGTGTAATTTTCAAAATGTTTATGATTTAAAGTTTATGTCCTGGTTCGAGAGAAAATCTAAGAAGCAAATATAACCAATTCAGAATTTACATTATCTATTTTTTTGCCTAATAATCTTAGTTTTTACTTTTTAATATTTTTGGGTTAAACTTTTAGTTTTTCATTTTTTCATCTAATATTTATATATAAGTATATATATTTGAAGAAAAAGAAGGTCTGCTGATGCAGGACTAAGATAAGTCAAAGAAAGAGAAGAAGAAGACGAGAATTGAGATTGAGACAGAAGAGAGAAAAGTAAAGATGATTTTTTCATTTTCAAGGTGCAAAGAAAACATTAGTATTTTTTTAGAATATTAGTATTTTCTGTTTTTTTATTCTTTAGATCTCATTAAAATCACATTATATTAAAAAAGTATACAAAATAAATATATTTTGATATAAAATTAATAGTTAAAAAGAAAGAAATATCAGTATTTCCCTATAAAAAAATAAAGATGAGAAAAATATCCGCTGATAAAAAATAAGTTGAAAAATCAAAATCAAGGTACCGGAACCACATTGTTATCCACTTAGACAATTTCATGACAACATAATGTTTTCACCATTGATAATTCATTCTTGTTTTGGCCGTTGTACATCTAATAAACCTTTTTAAACGTTCAATATTATAAAAATACATACATATCATTTATTATGGCTTCAAAAAAAAAAAAAAAAAAAAAAGGGCTGAGATCTGGCGTTGCAACAACAAGATCTAGCAAAGAAAAGCTGTGGCAACACAGAGACTTGACAAGAAAGACGAGCACAAGAACAAGGAGATGAAGATCTGGATGAGTAGGAAGGTGCTTCTATGAGACCATAAAAATTATAATTTTTTTTAATTTATTTTCTTAAAAAAATACCAGCAATCCCTTAAAAAAAAAGGTCGAGTGGGTGAGAACTATTTGTAATTTAACAGATGTGATCAAAAGAACACTGATGCAACACATTTTGAAGTTTAACAGATTGGTTGTTAAGAAAAAAGAGTTTAAGGACTGATTAATCAATTATTAGGGTTTGTTTGGTTAGAAAATTCGTCTCTTGATTTAAATTATAATTCGTAATTTGTTATAGTAGTTTTTTTAATAAAAAATACACATAAATTAAAAATTTAAATCACATAATTTAAATCCAAAAAAATTGAGCTTGACGCATCCATATATTCTCGATGAAAATATATATTACATGCATCCATATATTCTCGATGAAAATTGAAATTGAGCTAGACGCTGAGGGCATTGAATTTTCAACAGGAAATCTCTTGCAGATATACTCTGTCACGTCTGAGTCATGTGCACGAATCTCCAAGTAACGTAGCTTTTACTTCCAAATAAAAAATCAACGTAGAAGATTCATTAGGCTATTGATGATATACGTGGGATCTCACTTTCCAACTTGTTGGATTTCGGATATGGTTTTCAGGTTTTCAAGACCGTTCAGTTCGTTAATTCGAATTTATAATTTAAATTGAGATGTAATTTTATGTAAAAAATTTTTTTATAGTAAAAAAATTAAATGTGATTGTTTCTGAGAATTTTTTACTGTAGTAAAACTCAAATTCTAAATTTGAATCGGTGAAGTGAATAAAGTTAATTTTGATTGCCAGCTTGATGATTTTAGGGATGTGTAAGACATTTTAACACTGATATGTACTAAAGGATATACTAATCATTTTAGTTTTGTACTCAAAGAAGTAGATCTTATGTGATAACTGTATAGATAGTCATAAATTTTGCTCAACTCCTAAGGTCGTGTAATCAAAATTCAAGGCCACAGAATCCTCATTATTTAAACTCAATTGAGTCAAACCACGTCTTTTAACAAATAGTTTATTTAAAAAGTATAAATTTTTTAAAATACTAATTACGTGTTAATATTTACTTTTTATTTAAACCATGTTGTCACATTTAGTAAAAAATATGAAAAAATGTGCTACGAAATTATTTTTTATTAAAAAACTTTTTCTAAGGTTTTTGGACAATTTGTAGACATCTCTAAAAATATCCTAGATATTTACATCATGGATTTTACAGATTTTTTTAGACATTGTGAACATTTTACGAAAACATTGGGAAGAATATCTTCACCCATATCCATATCGAGACTTTAAAATATGAAAAATGTCGCGGAAATGTCGACGATGTGGACATTTTCATCCTTGTGATAGATATATGTCTAACATACGATGGAAAAATAGACATGAAAGATTAGGCGATATTTATATCAAGTATTCTTCACCAGATCTCTGTTAGGCGAAAGAATACTATGTAGATAAACATAAAACGGAAACAGGTAAAGAATACTATGTACTTAAACATCTGAAGTGTGTGACAAAGAAATTGATATATATTACTTAAACATTGAGATTTTTGTCATCTTCGACCATGAGTTTGACTGACAAAAAGGAAATATGTACTAGGTAGAGATTGAGGACTATTAGAAGCCTCATAAAATTGTACTCGAGCATCAACTCTTGCAGTAAGATCAAGAAGAATTGCCAGCAGTGAGTACAATAACACAGAAACTTTGAGTAAGGCCATAATATAGCTTTGCTAATATATGCAAAATTAATAATAAACTAAAGGGTTTGGAATATGCAAAAACAAGGAGACTGCTACTACCTAGCTATAAATATTTGCATACATATGGACAATCATATCAGATAAATTTAGGGTGTGTTCACTTCACCAATCACAATTTAACAATTTGAGTTAAAGTTATGATTAGAGTTAGAATCATGGTTGGAATTATAATTGGAATTGGAGTTAGTGTTTAGTAATGCATTGGAGTCTCAAGTTTGACCCACAATTCGAACTGTGATGTGTTCATTTCACAGATTCATAATTCCAACTACCATCTCAATTCTCTTCCACTTACCAAAATGAAGCAAAAAAAAAAAAAAAGAGCAATCAAGAACACACGTTTCTAATTTTTTTGAACGTGCCATATTTATAACAAAAACATGTAACTAATTATACTATTGAGAAAATTAGTTGTCACAACAAAAAAAAAAATCCGAAAATAGGAAAAAAAAAAAAGGGTATTGCGTCAAATGGGTCGATCTACCTGTTACAAACAAATATTTTACATATTTCTCCATTGACGGATGTACATTATCAATTGTTATTTCCACCATTAGCCTGCCACAAACTTCTCGCTATTTCATCCCTCATAAGACTCATCTCCCTCCGACTCGCGGTGTTTGTTGGAGGTACCGTACTCCGATCTGGGTTATGATTTTGATTGACATCATCGTCCACATTCAGGGGGTCAATTTCACTTACGGGTACCCCATCTTGTAAGTATTGATTTATGAAGTCATCATTATGTTGATACATGCGTATAAAGTTATGTATCACAAACAAGATAATGGGAATTCTCGCTTGTTTCTTCATCGGGTAGTTGTTGATTATCTTTAGAATCTAACCTCGCTTTCCATACCCGAGCGTCCGTTCGATACAATTCCTTAGCGATGAATGAGTGTAGTTAAATAACTCCCGCTCACTTGAGGTCGACCGCGACGTGCCACGTATTCTTGCAAGTGGTATGTAGAACCGCGATAAGGAGCTAGGAAACAACCTGTGTTTTGCGTATCCGAGTCTACTAAATAAAATTTTCCTACACGATAGGGAAGAGGAACTGTTTTAGCATGCTTGTGCCAACTTTTTAAACCCACACAGATTCAAACTCCAACTAGTATCGATTTTAAGATTTGCGTGTACCTGGTGGAGGGACAGGGAACTTCTTTTCTGGCCTATCAAGTGCTGATTCAAGAACACGAGCGTCATGCGCGGAACCCTCCCACCCGGCAGACATAAACGTGAACTTCATGTCAAAGGAACACACTCCCAAAACATTTTGCGAGTTGAATCCCTTCCTATTTCTCCATACCTCTGCATTTTCTGACGGCGGTACACATGGAACGTGCGTCCCGTCGAGTGCTCCGACACAGTTCTGCGACAATTAGAATAAACGTTATTCTTCATCCCATTATATTGTGTAATCATAATTTTTAGTACGAATAAGAAACAAAAGAAGAAGTTAGACTTACATCGAACCAAGGTCTGTACTTGTGCCCACTTGCCTCAATATGTGGATCGATGTGGTTAAAGTCAGGGGGCTTAATAAAATCACGACGAAGACGAAATATGGCATTCAACACCACCATGAAGTACTTTGAAATTGTAGCCCCCGAGTGTTGCCACTGATGTTGTGTCTCTCTATTGCTTTCGCTTTGACAAACAATTGTCAAAAAAATGATCAACTGCTCATCAACGCTCATGTTTCGTGTACTCCTCAATAAATTCCTTTGTTCCAATAGCCAACTCAATCGCCTAAAGCAATCGCTACCCATCCTAATCTTATTGTATATAACCATCTCATGTCCATTTAACAAATCACTTAGACGCATCGTACCTGTGTAGTGGCTATCATTCCTAGGAGTCGGTAGTGGATGTTCCACGTATGCTGTATAGAATACCGCAGCAGCGGCCGCCCAAGAAAGAAGTCGCCATCGGAATCATCGTCCGATGGAGCATTGTGTCCCACGCTCCATGGACCGCCACTCCACATCCCGGTCTGCCAATATAATCCACACAATACAAAACAATATTTGAAATTATATCATAAATAATTCCAACGCATGCATTCATTAACAACAACGTCTAACATGTAAGCAAAGTTCCAAATCAAAGTCAATACCGTTACAACAAACAAACTCACAAACTAAACTACAAGTCTAAAGCCAATGTCAAATAGAAATGCGAAACAATTGTTTCAAATAAGATACAAACGCGAAGACAATGCATCACAATCAAAGGAGAGAACAAATAACACGGGAAAGATTAACCTAAGCTAGATCTCATCACTGCCGGTGCCTCCAAAAGGGCCGGGCGGGTGCGGGTATTGGGGGTTAACGAAGAATTGTGAGAAATTTTGGTAGTTAGGAAGGGTTGGTTGGCCATTAGTAGTAGGGTGTTGGAAAGAAGGGTATGGTGGGGGGGGGTTCGGGAAAGGGGGTATTGGGGAAAGGAGGTTGCCAGGCAGTGGGGCGAAATTGTTGTGACGATGCACCCGCATCTGATGGACCCTGGTTCATGTCTGTTGGATATTGTTGCTGCATGTTTGGAGCGGGATTACTTGGTATGGTTTTCAATATGCGCAACGCGTAAAAGAGCCTTTGTTCCTCATTCATGCCCAAGAACAACTCTTGACAGTTGGGGTTCCAATTTATATACTCCATGAACAACACAGTTTGTTCATTATCCAGTAACATCTCACTAATTGCCACCTGACACTTCTGGAATGTTGATTGCTGGAATTCCACTTGCTGAGAAGCACCTGAACTTGTACCTCGACTACTCTTACGCTGATTCAGAGTAGTTGCAATACTTTTCAAAATAGATTTTGCCTCTGGATCCATGCCTCGGCCACCTCTATTGTGGGCGCTTATATATGTCGAGATGAGGATGCCATGTTTAGGAACGGCGGTGAGTTTAAAGCCCCTTGCATTGTGTTGACAAATGCTTCCTCACCTTGAAAATGTTGAGAAGTCCCGCCATCAACATCATGCTCTCTTTCAAAGCGCACAGGGCGCCGCACTCGTCCTCATTCTCTTCCAAAGTCTCTTCAAATGCACCGCTGGCACGCCCTCCGGCAAACGCTTGTAGTACAAGTCATAGTTCTTGAGAGGATCGTTACGTTTCGTCTTAGCCCCACTTGTGTGTCTATTAAACAAATATCAATAACGAAAGATTATTATAATTATTATAAAAAACGACACAAAAGTAGAAATAGAATAATAGATCAATGTAGAAATAGAATAATTTCCCCTAAACTGGTAGGCCACCCTCCTAGGCCATCCCTGCCCCTTAAGCCGGTAGATTACCCTTGCCCCTAAGCCAGGCCATCCCTGCCCCTAAGCCCCATCACCCTCTAGGCCACCCTCCAGGCCACCCCTTCTTGCCCCCGGCCACCTCCCTAGGCCACCCTTGCCCCTAAGCCGCCACCCTCCATAGGCCACCCCTGCGCCTAGGCCAGCCGGCCACCCTCCCTAGGCCACCCTGCCCTAAGCCAGCCGGCCACCCTCCCTAGGCCACCCTTGCCCCTAAGCCAGCCGGCCACCCTCCCTAGGCCACCCCTGCCCCTGCCCGGCCCGGCCACCCCTCCCTAGCCACCCTTGCCCCTAAGCCAGCCGGCCACCCTCCCTAGGCCACCCCTGCGCCTAGGCCAGGCCACCCCTGCCCCTAAGCCCCATGGCCCCTGCCCCTCTAAGGCTCCCACTTTATCCATTTGAATCATCATAAGTGGCACGAATAAGAAGCATATAACAAATGATGCGTATGGAATAAGGATTACATACTAACCTTTACGTAATTCATTCCAGTACTCGTCAGTGCAAGTTGGGGTACTGTTGACTGGATCCCATCCTAGTCCGGTGTTAGAGCGGAGGGCGAGCTCAGCGTTGAATTTTTTCCTCAGGCGTTCCTTTGCCTCTTTAACGCGCCCTGGAGGAATAGGTGACGGAAAGAGAGAAGACAAATCTTTCGCCCATTGTTCCCAATCCGCTGAGTCAGGCTGACGACCCCGGTTCTTAGTATTGAAATCCGCAAGTTGCTTCAAAAGTGCAGTTTTTTGTTTCTCCGACCAGTAGAAGGTGACATCATCCTCACTCCTGCGCGGCATCTAATACACACAAGGAAGACCACCAACCACGAGAAGAATGCGACATATGCGACGACAAAGAAGAAAGATGATTATTGTACTTATATCTTTTTATTGGCTCAGATTTTTATAGTCATAGCACCATTTCAATTTCGGAGCATTATCCTCCTAGATTGGCACTTACGCTACCAAACCACATAGTAATAGGCGCCGGACTTAAGAGCAGAGGTCAAAATGCAATAACAATTGACAACACATGACAATAAATCCAAGGAAACCTAATTACATGCAGTAGCAACTGATAAACGCCAAAAAACAAGAGGGATATCGCTACAACGAAACTGATATGCCAATAAAATCATCACTGCCAATGTACTAGAGCCAATAAGAACAAAGAGTTCATCTGCACAACAACATCAGAGTCGAAAGAGCTCACAGATATAGAATATGGTAACCATAATTAAATTAAACGCCACTGCCAAAGTACTAGAGCCTCAGAATAATTTCCACGCTAACAATTCACCAGTGAGCCAAAAGGCATGCAATGAATATAGATCAACTACCATATATATTGAACAAAGAAATGGTAAGACAATAAATTGTGAGTGTCATTAACAAATTTCCAGATTACATATAACTTGCAAACTACAAGTAAAAAGTCGACAATATGCAAATCAAAAACACAAGCATATATTGGTAATCGCTCCCTCCCGATGAACATTATTAAGATAGACAAAGATGCTCAAAATCACAACCTCTTCTCGAATTTGCCCAACAATTCTCTCCAATTTGCCCTTTTATATTTTTTCTCGAATTTCAATTCTCCACACGTTTTTAACATTAAACCAAACGAAATTCACAAGATATCGACACCAAGGACACAACCTGAAACACTATTCTCTCAACACACAATCCGACGCAAATCTCACATTCTCGACATCAAGCATGTTTCCAAAATTTCCCGAAATTTTCAGCACAGAAATTGGGTTCCAATGTTCGACAAGAATCTCACAAATCGTATGGGAAAGAGAGGAGGGCTTACCGTGTTCGATCCGGTGGAAGAACGGGTGTAGTCTTCCATCAACAGGCCCAAACGTGATGCAGATGAAACACAGAAAGTTCTCCTCCGACGTTTACGACCGGCAGAATATCTCCACTTAACCGGAGCTTGAGATCGGCGGTGGCGGATGCATCTACGAGAAGAGCGGCCAGTGGAGGGGCGTCGTGACTACGAGGAAGGAGCTATTTTCTCCGTTTTGGGCAGTCGGTGAACAGCGAGGTATTCTTTCCTCGGTCACCACACAATAGGGCAAAATCAAAAAAAAAAAAAAAGTTCAGATCTGGGGTGAGCTTCAAAGACGGGTTATGAAGCGGAAAAGCAGGAATCAGGGCCTGTAGATGATGGGCATGCCTGAGAGAAGAAAGGCCTTTCCGTGTGGAAGGAAGCAAATGGCGGAGAAGAACGGTCACAAGGCAGGGAATCTGGCGAAAGTTAGCCAGACCTCTTTTTTCTGTAGCAACAGACTCGGATTAAAAAGAGAATTCAAGGGGTAGTTGAATTCCTTTTTCATGCATTAACTCGGATTGTGATTTGAATCACAATCCGGACCGGGTGTAAATGAACACCCATTTCAATTGTGGGCTCAACTTGAGTTGGGCTTACTCAAGTTGAGTCTACCAAGTGAACACACCCTTAAAAAAAGAAAAATTGTAGACCACAAATGCGTGCTTATTCACCTGAACAATTAATGACTCGGCATAAAAAGCACATACCCTCTTTTCTTCTTCTTTTTTTTTTAATCGTTTTTTTTTTTTTTGCCGTCGGATAATATCTTTTTGTTTTTTCTGTTCACCTAACTCAACGAATACTAAGCACGCGAAAAATATTCTAGTCTGTTAACGTTCGTCCAATTAATGATCCATATGTTGGACCACTAAATCGTGTCATGTGATACATGACACATATTGCATATGAAATTCAAAGTATAATATATATGCATATATTATATATATGTCTACGTATATATGCACGAATACTTGATCCAATTTATAGCAAATACTTGATTAATTAAACAGCATATCAAAATACTTAAACTTCATCATTGTTTAAGGATAAATTTATACTTAGGAGAAAGAGGGAATTAAGCCAAGACTTGAGATGAATTAAAATTAATAGGTTAATAGTTTATATAAGTTAATAAATAGGCCAAATTACTATTTTTGTCCATAACTTGTCTGGTTATGAACCATAACTTGAGAAGTTATTGTCCATAATTGTCCATAATTTGTCTGGCTATGAATTATAACTTGACAAGTTTATTTATAACTTATCTGATTATGAACCATAACTTGACAAGTTATGACCTATTAATTTCTATAATTAAAAATTAACCTATATATTTTCTTAAACTTTTCATATTGACCTATTTTCTACTATTTTCTTTTATACTCTCTTAAAAGCCCTCAACGTCACAGTGGCACAGGGGACCGCAAGTTTTTCAGTGATCACTTAGTAATAAGTCAAACTATCTATATTGGACTACTAAATTGTTCTCATGCTAAGCATATGTATATGGTTCTATGTTTTACATGTCCGATCGTGATGCGAGCCTCTCTAGTCTCTATATATACATATACATATAAATATATATACACGCACACATACATACATATGTATACATACATGTACTCTAAAATAAAATAGAAGTAGAGAGTATATGGCTAAATTGAGGAACACATGTTTATCTTTGATAAGTTACATATGTATATATATATATATATATATATATATACACATACAAACATATGTACTATACAACACATACATCTACAAATATATATTTTACGGTAAATGAATCCTCTTTCTTCCGGAGTAAGTTCACCACCCAAACCCGGACTCCGTTTTTCTCACTCTCACCCATGAGTTTTCGTTTCTCTCAAGTCACGTTTAAGCCTTTTTTTAATTAGCAGAATATTTTGCATTATTTCTGCAATATTATGTGATGGAATGTGATCTGCAAATGCAATTCGGGCCATTATATATATATATATATATATCTGCCAAGAACTAAGAATATGCGCAAAAAACACGTCCAATTGATTGTAAATAATTTATTCGTATAAATTGGTACAGTACTTTAGGAGTTCTTCAAGGCGTGTCTTTCATTATAGCTTTCCGTCACAATATTGTCTTCCTAGTTGTAATTGCTTTCGCTCGTTGTTGCAATATATTTTCAATTGTATTATATCGATTTCGCAAGGGGTTGTAAAGTATTGTTTTTCTATTATTAAGTGTTTTTTACACAATTCAAATTATAATTGCAATTTTTTTTTTTTTTAAAAAGTTTGAGTTGCAATTTCTCGAATTGTAAAAAGAACATATCCAAAAACTCAAAAAGTTCTAAAAGAGACAAAAAAAAAAAAAATGATTAGTTCTGTCTAGTTGATTGTCTGACTTTCTTTTTTGATATATTAGAAGACCCATTTATCAACCCAAAAAAAAAAAAAAAGTAAAAGCATGAAGGACCATAAAAGGTGAAGTTGATATGTAACTTCATCATTATTCAAGGATAAGCTTACACTTATTTAAAAGCCACAACATTAGTAATTGCGGCAATATATGGGGGTGGGGGTGGGGGCAAGCTCTCATTATTTATTCCAAGTTTTCTATGACTTGGTAGCAATATATCACAAGCCTATTTATTTATATATTTAGTTTTTCTTCATGAAGAGAAGATTCTCAGTCTTTGCATACTTTAGGGTTGCAGGTGTCAACCTCGTATGTGCACTGGCACGTCGGTGGTTCTTTTTTATCACACACACAATTTGACCCGCAAACCAATGGGCAGCAGCCAATCTTCTTGTCTGACCGATAGCATTTTTTGTTCCCATCTTTTCCTTTGCACTCGTAGCTTGAGCAGAAGCTTTTCCAGGTACCTGAATTTATATATATATAAACACGCGCGCAAGCATGTGATGTGATGATCATTAGAAACCCCAGAAAGGTCTCCAGCATCAGCTATTGGAGCAACAAGCATAACAAACAGCAACAACAACAAAACAGAAACTTTGATGAAGGCCATAATATTTTTTTTTTCTGATAATATTTATGGAAGATTAATATATGCGGAAACAAGGGCCTTCGAGGATCTATAAATAAGTGCATAGTGGGGACTGTCACATCAGATAAAATTACAATACAACCCTAAGCTTGTAGAAATGTCTTGAGTAAGTGTTTTTTTAATATTACAGCGTAATTTTTCTAACGTCTAGTGGCTTTTTGATGATGTAACTATTACAACATTGGAGAAATGTCAAATTAGTTATATTATGCGAGGGGAATGTGAGATCTGTAAATGCAATTCGGTCCATATATATATATATATATATATATATATCTACTAGGAACTAAGAAGCATATATATACACACAAAAACATATATATGCATAAAAAAACACATCCAGCTGTAAATAGTAATTTATTCATAAATTGGTACAGAATGTACGTCTTTCAAGGTGTGAGTCTTTTCTTATAGCTATCTGTCAATATTCTCTTTCGAGTTGTAATTGTTTTTTCTTTTTAATGCTATTTTTAATTGTATTTTATCGATTCCGTAAATGGGTAGGAACATTCTCCTTTTTATTATTAATAGTCTGTTTAGTTCATACGTTTAAATTAGTACTTTGATTTTGAATTTAGATTTTATTAAAAAGAACTCAAATTGACGGAAATTTTTTTATTCAAAATTTTTGCTAAAGAAAATTACTATAGTATAGTTAGAATCATAATTTCAAATGCTTAAATCAAATAAGCCCTAAAACACTCGAAAGTTCTAATAGAGAGAGACAATTCTTGCTAGTTGGGATGTATATCTTTCTTGTTGATAAATTATTCAGTTAACTTAGTGTACGTTGTCACTTTATTAATGTGGTACACACGTTCAATAAAAATTAAACGTTACGGTACTTTGTCTATGTCAACTATTAATACGTATTTTTCTCTTTCCTAATGTATTACATTAACTGAAGAGTGACCATAATAGCTCTAACTAATTCCTCACATAAATTTTATTTAAACTTTTTGTGATAAAAAACACTATTGTAAGAAAAGATATGAACTGTGTTCAAACTCACGAAAAAGTCGATATATATTACCTAGACATTGAGATTTTTGTCATTTTCGACATTGAGTTTAACTAAGAAAGAGTAAATATGTACCTAGGTAGAGAATGAGGACTATTAGAAGCCTCATAAAATTGTACTCGAGCATCAACTCCTGCAGTAAGATCAAGCAGAATTACCAGCAATGAGTACAATAACACAGAAACTTTGATTAAGACCATAATATAGCTTTGCTAATATATGCAAAATTAATAACAAACTGAAGGGTTTGGAATATGCAAAAAAATGGAGATTGCTACTACCTAGCTATAAATAGTAGCATGCATAGGGACAGTCATATCCGATAAATTTAAGAAAAAAAAATTGTAGACCACAGATGCGTGCTTCACTCAAACAAATAATTACTCTGCATAAAAAGCACTCTTTAAGATTATTAAAAAGCACCTTTTTTTTTTTTTTTTTTTCTGGGCTTTAAAAAAGACTAATAAGTATACTAAACATGAGAATCTTTTACATTCTCAATCCCACCCTTTAAGATTTTTCTATATCAAAAGTCCCCTTAATAATCGCTTGGTATTAAGTCGAAACTATCTATGTTGAACTACTAAATTGTTCTCATGCTAAGCATATGTATCGTTCAATGTTTTACATGTCCGATCGTGATGGAAGTCTCTTTATATACATACAAATATATATATATATGCATACATATACATGTATACATCACATACAAATACTCTAGAATAAAATAGAAGTGGCGAGTATATATATGGCCAAATTGACGAACACATATTTTTCTTTTACTATTTTACAACAAAAATATTGTTTAATTTGTTTGTAGGCAAAGTTCAAAATTCGATCAATTTTGATAATGGCAGCATTTTTTCTCCCTCACAACCCTACTAGGAATTGCCATTGGCATTGGAATTTCAAGCGTCTATAATGAGAACAGCCCAACTTCCTTAATTGTTGACGGGATATTAAATGCTTCTGCAGCTGGGATTTTGATTTATATGGCCCTTGTTCATCCACTAGCGGCAGATTTTATGAACCCAAGAATGCAAACAAACGTGAGGCTCCAATTAGGGGTAAATATCTCACCTTTTCTAGGTGCTGGTAGCATGGCTGTCCTGGCTAGATAAATATATATATATATATATATATAGAATAAAATAAAAATAAAAGTGGGCTTTACTTAAATAAACTGTTCTTTTTGTTTCTTTTTTCTTTGTATGGTTCCTGACGTATTTCGATTAGTCCGAATTTTGATAATTCATATGTTTGTGTACCTACTATCTATATTCTCCTTAATTTTTCTGCTAAACTGCCCTTTTGTTGAGCTTTGCTTGATCACTTATTCAGAAAAGGAACAAAAAATTTCCTTACTTTTTGGTGATGTATTTTCATATTTTGCTTAGTTCCTTATCATGAGTATTTGCTAGTCGGCTAGACCTAATTAATCTCCTTTACATAATTCGTGCCCATGGTATTTATATTCTTAATAATGTGTAATTTTCAAAATGTTTGTGATTTAAAGTTTATGTCCTGGTTCGAGAGAAAATCTAAGAAGCAAATTCAACCAATTGATCAGAATTTACATTATCTCTTTTTGCCTAATAATCTTAGTTTCACTTTTAAATATTTTTGGTTAATCTTTTAGTTTCTCATTTTTTCATCTAAGATTTATATATAGGTATATATATTTGAAGAAAAAGAAGGTTTACTGATGCAGGACTAAGATAAGTCAAAGAAAGAGAAGGGAGAAGAAGAGGAGAATTGAGATTGAGACAGAAGAGAGAATAGTAAAGATGATTTTTTCGTATTCAAGGTCCTAAGAAAAAAAATACAAATATTAGCTCTATTTATATAGATAAATCCTAATAATAATCAAACTCCTAAAAACAATCAAAGTTAAAATAATGCCAAATAATCCTACAGATAAACATGAAATAAAAGTTTGGAAACGAGGCCTACATAAGTGGGTTGATAGTTTTGGTCAATATGGTATGTTAGAATAAGGTACAGTCTCTTTATCTTTATTTCTTTCTGGAAAAAAAAAATGAAACATGATATCGACATTTTGCGGATGGTTCTGATGGAGTTTCTCCGATGTTCTCTCATTTTTTTAGAACATCGGTATATCCTGCTTTTTCAGCCTTTATATATATGTATGTATATATGTATGTATGTATAGAATAAAAGAAAAATAAAAGTGGGCTTTACATAAATAAACTGTTGTTTATGTTCCTTATAATGATTATTTGCTAAACGGCTAGGGACCTAATTAATGCCCTTTATATATTGGTGCCAATGGTATTTATATTCTTAATAATGTGTAATTTTCAAAATGTTTATGATTTAAAGTTTATGTCCTGGTTTGAGAGAAAATCTAAGAAGCAAATTTAACCAATTCAGAATTTACATTATCTATTTTTTGCCTAATAATCTTGGTTTTTACTTTTTAATATTTTTGGGTTAAACTTTTAGTTTTTCATTTTTTCATCTAATATTTATATATAGGTATATATATTTGAAGAAAAAGAAGGTTTACTGATGCAGGACTAAGATAAGTCAAAGAAAGAGAAGGGAGAAGAAGAGGAGAATTGAGATTGAGACAGAAGAGAGAATAGTAAAGATGATTTTTTCGTATTCAAGGTCCTAAGAAAAAAAATACAAATATTAGCTCTATTTAAATAGATAAGTCCCAATAATAATCAAACTCCTAAGAAAATCAAAGTTAAAAGTATGCCAAATAATCCTACAGATAAACACGAAAGAAAAGTTTTAAAATCTCAAATCTTAAAATAACTATAAATAAAAAAATAAATCCTAGAATAATTTTGATATCGACATCAATAATATCGTAACCGAGAAATATTAATTCGTCATTTGCCCTTGATTCACCTAGCTTATGCATGGCAAGATTAAAATCTCATGGTGGAGAAAGTTTGGAATCCACATTTTCAGGTCATAGAAACATGGAATCTGAAACGAGGCCTACATAAGTCGATTGATAGTTTTGGTTAATATGGTATGTTACAATAAGGTACAATCTCTTTTTCTTTATTTCTTTCTGAATAAAATGAAACATAATGTCGACATTTTGCGGATGGTTGTGATGAGTTTCTCCAATGTTTTCTCAATTTTTTAGAACATTGGTATTTCTTGTATTTTCAGCCTTTAAATTTAGTCAAAATCAAACCAGATTGAAAAAGTATACATATCAAGGAGATGAAGATCTAGGTGAGCGTGAAGGTGCTTCCATGAAACCATAAAAATTATATATTTTTTTAATTTATTTTCTTAGAAAAGCACCAGCATACCCTTAAAAAAAGATAAGTGGGTAAGAACTGTTTGTAATTTAACAGATAAGATAAAAAGGACATTGATACAATACATTTTAAAGTTTAAGGGGTTGATTGTTAGGAAAAAAAAAGTTTAAAGATTAATTTACTAATCACAAAAAGTTAAGGGGTACCGGTAAAACAAGTCAACATATAATATTTATACCATAAAATAATATTGAGTAGAAATAAATTATATTTTATGCATCCACATATTCTCGATGACAATTGAAAATGGGTTAGACGCTGAAGGCATTGAACTTTCAACAGGAAAGCTCTTGCAGATATACTCTTTCACGTCTGATTCATGCGCATGAATAATGTTCCAAGTATAGCTTTTACTTCCAAATAAAAAATCAACGTAGAAGATTCATCAGCCTATTGATGATATCTGCGATATCACTTTCCAACTTGTCGGATTTCTGATATGGTCTCATTTTGATTCTGGCTGCCAGCTTGATGACTTTAGGAATTTGTAATGAAATTTCATTGTTGATCTGTGGTGAAGGGTATACTAATATATCATACAAACTTATGAAGTAGATCTCATGTGATATCTGTATGGATAGTCATATGAATTTTTTTGCTCAATTTGTAAGCTCATGTAATCAATAACACAGAATTGCCAGCAGTGAGTACAATAGCACAGAAATTTTGATTAAGACCATAATATATCTTTGCTAACACATGCAAAATTAATAACAAACTAAAGGGTTCGGAAAATGCAAAAACAAGGGGATCGATTGCTACTACCAAGCTATAAATAGTTGCATGCATGGTTATATCAGATAAATTTTTTTAAAAAAATTGTAGACCACAGATGCATGCTTCACCCGAATAACTAAACTAATGACTCGTCATAAAAAGCACGTACGTACCCTCTTTCTTCTTTTTGTTTTTTTTTTTTTGTTTTTTTTTTTTTTTTTTTTTTTTTTTTTTTTTTTCCTTCCTCTTAACCCAATTGCCGTCGAATAACCCAATTAATAATCCATATGTTGGACCAATAAATTGGGTCATGTGATACATGACACATATTGCATTTGAAATTCAAAGTATAATATTTATGCATATTATATATATATATATATGTCAATGTATATATGCACGAATACATGATCCAATTTATAACATGACCCATATTGCATTTGAAATTCAAAGTATAATATTAATGCATATTATATATATATATATATATATGTCAATGTATATATGCACGAATACATGATCCAATTTATAGCAAATACTTGATTAATTAAAAGGGAGAAAGAAGAAAATAGGCCAAAATTTAAGATGAATTAAAATTAATAGGCCAATAGTTTACATAAGTTAATAAAGAGGCCAAATTATTATTTTTGTCAATAACTTGTCTGGTTATGAACCATAACTTGACAAGTTATTATTCATAATTGTCCATAATTTTTCCGGTTATGAACCATAACTTGACAAGTTTTTTCACAACTTATCTGCTTATGAACCATAACTTGACAAGTTACGGCCTATTAATTTCTATAACTAAAAATTGGCCAATATACTTTCTTAAACTTTTCATGTTGGCCTATTTTCTACTATTTTCCTAATTAAAAAGCGTATCAAAATACTGTAAACTTCATTATTGTTTAAGGATAAACTTAAGTCATGTTCACTTCACCGATTTGAGTTTAGAATTTGACTTTTGTTACAGTAAAAAGTTTTCAGAAATAATCACATCTAACTTTTTTGCTACATCAAAAAGCTCTCACATAAAATCACATCTCAATTGAAATTACAAACTCAAATCAGTAAAGTAAACGGACCCTTACGCTTTTTTAAAAGTCAACGTCACAATGGTTCAGTGTTCCGCAAGTTTTTTAGTAAACACTTGGTAATAGGTCAAACTATCTATATTAGACCACTAAATTGTTCTCATGCTAAGCATATGTATGGTTCTATGTTTTACATTTCCGATATATATATATATATATATATATACACACACATACATATATATATATATATATATACATCACATACATGTACTCTAAAATAAAATAAAGTAGACAGTATATGACATATTTCTTAGTCATATACTGTCTACTTCTATTTTATTTTAGAGTACATGTATGTGATGTATATATATATATATATATATATATATATGTATATATAGAAGTAGAGAGTACATTTTCTCATGCTAAACATGTTTATCTTTGATAAGTTATATATATATATATATATATATGTATGTATATATATGTATATATATATATATGCACACACACACACATACAAACATATGTACTATACAACACATGTACATCTTCAAATATATATTTTAGGGTTAATTAACCCTCTTGCTTCCGGAGTAAGTTCACCACCCAAACCCGGAATCCGTTTTTCTCACTCTCTCACCCATGAGTTTTCGTTTCTCTCAAGTCACGTTTAAGACTTTTTTTGATTAGCAGAATATTTTGCATTATTTCTGCAATATTATGTGATGGGAATGTGATCTGCAAATGCAATTCGGTCCATTATATATATATATATATATATCTGCGAAGAACAAAGAAGCGCATACATATGTATAAAAAGAATATGCGTAAAAAACACGTCCAATTAATTGTAAATAATTTATTCGTATAAATTGGTATAGTAGTTCTTCAAGGCGTGTCTTTCATTATAGCTATCCGCCAAAATATTGTCTTCCGAGTTGTAATTGCTTTCGCATGTTGTTGCTATATATTTTCACTTGTATTATATCGATTTCGCAAGGGGCTGTAAATTATTGTTTTTCTATTATTAAGTGTGTTTTTGCACAATTCAAATTATAATTTTTATCTTTTTTTTTTTAAAGTTTGAGTTGCAATTTCTCGAGTTTCCAAAAACTCAAAAGTTCTAAGAGAGAAAAAAAATTGATTCATTATGTCTAGTTGATTGTTTGTCTTTCTTTCTTGATATATTAGAAGACCCATTTATCAACCCAAAAAAAAAAAAAGTAAAAGCTTGAAGGACCATAAAAGGTGAAGTTGATATGTAACTTCATCATTATTCAAGGATAAGCTTACACTTATTTAAAAGCCACAACATTAGTAATTGCGGCAATATATGGGGGTGGGGTGGGGGCAAGCTCTCATTATTTATTCCAAGTTTTCTATGACTTGGTAGTAATATATTACAAGCCTATTTATTTATATATTTAGTTTTTCTTCATGAAGAGAAGATTCTCAGTCTTTGCATACTTTAGGGTTGCAGGTGTCAACCTCGTATGTGCACTGACACGTCGGTGGTTCCTTTTTATCACACACACAATTTGACCCGCAAACCAATGGGCAGCAGCCAACCTTCTTGTCTGACCGATAGCATTTTTTGTTCCCATCTTTTCCTTTGCACTCGCAGCTTGAGCAGAAGCTCTTCCAGGTACCTGAATTTATATATATATATAAACACTCGCGCAAGCATGTGATGAAATCGGAGACAATATTGTGTTTAAAACCTTAATTAGAGTACATAGTATAGCTAAAGAAGTAGATATATACGTACGAGAATAATGATGATCATTAGAAACCCCAGAAAGGTCTCCAGCATCAGCTATTGGAGCAACAAGCACAACAAACAGCAGCAACAACAAAACAGAAACTTTGATGAAGGCCATAATTTTTTTTTTTTTTTTCTGATAATATTTATGGAAGATGAATATGTGCATAAACAAGGGTCTTCTAGGACCTATAAATAGTTGCATATTGAGGACTGTCACATCAGATAAAATTACCATACAGACCCTATGCTTTACTAGAAGAGCACGCCAAAAATTTTCTGACTTCTTTGCGTTTGACTTTTATAGTATATGTACATGGTAACTCTATTAAAAATAGAGTTACTACATTGCATTTAAATTGGCTAGTTTTTGAGACTTTTAGTTTATTTATTTTAGTTTATTTTGATTTTTTTAATTTACTCATTTATTTTAATTTTACTTAGTTTCATTTGTTTTTACTTCACATGATTTAGTTTTATTTTAATTCAGACTTTCATAAGATTCATTTTACTTATTTTAGTTTATTTAGTTTAGTTTTAGTAATTTTTATTTAGTTTCCTTCCAAAATAATTGTTCATTCTCATTGTAATTAGTTTGGTGAGAGGGGATTAAAGTGCAAAATTTTGGAATTGAATTGGGTCAAAAATGCAAACAAAATGGATTAAAATTCGAATTAGGAGCTCAGAAAACAAGTCCAGCAGCAGCCTACCACTCTTGCTCCGCCAAGTGTCGTTGTTGTCTCCCACTATCTCCATGGTCCCCAGTGAGAATCCGCCATCTGTCCAGCACATCAGAGGCTCTTTTGCTTTCTTTTCTCTCTCCATTTGGCGTGAATCGAAGGGCATTCCATCAGCCTCTCTTAAAATTAGGATCCGTTTGATACTTAAATTGATTCAAATTATAATTTATAATTTATTTTAATATTTTATTTTTATAAAAAATACATATAAATTAAAAATTATTCTAATTATATATTTTAAATATATAACTAAACAGGCACTTAAAGGAACAGCCGCCAAGCTCAAGAGGAAGCTTCCGAGCATATTCCTCTGACACAGACCCCAAGAAAGCAAACGGGGAGAAGCATTCATAAGACTTCATGTCATTTTTGTAAGAGAGAAAAAATGCAAAAGAACATTTACTTTTATTTTACTTTAGGATTTGATTTCTAGTTTTAAATTTAAGTTTTATTTCCAATAAATCATCAGTTGAGAAAGAATTTGGAAATTAAGAAGGAGAGGGGAAGGAGAAAGAAGATTTGGAGCTTGTAACAACTCTAAAAACAAAATGAGTTTTTCATTCTTATTCTCTAATTTATTCTTTTTATTTTTGTGATTTGTAAATGGTGAAATTTTTGATTTTAGTTTGTTAAATTTTGGTTATGAAATAGTTATTTTTCTAGGGCTTTGATTTTACTTAATTATGAAGTGTTGATTTATTTTAAGTGATTTTTCATGGGTTATTTGTGTTGTTCCGTTCTTAATGTTCTAATTTGTTGGGAAATAAATTTGTTGATTTGATGTATAAGTTAGGCACTCAGGATAGATAATTTATATGTTAGATTTATATAGTACAACTTAGAATTTTAGAGTTCGGGAAGCCTAAAATGCCTTCATAGTCATTAAGGCCTCGTTCGTTTTGCTTATTTGAGTTTAGAATTCGAGTTGAGTGTGATTTTATGTGAGAGTTTTTTATTATAGTAAAAAAGTTAGATGTGACTGTTTGTGAGAATTTTTTACTATAGCAAAACTCAAATTAGCGAAACAAACAAGGCCTAAGAGAATTAGTTTTTAATGAATGTTTAAATTACTCAGTTTTTAATAGGGTCATTGGAATCAGGTCTTGAGCATATTATCCAATTTGACGCTCGAAAGAGGTAATTGGGTTAATTCAAAGTTCTTAGCTAATAAGTTAGGAGATTCACTTAGTAATAAATTAGCGCGGATTAATTATGGTGAAATTCCTGCTCTAATATTTTTATTACTTGTTTTGTCAATTTATTTTACTTGCTTAGTCATTTTTATAACTTACTTTTATTCATTACTTATTCCAGTAGTTCAAATAATCTTAGAGCCGAATAATTTTGATAATTAATTAATAAAAATTAAACAGTAGGATCGACACTCTTATTCACACTTTATTACTTGAGACGACTGGTGCACTTGCAAGCACATAATCACACAATAAGTTTTTGTACACGAACCAGTGATGAATCCAAATTTGAACCACTATTTTTTTTAATAAAATGTGTACACGAAAAGATCTATACAGTTGCATTATAGCAGAATAATTTTCTACTGGCCCTATAATAATTGTAAATATATATATATATATATTATATGCTTTTTCCCAGTCCCTCTAAAGGAACTGTTCCTGTAATTATATGCAAGAACATTATAGTTATTAAGCATAATACATATATTTTATAAGATGACAAGACAATTATTTGAGGTAACGTGAACATTAAAAATACGTTACACGAAGAAGTTAAATTATATAATATAATTGTTATACTGTAATTAACACAATAAGGATGTTTAAAAGGTGTGCTAATAGTCAGAATAATTAAATATATTGATATCTCATATTTTTAGTTTTACGTTAAATAAGTATTATCATTTTACACTTTTATATGTTATGTTAGAGAGACTGAAAAAAAACCCTATACAATGTGTGTGTATTGTGGCATCTAGAGGTTTCAATGCGTAAGTAAATTGGTGATTTATAATAATAATAATAATAATAATAATAATAATAATAATAATAATAATAATAATAATAATAATAATAATAATAATTATTATTATTATTATTATTATTATTATTATTATTATTATTATTAGTATTAGTATTATTATATATTTGGAGGAAAAGAAGGAGGAGAAGAACAAAAGAGAAAATGATGGCTCGGCAATGTCAAAACGGGTTACTAAAACCATTGTTATTGTTTGCTGAAATTTTTGCGCAACATTTATAAGTACGTGCTGCTTTTTAATTTACATTGGACGACATTTTTTTTCCTTAAAGGTTGGTCGTCTTATTCATAAGCTACTAGTGTGCGAAACTAAGGTAAATAATTTTAAAAAAAGGGCAAATAAGAAAAATTTAGAGATCGAAATTTTTAAAAGATATAATTACAGAATTTCAATAAGGTAAATATTAATAGGAAAATTTATCCATGCTATAAGTTTAGGGTTAATTTTAAATTTGGCCCCGCAAAATACAATTTATTTCTTTGTACTCCAACAACTAGAAAAAAAAAGACAAAAAAACTTACGAAGCTAATCAAAATTAAGTTATAGTTTTGGTATCTTTCTCTAAGGAATCAAATTTTTTTAACAGTTTTAATTTTATAAGAGCCATGTGAAGAGTTTGTAAATGAAGATTTTGAATTGTTTTAATGACATGTGGATCACTAGACGAGTACAAATGATTAAAATAATTAGAAAGTTGATGTCTATACGATCGATGGAAGTAGTAAAGAGACAACTTATCATTATCTCAAAAGATATTTTTATCTCATTTTGAATCGTAAAATTTAAACAGAAATAAATCCCATTATTCGTGGGAACATTTAGAATCAGCCCTAAGTTTTGTTGATTGCTAAAGTTTATCTTTAAGGTTTCCACAACTATTTCTTTTTTGTTTAAAAAAAGGTTTATACGTTTATTAAAAAAATCGAAAATACTACTGACTCTTTCAAGTTGTATGATTAATAAATTCCAGATTAAAATTTCTATTGCCTATATTGGATGTGTACATTTTTTTTTTCAGAAATATAAAATGAATTCTATAATTAAGGCCTAAGGTATTATTAAGCCAACCCTGCGAAGAAGCTTCTATCTCCAAGAAGTGATGCGCAGGATCTATCGCTGTTGCTATAGGGAAACTACATGGCCTAAACCTCCAAGATCTAACATTTATATTTCTCTTATATATTTCTATATTTCCGTTTTTCAGTTCATCTAAATATTATTATTCCGCCTCACAGATGTGTGGTGAAGAATGCTTTATATAAATATCGCCTTATCTCTTAGATTCCAAATATGTTCATGAAATTAAAAAAAAAAAAAAAAAAAAGGATAAAAATTACTGAAGTTGAAGTTCATTACTAATTATGATAAGCTTACACTTATTTAAAAGCCTTAACATCAAATTAAGTGGGAAACTCCATGTACAAATGCAAGGTTCTCCGCAAACTAAGGGGCATCCGCCCATCTTCCTGTCCGTGCATGTGAAAATCATAGGAGTTGTTCTTTTACATTTTTGAGTTAGGGTGACTTGAATGATAATTTTGAGTTGAGTTTGAGTTATAACTTGAGTTGAAGTTGTAACTTGAGTTTGCGTTTAGATGTGGATATTTGAGTTATGATTTGAATTGAGAATCTTTTTAAGTTTGTGTTTGGGTGAGTCAAAACTTAAATTTGTATTTAGATAGTATTTTAATAAAAACTCAATGGTGATGAAAAATTTTAATAGGGTATGTAAGTGGGGTTTTATTCGTGTTTTCATTGTGAATGCATAGAAAAAAAATAATCTCAATCAGAATTAAAACGAAAAAGTTATGGTATTTTTAATAATAAAAAAATACTGTTCATTAACTTGAGTTCGAGTTTATGAACTCGAGTTAAAGGAGAAACTCAAACTCGAGTTTAGCCTCAAACTTGAGTTCAAACTTGAGTTTAGCCCTAAACTCAAGTTCAAACTCGAGTTTAAATACAAATCTTACAAAAGAACATGAATTTGAATAAAATTGTAACTCAAATTCAAATTTTTTTCGAGTTTCGTTGCAAAAGAACAATCTCGTAGACTTGTGTATATCTTGCAGAATAAGCAATCTCTCACCAATCTAAGGGCATGTTTACTTAGCATTAAAGGTAAGAGAATGTAATGAGTGATTTCTTTTTCTATTGTTTACTTATAAAATTGATAATGGAGATTTAGTGGGCCCCACATAATATGAGAAATGAGAAAATAGAATACCAATTTTTACACCTTCCTTAGTATTGATTTTTTGTCAAAAGGAATGAATGCTAAATTTATTTATCTATAATGAATTATTATACAATAATAATTATTTAATTATGTAAAAAGACATTTTAGTAATTAGAAATCCCAGGGTCAATTTTTTATCACTATTTAGTTTCTCTTTTTGTCACTTGTCTTTTAGTTTTCCCATAAAAAAGTAAGAAAACTCTAAACCATCTTTTTACTATTTATTATAAACATGACATCACGTAATAAGTTTTTGGTTTAGTAGAGAGAATAAGAAAGCTCTCAGACTATAATAAACTATTTTTTTATCCTTTAAATTAAATATGATTGTTTCGTTTTTTCCAGAAGAAAAAATAGAGAAGAAAATTCAAAAAAAGTTGGTTGATAAAACTTAGGTTCGTCATGTTCCTTTTTTTGGGATGAAAAAATTGTTATTTTGATTCTTCCCTTTATTTAGCTAACATTTTCGAAGTATTAGATGATGTAAGTTATTGAAGATCTCTTTTATTCAGAAAAGTTTAATTTTTTTTTTTAAACTTGTATTTAGTTGAAAAAAAAAAACAATTATTCAACTTATGAGGAGAAAATTGTTGAAAAAAAAGGTTAGATTTTTTTAACAATGTAAGAAAATTTTACCTATAAAATAAATTAAAAAATAGTAAGAAAATCGGTATTGGAGAGCACTAGTGTTAATGAAGTAATTATTATTGACAAAAAAATGTACATCAGTAAAAGAATAGCATTATTTGTATCAAAATTGGGGAGACAAATGGCAAGCGGAGAAATTAGATAGCAACAAAGAGAGTGATAAAAAAATTGACTTTAGTATTTTTCTTTTAATGATTACATTTATAATATTACTATTCTTAATTTTAGTAAACATAAGAAAAGAAATGGAGTCGTTTCTCATTACACCATCTAATAGTGAATTAAACATAGAAAAGAGAATGAACGACCCTTAATCTCATTATTTTTTCCACTATCTTTCTTTACGGTTTGGTAAATGTGCCCAAAAAGTAGTTAGAGAGAATAAAAGATTATCATTAGTATACATACTATAAGAAAAAAGGTCATTTGCGGTGACTCATTGTCGTCGCAAATAGGTGATATGTCATCGTAAATAAAGCATTTTCGATGACATGTCGTCGCAAATTAGTCGCCGTAAAAAATTAAACGCAAATGATCTATTTGCGACGACACAATTTTGAGATGTCGTCGCAAATATATTTACGACGACAATCATCGCTAATAAGTCATCATGAATGTTCCGTCGAATATGTCATTGATGATGACGTGTCATAGCTTATTTGCGACGACATAGTGTTGTCGCAAATGTACTTGAAAACTTTTGCGACTACATAGTCGTCGCTAGTAATGTGTAGTATTTGTGACGACATCATAGAAATGTCATTGCAAATCGTATTTTCGTTTTTTTTGGTACTTTCCTAATAATATTAATTAATAAATATAAAAATTTAAAGAAAATTTATAATAATATAAGTGATATAAAATAGTGAACACAATAATAAAATAAGTCTTAAAAGGTAAATTAATTAAGAAATACTAAAAAGTATTGATAATAACAAAAATAGAAAACAGATATTTTAATCTCTTAAATTAGCAGCATCGTCGTCCTCATCCTCGTCTTCTTCGTTTTGCTCAGGCGGTGGAGGAACCAGCGGTTGGGGGCGGTTAACTGGCAAGAAGTTGAGGTTGGGATTCATTGAGCGCATGAATTCTATTATGATCTGCTGGTTGTCATACATGTTGCGTTTCTCGATGTAGAGGTTGTTCAACCAGTTTTAGATATGCTGGGGCAAATTAACCGAAGACGACTTGTCTAATTGCGAAGCAGATGATGAGGTGGAAGCGCCTGAACGATTCCTCCGTGACAATGTCAGTCCTACTCCCTTAATGTGTCCTTTGCGCTTTTCCAAGACTTAGGATGTAATCTCCTCCTCATTGACCGCCGTGGATGAACCTTTCCCAGCAGACTGTCTCATCTGCATGGTTCTTTCCACCTCCATCTGAGCCTGCAAAGGTAAATAAAATAAAAATAGTATAATCTGTTAAATAAGTTAAAATTTACTTGCAAATGCATGTTTCGCATCCGTATTAATAAAATTCTGCCCATAACGGTGCATGTCACCCCAATTGTCAATTAATGATCTTGGCTCCTGGGCCTCAGGATTTGCCTAATCAAGTTGAACGTGTTAGAATAATTATTAAGCCAAAGTGATAAAAAAGTAACAAGTATGCAAATTAGTATTACCTTATCGAAGTGATGCTGAGAGTATGACTTTCTACCGTAGAAGCTAGACCACTTCTAACTGCCTTGGTTTTGTTGATTTGTAGCAGATTTTTTCTAGGAATAATCATTGATGAATTAGTAACATACTTAATAATAAAATAAACCAATTAATAAAAAGTAAGAAAATATAATGAAATTGAACCTGAAAAGTAGGGGACGTAAAACGATCCCAACAAGGTCTCCATTGCTTTTTGCTCCTCAAGTTTTTAGGAGGATTTTTCCTAACAAAATCTTCATTTTCTGCCCCTCCCATCTTCTGGAAGAGTCTGTGCAAAGTAGTCTTCCAGTCCTTATAACATTTACTGGCTTCACGGTTGAATACATCTCTAATGATGCCGTTGTCGCGGTCATAGTCGAGGTTAAACCAATCATGGAATACATTAAAAATCAACAAATAAATCTTATTTATTGTGTTCCACAATTAAAAATGTTTAGAACAAATTTTGTTTCAAATAGATAACAACATGCGATTTTGAATCCTCTTTTTATGCTCGTCAGGCACGTCCTTCTACGCATTGTAATGTGGGTCACATATATTTTTTGTATTCAAGCCGACAACACTGTCAAAATATTTGGCGTTTTCACCAATCGCCTTCCACGAACCTGTCTCGTCAAATGTAACATCTTTACTATAAAAAGAATAACACATCTAATCATACTACATGTTTTCTTGTGACTATATAATCACGTTTATAAAGAAAGTTTAACATTTCATGCTTCAATTTTATAAGTTTTATCAAATTTTATGAACAAATCATTTTTTTCTTGTTGTACTAATAATGTTTGTAATGAATTTTTAATTTTATTTTTATTAATATAACTGATTCTTATTAATTAAATTCTTAAAATTAATAGATTTTAATAAAATTTCGGCATTATAATGACATATTTTTTCTTATTATCCAAAAATTTAAACCTATAAAAAACAGTTTTTAAAAGATTTTGGCACACCATAACTGCAAGATGTGTCATCCAGAACAATTATTAAAACTTTTAATCTCAACCTAAATCAAATTATAACCTTAAATTTAATCTATAATTCAACTTTCAAATTATATACTAATTCTAAAATCTATAAATCAAATTTTAAGATTTATAATCTATAATTATATACAATTTAAATAACAACGAACTCATAAATTTTAAACTAACAAACACAGTAATTCGGACTAAAAAAACTTACAAAATTCAAACCCACTGAAACAGGGGCTGAAAACAGCAAGACTAACAAGGACAAAGGGCGGCGGCGGCGAATTTCGATGGTGGCGCATACTTTGAGATTTTGGGATTTTTTGAATGAAAAAACAAATAAAACTTATAATATTGTTAATTTTGAAGAGAATACAAAGATATTTTAAGATTTTAGAGAGAGAAAATAGGAAAAAATGGTTAGAGGCCGAGAGAGAGAGAGAGAGAGAGAGAGAGAGAGAGAGAGAGAGAGAGAGAGAGAGAGAGAGAGAGAGAGAGAGAGAGAGAGAGAGAGAGAGAGAGAGAGAGAGAGAGAGAGAGAAGCCGATCGGAAAAAATGGAGGAGGAGGCTCTGCTCGTGGGCATATAACAGACTTTTTTGTGATGACATAAAAGACTATTTACGGCGATATGTCGTCGCAAAAATGACTTAAAATTATTTGCGACGACACGTACATTATTTACGACGACACATGTTGCAATTATTATTTAGGGTATAGGGGGAAGAATCTGGAATTATTATTTGCGACGACACACATTACTGTCATCGTAAATAATATTTGGGGACCCGGCCACTTTTCCCGCCTAAGGGAATTAAAATATCTTTTTGTGACGACACACATTTGTGTAAACTATTTGCGACAACATGTCGTCACAAATAATGTTATTTTGGTAGTAAAAGTTCGCGCCATACGATATCTGGTGCCAAGCCATTATTTGTGACGACATGTGACTCTTTCGCATCAACAGTATTTTTCAGTTTGACGACACTATTTGCGATGACATGTCGCCGCAAATGTTTACGTAATAGCGACGACAAGTTTCGTCGCAAATAATGTGGTCACAAATAGGCGAAATTTAGTAGTGACATGAGAGAAGCTGAAGTGTGTGCGTATATATATATATATATATATATATATATATATATATCATTTATGTGTTTGTGTATACTTTTATTTTATTTCCTACAGATGGAGAATCAGTAGAAAGCTTGTTAAGGTCAATCCGAGCATCAGCTTCAACAAGAACAATTGGAAAAATTAGTAACGTGACTCACAGAAACGTTTTTGAAGGACATATTGGTTTTCTAATAATATGCATGATTGATGAATTTCATGTTGTGTTTGGTTGGGGAAAGGAATGGAAGAAAAGGAATATAATTTTATTATGTTGTTTAATTGGCTTTTAGAAAAGGAATAGTCATTTAAAATGGAATGATTTTTTCATAAAGTAGTTAAATCATCATTCATTCTTCATATGGGAAGAATAGCCATTCCAAACTCTTTTCTTTTTTTTTTTCTTCATAATTATCCTTAAATATTATAATCATTAATATTATAATTATAATAATAATTACAATATAATTAATGATAATATTATAATATAATAAAGTTATAATAACATAATAATAGAATAATATCACGTAACATAATATAATTGTAATATTACAATTTATAATATCATAATTATATTGATATAATTAGGCTATATTGTATTGATAATAATATAGTTATTAATATAATTAAATATAATATAATGTTATAATTTCAATATTTTATTATCTATTACATAATTATAATACAGTTGTAATAATTGAAATATTCTTGCTTTTTATATACTATTATTTTTTATACTTCATATATTATAACAATAAAAATATAATAATTAATGTAATTATAATATTTTAATTATATTAAATAATCATTATCATAATATTATTATTATATTTTATATCATAATTATATAATATATTTTTTGTTTAGTTTTATTATATAGTATATTATATATTATGTATTATGTTATATTAATTATATTGATGTATAAGATAATAGTGTTTCATATATAACATACGGGATAATTTTATCAAGAGAAAAATATTCATATTTCATTTCATAGTATTCTTAAAATTATAACCAAACAAATGAATTAACTTTCTTTTCCATTTTATTCTATTAATATTCTCATTCTCATTACTATTTTTTTTCATTTATACTGAATCACAATAATATGTATATAAAGACAATTTTTTTTTTTCTTTTTTAAGGAACAAGTCTACTCTCCACGCTAATTGCTAAGTCCTTAAAAAAAAAAAAAATTAATAATCTAAGTCTACTATTTGCATTTGCATGGGAAGACTGAGAGAAGAAGAAAATACGACAAGCAAAATGAAAAAATATATTCAAATTGAGAATTATTATATATAACTTGGCTTAAGAAATTGTTGATATTTCTTAAAAAAAAAAAAAAAAAAAAGGGAGACCAACTTACATAGTTTTAGATAGGCAAAAAAAAAAAAGGGTGCGTTTGAAATTAGTTTAAAAATAATTTTCTTTCAATAAAAAGTAAAAATGAGATTGTTTTAAAAATCATTCTGTAATTGATTTTGAAATTACATTTAGTTAATTTTTTAAAAAATTATTTTGAGTATAATAAAAAAATAAAATCGTGTTTAATTATAACTATTAATTAATATATTATAATATTATTAATAAGTATTAAAAAATAAAAATAAAAAAAAATAATTTTTAACTATTTTTTAATTTTTTTATAAAAACTTTTTATTATTTTTATTTTTAAAATATTTACTAAATAAAGATCGTTTCATTTTCATTTCTATTTTTTACTAACGTAAAAACCGGTTTCAAAAACGGTTCTTAACAAACATAAAGATTTATTAAGAGAGAAAAAAAAAAAAAAAAAAAAAAAGGCAAGAGGCGCGAAAGGAAAGGGTAGATGTCAAAAAGGAAAAGAAGAGTGAGATAAGAGAAAGAATATCACAATACTAACGGAGTTGTTCCCTTTCTTTTCCTGTTTGTGTTTTAAATGAGTGGGCTGATGTGTCATTAAATGATTGGGTGGACTGATATGTCCTTACATAAACATTTCGCACGCATAATAGTACCTTGGTCAATGCTTTTGTTGACCATGTTGTTCGTACTGTAGTAATGTTACTACCATGCAGAAATATTACTTCCACACTACGATCAGAAAGCATTTTGATATATATATATATATATATATATATATATATATATATATATACACACACACACACACATGTGTGTGTGTGTGTGTGTATATATTTTAGACAAGCGAAGGAAATCTTTTGAATATGACAACGGTTGACAGTGAAAATTAGTCAACAAATATAAACCGGATTTTTGTGTGCTTTGTGATTTGTGTAGGATTAAAAATGAGATTAAGAAAAACAAGAAGAATAAGAACATAAAGATTTATAGTGGATCACTCTAATGTAGAATTACGTCCATTGTATGAGAGCGGCAATTTTTTACTATGTTCTTGGAAAATATTACTATTCTCGAGAGAAAGTGTTCTAAAATTCGAACCCATTTTCTAGGCCATTCTCCGCCGATATATACACCATATTGCCCCTGTCAATTATCTAATCAATTCTCGTGATGTCTTCATCAAACTCCGGAATAATGGCCTCTGATCACCAATATTTCAGCCAGTTTGTTTGATTTTTCCCACCGGCTTCACCACTAACTCTGCATGCATTAAATGCCTGTCAAATCTCTGCACAATTGTCACATCCTTTTGGATGTGGGTAGGTTCGGCGTCCTTGACTCTTTGGAAGCGGTCTTCATCTTTAGATAATGAAGCGCTCGACTTCATGCCGCAATCTTCCTTCATTGCGGTTGATGCCATAAGTAATGTTACATGCTGACTAAGGGTCGGTGTCCACAGGTTCTTTCGTTCTTTGTTGTCTTAGTCACTTAACGCTTTTAATTATGCCACGTGATGCTCATCTAGTGCACCATGTGGGGTTTAAGAATTTACCCCACAGTACCAACTCGGTTAATTGTTAGTATATTATGTTGGAAAAATGGCTTGAAAATCCTTTTTATGGTACCATTTTGAAATTCAATTTTGAGCAGAACCCACTCTTGTTAGTGATGGTTCAATTTGGATTTGCGTTATCCGCTGTGAGGAGATCGAAATGATATATTTATAACTCAAAATGGTAAATCAAAATGGTGAATGAGTGAATGAGAAATTGACTTTCAAAGTGCTCCGGTGAAGTTGGAAAAAAAATGAAATGTGTTTTGTCCCATACATTAGAAAGAGATTATGCCATGGTCTCCTCTAAACCCTATATAAGGGACCCTAACTCCTTAGTTGAGAAACACCAGAATTTTAGAGTTCTTCTCTCCTCTTATAAATTTTTTCTCATACTCAGTGTGAGAGCTCGGACAGATTTTCAGTTCGCAAGATTAGATTATTTTGTGCCGTTGCTATTAGTGAAGCCATTGTTACTAGTGAAGCCGTTGCAACTAGTGAAGCCGTTGTATCTTGGGAGGCAGACACCTATTCAATCTTCGTGCACCCATGATGAGGAAGCAAATATACTTTAAGGAAACTGTGTTATACAAGTCTCGGTATTTTAGTTTAAAGTTTTCTTTATTATTAGTAATTTATTATTTTGAATCATAGTTATAATGTTGCTGATATCTTTTTAATTTCAGTTTCAATTGTAATTTCTATAATTTTTATATTAATATAATTCTCTATTTTTATTATTCTATTCATCTATTATATATTTTTTGCCTAACATATTAGTTGTTCTGTCTGATGTTTAAGTTATTGTTGCTAGTCCAGCGGGACATTATGTTTGGGTTTTAGTAACCTAATCCTAAAGAAATTAAGCTCTTACATTATAAATTTATAAATTGATCCTTCATAAATAATTCGTAAGTAGAATTATGTAAAATATGCTAAACTGTCTAATTATTTCTTTATCATCGAGTGTCATTAATTATCTAATGAATAATAAATTCATGTACTTAATCACGAATTAAGCGTGCATATTATTCAAAACCCGAATCAATACTCAACAGAATTTATTTATCTAACTCTCGTTAGAGAAGGAATGAAATACTCAACAGAATTTATTTATCTAACTCTCGTTAGAGAAAGAATGAATTCCATCTTATAAGATTAACATTCCCGGCTACTTGTTTCATTATGCCTCTAAAATATAAGAAATATGATTAAATTCTGAATTTGTATTAAATAAATAAAAAAAACATAAATCTATATATAAGAGTATGCTAATAACTCATTATTAAAATCATCTTATATGTGAAGATCGGTCATGTGATAGAACTTGCTTTATTTAACAAAAATGATTAGCTGTTCATATCACATCATGTCCCGGTCCTACGTAACACATTATGTACATTGCGCTCATTTATTGACTCACCACATTAACGCTCAATTAAAGATTCGATACTTTAATTGAATAATTAATTATGATAATTAATTATATATTACTGACAATTTTAATTATCATCCTTTAAATATTATCTTGTATGCAACATTTATATATGATATTTAAGATCACATTAATAATTATAGAATTTTGATGATATTCATAAAGTATTCAAAATACATTGCACATGAATATAATGAAAAATTCAATTTATTTATTTATAAATATGTTCTTTTTACAAAACATCATATCTTTGAAGAGCAACAAGGATCACGACGGAGAACAGTGGAACAAGTGAAAGAAGATTGTTGTTCAGAAAGAGAGAATTACGTGTTTTATCCCATAATCACTAAACCTCCTAATTTTACTCTTTTAAAAAAACTCTACCTCTTTCATTTATATGAGACATTATCATCACAAATTGAAAAGATTAAGATACCCACAAATTATGGATCATAACCTAATGGATCATACTATGACTGATGCTAGTGACCGAAGGACGTCGGCCATAACCTGTCAGTTTAGGTCTGGAGACATGTCGTGGTCGTTGTAATCTGTCAGGTTATGGTCGTTTCGCCGATGGCTGATGTAATCTTTCAGGTTATGGATTATAACCTGTCAGATTATCACTGATGGCAGGCTAAAGACCGCCAGTGGCCGGTGTAATCTATCAGGTTATGGATTATAACCTATCAGGTTATGGCCGGCAGCCGGCTGGAGACCCACCAGTGATTGTTTTAATCTGTCAGGCTATGGATCATAACCTGTCAGGTTATGGTCGAAGATCTGTCAGTGGTTGATGTAATCTGTCAGGTTATAGATAATAACTTATCAGGTTATGGCCGGTCAGAGACCCATCGGCCACCGACCAACGACGAGAGACCGTCCACATATCTTAAAATTTACCAATAGACCATTGAGGATAACTTTGAAATTTTAAAAATGTTTACTTTAACTATTTTATTATTTTAATTGTAAAAGGTTAGAAATCAGTAAACTAATCTTTGAGGGATATATAGAAATATATTTGGATACCTATTTGAGAGGTATCTCCCTTGTTTTCTCATTTGGAAAACCACTCCAACTTCTTTACTTTGGATTTCACTATTTTATTCCAACCTCAATTCCAATTTGAGAATCCAAACACAGCCTTAGAGTGGGTGGGTTAGAATTCATAATGGAAGCAATAAAATATATATTACCGTACACATTTACGATAGATGGCTTCAGAGTTCTTTTTTGAAAGGTAAATGTATTCCAAATCAAACAGATACAGACACCAATGCTTACTCGAATGACCATGCAATACAAGAAAATTTAAACCCAACCATTGACCGGTACCACCAATAATACCAAATGAAACGTCTAAGGGGAGCAAACGTATACCAAACTCCACCAACGGAAAGGTAAGAAGGCATGTAAGCAATTGAGCACACTTACGGCTCTTTAAACAACTCCTTTGCAATAGATCGAAAACTTCAATCAATTGAGACTAAAAGACCTGTAAACCAAAGGTCACTCATAATACCGCTACGAGCGAACTCAAGCGGATTGGATACCGAAATAAATTCAGAAAGTAGGGAAACCACATCCGTTATTACAAGGAGAAAACAGAAAGATGACAACAATAATAAGAAACAACAAAGAGGCGGATATGCCTTTATTGAATTAAAACAAATAAAAATAAATGGGTGAGAGATCTTGGCCTCGCGTGAAACCCAGTCAGTGACACACCAATTATGATGCCACTGGAGACCACAAACAGCCAATCCGCAAAGGGAGCAAAACCACCACATGAGAAGAGGAGTAACACTGGCACAAGGGAGCCCATTGTTGCCACCACTGCCACCAACCAAGCCGCGGCTTCCACCAAAATGGGCTTTGCAACACCGAGGCAAAGACCCTTGTACCACAACTCTACAAAAACCATGCCCTCTCAACAACAACCCCACCTTTAAAATAGAGGACAATTATGTCGTCCTTCCTAACTCAAATAGTTTAAACATTAAAATAAATGATAATTATGTCGTCCTTTCTTTAATGTAGAGGTGTGCCTATGAAGTAACACAATTGAAGGTAGGTAGATAAAAATCTCTAATCTAACTCAAATAATTTAAATTAATAATAATTCAAACTTTAAAATAAAGGATAATTATGTTGTCCTTTCTTCAATGTAGAGGTGTAAAGGGGTGATATGTCAGGTTATGGATCATAACATGTTAGGTTATGGTCGGAGACCGTGGGTGACCGGTGTAATCTGTCAAGTTATGGATAGATACTTAGGTCGGCGGCTGGTGTAATCTGTCAGGTTATAACCTGTCAGATTATGACCGGATAAACGTCAGTGGCCGGTGTAATCTGTCAGGGTCATAACTTATCAAGTTATGGTCAGGGGCCAGCTAGAGACCCGCCGGTGACTGATGTAATCTATTAGACTATGGATCATAACCTATCAGGTTATGGCCAGAGACCGGTCAGTGGCCAGTGTAATCTTTCAAGTTATGGATTATAACCTGTCATATTATGGCGCCCAACGACGAGAAACCGCCAACATATCTTATAATTTACTAATAGACCATTAAAGGTAACTTTGGAATTTTAAAACTGTTTAATTTACCTATTTTCATTATTTTAATTATAAAATGGTAGAAATTAATGAACTAATCTTTGAGGGTTAGAAATAGATTGCACTACCTATTTGAAGGGTATTTCCCTTGTTTTCTAGTTTTGAAAACCACTCCAACTTCTTCATTTTGGATTTCACTATTTTATTCCAACCTCAATTCCAATTTGAGAATCCAGACACAACCTTAGAGTGGGCAGGTGAGAATTCATATTAGAAGCAATAAAATATACATCAGGTACGAGAGATGGCTTCAGAGTTATGAGCTTAGAAAAGTGGAAGAAATAATGGCCTAGCCTTTCTCATTGATGAAACTAAGACCCCGTTTGCTTGACGGATTCAAATTTTCAATTCAAGTTAAGATGTGATATTTTTTGAGAGCTTTTAACTCTAACAGAAAAGTTATATGTGACATTTTCTGAGAGCTTTTAACTATAAAAACTTAAAACTGAAAACTCAAATCACTGAAATGAACGAGGTCTGAATATATATACATGCTTGACCGTTCATTTCGCTAATTTGAGTTTAGAATTCGAGTTTTGCTACAGTAAAAAGCTTTCACAAACAATCACATCAAACTTTTTTGCTACAGTAAAAAACTCTCACATAAAATCACACCTCAACTCGAATTAAAAACTCGAATCAGCAAACTAAACGGGCCCTAAAATTCAAATAGTAAGTAAATCTATAATCTAACTCAAATAATTTAAAGGTCCGTTTAGTTCGTTGATTCGAGTTTTTAATTTGAGTTAAAGATGTGACTTTATGTGAAAATTTTTTACTATAGTAAAAAAGTTAGATGTGACTGTTTGTGAAATTTTTTTACTGTAGCAAAATTTAAATTTTAAACTCAAATTAACAAAATAAAAGGAGTCTAAATTTATAATAATTCAAACTTTAAAATAAAGGATAATAATGTCGTCCTTTCTTCAATGTAGAGATGTAGAGGTGTGTCTGTGAAGTAACACAATTGGAGGTAGGTAGATTAAAATCCCACGAGGCAAATGTGCTAACAGCTATCTAAACTATCTGTTTTCGTGATAAATTTAAGAGTTGTTTTTTTATAGTGTAATTTGAATGCAGTTTTTGAGTTGAATTTAAGTTATAACTTGAGTTAAAGTTAGAATTTAAATAAAATTGAGTAAAATTAAATAAAATTAAAATTTAAAAGAACATAAATTTAAAAAAAAAATTAAAATTAAAATTATCTTTTTTAAAATTTTTTTGTACAAAAGAACATACTCTTAATTTTTACAGTTTTTAAAAGTACTTAAATAGTTGGGGAATTATTATTTCAAATTTTGAATCATGACGTATTCAAGAACATATTATTATGCCCTTACAACAATTGTACAGCATCCTCAGACCTTTTTCTTTTTTTTTTTCAACTCTCTTCCAGTACTGAGCCCATGAGTCGTCTATATATATATAGCAGCTATATCTCTATATATAGCCAAACGTACACAAGTTTCTCCACATCCAAATATTCAGTTTCCAATATTTTCATGCAGATGGCTTCCTCTTCGCTTCTCTTCCTCTCCGTCCTCATCCTCGCCGTCCTCTTCTCCATCTCCTCCGCCTACACCGGCAAGTGGTCCTTGCCAAATGGTGTCAACCAGAACCCGATCAGGATGACTGTTTTTGAAGACCACCTTAAGCACAACTCTATGGTGAGGCCCCTTATCAAACTCTATTTTTTTTTTCTTTTTTTTTTTTTTAATTGACATTGTATCATAACTCTTCAGCGATAACATATTTGGTGATGATTTTTTTATATCTTGTATTTTGGTGTGTTAGAAAATAGACGTAAAAAACCATTTTGTAATCTCGGTATGGGTCTAAGAGATATGATAGATTCTTTACTAATTACTTAAAATTATCCAAAAAAAGGTGTTCGTAGAGACAAGAGAATATATATATATATATATATATATATATATATCATATCTCGCAAAGCGTAATTCGGATTATTTAGATTTAAAATAATATTTTCTAGCATATCAAAGAACAATATATCCGAAAATTGACAAAATTTATTGTCATTGAAGAATCAGAGTAAAATACCTATCAGTAGTTGTGTAAAATAATATCTATTAAGGTCTCACCCACATATGTATATAGTAAAAACTCTAATAGTCAAAACAAACCACGATTCAAAAGGGAAAAAAAAAAAAAAAAAAAAAAAAAAAAACGACATGCCTCATTTGGAGTCTCATCTTTGCATTTTTATCATTTTCCATTTGTCGTTAGTCATATATCTATTAAAAAAAAATTCAGTTATTGAAAAATATATTTCAATTTTTTCATATTGGATAAAAAATGAAAAAAAAATGTAAAACTCAAAATTTAAAATGGTTCATTTACCGATTATCTTCTAATCAAGAACCTTTTATTGTTGTTGTTGTTGTTGTTGTTGTTATTGGTTTGTCGTATCGAAGATTTGCTTATCAAATATAATTACACATAGACGTTTCATAGAAAGTTTGAAGTTGAGTCTGAAGATTGCAAATAATAATATATAGCAAAATATTTTGTAGGAAGCTAAAAACAATCAAGAAAGCCAGAATGTAACAGTAGGACCATGGGGAGGTAGCAGCATCATAGGTCGGGCTTTTGATGACGGTCTAAACACCGGAATTAGAGAAATCAACCTTTTCTATAATTCGTCTTCCGCCATTGCAGGCATTCAAGTTAACTACGACTTGAATGGTGAGCTCATCGAAGGAGCAAATCATACATCTACCTTAGCTGGAGGCCTCACATCAGCCAAGGTTAGTTCTTATTCATTTCTTCATTCTAATTTTAAGCTATAATGTAGCATTACCCTATCATGTCTTAGTAGACGCATTCTTAAATATGAGCTTATGTTTACAGCATAGATCCATTAATATACATATACATATATATTAAAATTGTTTGATATATATATATATATATATGGAATTTGAGCACTTAGAAAGCATCTATTATATTTGAGAAATAAGAGAAATATCCTTCAAATAGGTATCACAATTTATTTCTAACCCTTAAAAATCAGCTGATTGATTTCCACCCTTTTATCATTAAAACAATAAAAATAGTTAAATTAAATATTTTTAAAAGTTTAAAGTTACCCTCAATGGTCAATTGGTAAATTATAAGATATGTCGGCGGTCTCTCGTCCGGCCGGTCATAACTTGACAGATTACACCAGTCATTGGTGGGTCTTTGGCCATAATATGACATGTTATGATCCATAACCTGACAGATTATACCGGCCACCCGTAGGTCTTCAGCCGGCCGCAGGCCATAACTTAACATATTACACCGGCCACCAGTGGGTCTCTAGCCATAACCTGATAGGTTATGATTTATAACTTGACAAATTACACTGGCTACCGACCTCCGGCTACCGGTGTCAGTCATAGTATGATCCATTAGGTTATAATCAATAATCTGTGGGTGCTTTAGTCTTTTCAATTTGTGATGAAAATATTTCACATAAATAAAAAGGGTGGAGTTTTTTTTTTTTTTTTTTTTTTTTTTTTTTTTTTTTTTCAAAATGTAGAATTAGGAGATTTAGTGATTATGGGGTAAAACATATAGTTGTCTCATTATATTCTCCGAAACCAAAAGCTCGATTGCAAAACACTTCCTATCTCATCTAAGAACAAACTATCGAATGTCATAATATATAATTGTTTAGTGATAAATGCTTCTCTTATACACATATAATATAATATTTATTTAGTTTACTTATATTTTGGTATATCCTTTGGAATCCAAATTATTTTAGACTTTCCAGAGGAGCAGATAGTCGAAGTGAGCAGGTACACTGAACCTGTGATTCTGGTTCCAGTAATAAGATCTTTAACATTCAAGACTAATATTAATAGAACCTATGGACCATATGGACCTACAAGTGGAAGAACTTTCAATCTCCCAATCAAAAGTGGCTCAATTATTGGATTCATAGGAGGTGTCGGCGTGTTTTTGGAAAACATTGGGTTTCACTTAGCACCTTAAGTTTATGAGTAACTAATGAAAATGATTATGTAAATAAATAAACTTAAATAGCCAATTATGTAATGGTAATATTATATGTTGGTTTTTCTGACTATATTATTACCATATACAAGAAATGATGTGAGGCGTATTTGTGATGTTTGAAATAAAGCTCAATAATATAGTGAGCATATTGGTGTTGTGTAATAAATATATATATATATATATATATCTATGATCTTGCCAATCGCATCAGTCTCAGCTTTTCTATCACATTATCCTAGATTGCCTTGAATAACCATTGCTAGCCATGGAAAAATAAAATCCTCTAGTTCCAAAGAAGAGAGAGAGAGATCAATCGTGTGTGAACTAAAATAAATTCAAATAATATCCACTTAATTAACCATTAATAGAAAGAAATTAACTGTGAAAAATAAAACACCCCAGACTTCTTAAAACTCTCATACCCAGCCTTGCTCCTGTTAAATAACCTCATACCCGCTCTATTAAGTGCGGGAACCCGTGAGTGAGTAAAAAGCTCAAGAGAGGCAGCCCATTTACGCACTAGATGAGCTACCGCATTACTCTTACGAGAGGAACCCAAGTGAAAAAGACAGTAACTAGAGAACTATCCAAGGATCTAATCTCCAAGAATGAGGGCATGATCTTCCAATCTGGACAGAGAGATCCAAAACGAGGAGCATCATAGAGCTCTTTACAATCACCTTCACAGCAAACTTTTTACCAACCTCTAGCAATTCCCAACTGAATCAGATTCAAATCTTAGTTTAGAATTTAAACTGGTGTTTAGGAGAGAAAAATTCAAGGACAACTCAAATTATTAACAATAGTTAAAGGACAACTCAAATTGTTGATTTTAGAATGCACCTCTTCTTTTAAATTCTAACAATCTGAATTATTGTTAACGGTTCAATAGTTCTAGATTATATTTTTTCTCTGTCTTGAATTTCAATCTTAAAATATCATAAACTTTTCGTTCTAATTCCGATTGAGATGTTTTTTTAATGTGTTCATAATGAAGAGATGAATAAATCCCAACCCATATTGCATATTTTTTATTGTCATTTATAATGAGGTTTTATAAGATTTGTAACAAAACTCTAATGGCAGTTTTTAACACTTTATCCAAACACAGTTCGGATTTTATTCTCAATTCAAGTTACAATTTATTTATATATCCAAACAATAGTTCGGATCACAGTTTGAATTACCACAGTTCAGATTCTACAATTCTAACTAAAAAACTTTAAATCTTCACAGTTTAAATTTTTTAACCAAACAAGCCCTTAAGCTCCCTAATTCTACCGAAAGCAAAATATGCAAAATGAAAAAGAAACAAGATTGCACACTAAATTTTTAGCAATTCACCATTAAGAGAGAGTTACATCAACTTTTAGCCGTCGCAGAAATTCACTGTAATAATGAAAAAGTTTACAAGAAAAAAATTGCACACCCTCTCTCCCTACATTTTTCTCCAGCCTTTCTCTCTATATTTTTTGCGTTATACAAATAAGTCCTACCACGGTCCACATCCTATTTATAGGTTTGCAAAAAATGAGGAAACAAAAAAGGGACATTCTCAAACTAAGGGACATTCGTCTCTTTATCAATAATGTTAGAGAAACATACTTTATATATATGTATAGATGATATATATATATATATATATATATATATATATATATAGGATAAAGTGTATTCATATACCTACAAATGGCTAATCAGCAGAAAGCTCAATATGATCAATCCAAGTATCAGCAATAGCTGCAACAAGCACATTAACCGATAATATTAGTAGTAACATCACAGAAACTTTTTTGAAGGCCAAAGCCATATTGGTTTGATAATAATAATGATATGCAAGATTGACATTCAGAGAATGATTGGTACGGAAATAAGGGTCTCGTTAGAACGTTTAAATATTGTGGGACCATTGAAACAAAGGGGGGCGTGCCTACAGTTTATTTCTTTCTTTTTTCTTTTCTTTTTATTTTGTTTTTCCCTGCATCCCTGTTAATTGTTTTGGCATATAGGCTTGACCCGCATATTAATGAGTATTGGCTTGCATATTAAATAAGGTCAAATATTTATGGTAGAACCATGGCATTGCAAAAGTTTTTCTTACTTGTTAGATATCGTGGTCATTAATTCTTACTAACTTAGGTTGTATAGTATAGTATTACAAAAGTTTTTTACTTGTTATTTTTGTTTCGTTTTTCCTTCTCTTTTTAAATTTAAACATAGACCTTGTAACCATGTGCATGCATTAATATGAACTTTATTTTTATTTATGTAACTCTAACATTTCTTCGCTTTTCCTTATTTCTGTGGATAGAAATTGCCACATCTCCAAAGGTCCTTTTTCTTTTCTTACAGACTAAAAAAAGAATAATAAAAAATGGCCGAGATAGAAGAGCAATTACCTTAAAATTATTATTAAGATAGAAGAAATGGTAAAGGTCAGCTAGAAGCAAACCACTATAGCCGATAAATAATAAACGTCTTGCGTTAAAAATGTTTAAAGTATCCATACACATTGATGCCGTCTCCAGTCCAGCTTCCACAAAATGATTAACTATTTGAATTTTATCAAGAAAAAAAATAATATAAAGATATAAATAGAGAGACATAGATATAGATGTATAGATAGATAGATAGATAGATAGATAGATATATATATATATATATATATATAGGTATAGATGCATAGATAGATAGTTATAGATATAGATAGATTTATAGATGGAATAGGTATAGATATAGATATATAGACATAAACCGATAATTTCCTTTTTTTTTTTCCCCCCCTTCTATAACAGAAAAAAAAGGAACAAAACTAGGCTTATTTACATCTTTTACGTGTAAGAAAATTACTTAGCTTTAAAAATAGACAAATTAGAAATCGCATAGCCAGTACGTTTATACTTATCGCTTTACATATGTTTTTATGCACAGGAAGGACGAGTTTCACTACTGGGAAGGAGAAAAATAGGATTGAATTATTGGTTGATCAATTTTGAAGTAAATATATTAAATGAGATATATTGTGTTTTTCATAAATGTGTTCGAATTTGTATGTAAATAAATACGTCTTCAAACCACATTCTCTAGTAAAAATCCAATTTGATAGAAAAATCAAGGGAACTGACGTTAATAATTTGGAGTTTAGTTTTGTTACGTATACAAATTTATTTCTTTCTTTGAAACCAAAAAACTTGGGGATCCGCCATCAGAATCCTTATGATCCACGGATTCCTAATGGCCAAATTGAAGGTAACAGGGCAGGCGTTGGACTATGACTCACTTTCAGCTCGTTTTTATAACATCACTTCGTAAAGGCAATATCCGGGATCCCGCTGACGTGCTCATGGGCGCAGTCCTCCTTGGAGGAATTCCAAGCGGCGGTCAGTAGCTCGCCTAGTGGTGGTGTACTGTACCGTCTTTGCTGAAGGCGAGCTCGAGTTAAACCATGAGATCGTCAATCTTTTAGTTGATGACATAGCATTTTTTTCTATAAATTTTTGGTTGTGACATGGGTGGATTCGACTTCTTTGTTTCATTTCACGTATTTTCAATAATATTATAACATGTCAATTGAAATATCATATCACATTAATTGAAAAATAATGTCAAATGAAATATTTTAATTGATTGACATAATATTATTAAAGGTGCAAAAAAGGATAAGAAATTCACGCGAACTAATTACGAGTGCGTTTGGTATACAGATTCCAATGGTTTGAACCACTGGTTAAAGCAAAACCATTGTTTGGAAGCCCATAACTGCATTTTCGTCTTATAATCTGATTTTGGTTCTCATCTATCTTTTATATGTATGTGTGTGTATTGGAGCGAAGTGCCAACAAAAATTTAGTCTCATTAGTAGGCAAGTAAGTTCATTCATCAAGAGTGGCAACAATCTAAACGAGAAAGAAAAAAATTAATTATTTTTATGCGAAAAAATTAGTCATTTTTATTAATATATAATTGAATAGTTGAACTCGTGTGGAGCTCCCCCAGAACCTCAGTTGATGAAAATGGTGGATCATGTAAGAAAAAGGGCGACAGTAGAGGACCATATCCAGGAATAGATGAAGGGAGAAGGTAGAAATGCTAAAGACGACAAATTACCAATCTAATTTGACAAAACTACATTGAAGCCAATAGGGGACAATCATAGTACATGGTCACGTGATTTGTCTAGCACAAGATATCGAGTCAGATTGGAAGAAGCCAATTTGGAAAACAATCGACTTAAGACCATAAAACAACTTTTATTCCTTGTTTACAAAAGCAGGTTGGAAGAAGCAATTTGGAAATCAATATGTTTGTTGAGTTGCAATAAAAAATGGATATCACATGGAGCGATGAGATAATGGTAAGCATGAACAAGCATCTAGGAGAGTTGTGGAACAATTGGCGTTCCACACTCCACACCTATTTTTTTAGATTATTATCATTTGTGCCCTCTAAACTTTATAATCATTCTCAATTTATCTCTAGAATTTTAAAAATTCTCATTTTACTACCTAAACTTTGAATTATTCTAACTTAACCCCTCCAGTTATAATTTTTGTTAAAATCAAACAGAAAAATAGGGGTTTAAATTTAGTCATGTGATTTTTATTTGTTTATTTTTAATAGAAATTACAATAGAAAGACTAGATGACTGCATTACTCTCTTTTTTCTATCTGTTTTTAACGTAAATTACAACAAAAAAAGTTAAGTGGGAACAATTCAAAATTTAAAAAATAAAGTAGAAGTTTTTAAAATTTAGGGAGCAAACTGAGAATAACCCTAAAGTATAGAGGTCACCGGTGATTATAATCTTATTTTTTATGGCATTAATGCTGAAAAGCTCCCATAATCTAACAACGGTGCTTTTAGGGAAACTACATCCTATACGATGTCATAGACAAGGCTTATTGGGATTGATTTTTGTGACTATTATATTTTTCTTGCATAGATTTTTCATGTTCTTATCACCCATCTTATTATTAAAAACAGAGAAAAGGCCAACAAAATCATACGAATTAGAGAGCAAAGGGCTGTAAGCCCTCCATTTCTTTTGTATTATTGTTTTGTTCTCTCACAAAAACACACATAAAATGATAATGATTCTGAATCATAATTCTAAATTTATGAGCCAAACATCCACTACATTTCTACGTTCCTTCTACATTTATATTTTAAAATTTCTATTTCTCTTATTTCTATATTTCCGCTTATACTGTTCACCTAAATATTATTATTTGGCCCGACAGATACATATTGAAAAATGCTTTATATAAATGTTGCATCATCTTTTTGATCCCAACTATGTGCATGAAATAAAAAAATATATTTAAAAAAGCTGGAGAAAAATTACTGAAGTTTTACTTCATTATTATGATACGCTTACACTTATTTAAAAGCCTCAACATCACAGCAGTGGTTGAAGCGTGGCAAGCTTTAATTACCCCCAAGTTCTCTACTGACTTGGTGGCTTTATGAACATACATATATAATAGGCGTAATATATTGCATGTAGCATGCAATATATAGTTTCTAATTATTCATCATGCGCCTTTGACAGCGAGAAGATTCTCAAACGTCAGCATATCAGTAGTACTGATGGAGTTGCATTTTTCAGGATTGCAGGTCTCAACCTCATATGTGCAAATGCATGTTGGTGGGATAATTAGTGTACAAATGCAAGTTCCTTTGCAAGGTAAGGGGCATCCGCCTATCTTCCTATCCGTACGATAACATTTTGTGGTTCCAGATTCTGTCTTGCACTCACAGTTAGAGCAGAAATTTTGTTGAAAACCTAAAATAGCAGATATATAGGTATATCATTATGGTTAGTATAGATGAGAAAAGCTGAAGTATATATATGTGTGCGCGGCGCGCGCACACACACACACACACACACACACACACACACACACATATATATATATATCCATACCTGCAGATGGAGAATGTTGAGTAGAAATCTCGTTAAGGTGAATCCGAGCATCAGCTATAGCTGCAACAAGAACGACCGAAAATAGTAGTAAAATCACAGAAACATTTTTGAAGGCCATATTGGTTTGCTAATGATGATATTATGCAAGATTGATATTAAGTGAATTGTTGATGCGGATCACAAGGGTCTCGGTAGGACGTTTATATAATTTGCATTGTGGGACCATTGAAACAATGGGAATGATTTATGTGGAAATAAGGGTCTACGTTTAAATTGTTGCATTGTGGGACCATATTTGAAACAAAGGGTCTCGCTAGAGCCTGCTACATATATAAATATATATATATATATATATATAAATATTATTCTTCAGTATATATTTAGGCACGTGCACAATGTTTATAGCTTTCTGTTTCCATTGGTTAGCGAGTTGGCAAAGGTAAGTGGAGAGAGAGATGAGTGAGAGGCAGGAGAAATAGTGAGAGAAAGAGGCAGCAAAGGGGCGGAGAGAAATCGACTTTAAATGATAAAAGCCACATCAACGTTTGTTTTTTGGTTAGGACATTTAAAACATGCTCGCAGACAGATGACAGGTAGTGCTCTGCATTTGTACCATATACTTCCATTTCAAAGAAGAAAATAGTATAAAATCTTTGATGGGATATTATGTATCAGTAGAATATAATTTTTGACAATCAATAGAATATAAATTATTAATTTTCAAATTTTATAACTAGGGTTTGTTACTTTTACATATTTTCTCACCTTTATCATGAAATTTTGACTAATCTGACATTAAAACACGTTATACTACTGAACCTGATCTAATCTAAGAAAGCTAAAACAAAAATAAGAGGAAAAAAGGGACAAAAATAGGCTTATTTACTTGTTTCACGTGTAAGAAAATTAGCTAGCTTTATAAACTGTAGACAAATTTAAAAACTTAATGTTACATTCCATTTTACGTGATCGTTACTCTATTTAATCTTAATACTTAACTTTAAATTATTTAGAATTTATAGGATTTTTTTTTGAGTTTTTATATTTTTTAAATATATATTTTTGACAATGTAAAATATCTAATTTCTAATTAAAGAGAAGGGTAGAACTAACATTTTATATTCTGAAAATCGACTTCAAAATATTAAAAGAATGTTTTCTTAAAAGTGAAAATACTATTTTTTATAATATTAAGAATACATAGTACATTCATATAGATCTAATTGTTACTTACCATAATTTAAACAGAAATTCTCTTTAACTAATCATTTTATAAACTCGGAAATCCAAAATTTTGAGAATTTATTTTTTAAATCTTATTTAAAATCTCGAAGCACGAAATAACTTTTGGCGAGGAGTTGTACAAAAGTTCTAATATGCACAATATAATTGCTTTCTTAAATTAGGTTCAGTACTAGACTTCTAAAGAGACAATCAATCACATTATTCAAATCATACAAGTCATAGTGAGTTGCGTGTTTTCTCATCTTGATTCTAAAATTTTGACTAATCAAAGGTTAATAAAAACACGTTATATTACTCAACCTAATCCAAGAAAGATAAAACAGAAATAAAAGGAAAAAAGGGAGACAAATAGGCTTATTTACATGTTTCATGTAAGAAAATTAGCTAGCTTTATAACTAATAGACAAATTAGAAATCTTACTATAACATTCAATTTTACGTGATCACGACTTAACTATTTAATCTTCATATATACTTATATTCAGGGTCTGCTCAGAGTGAAATTATATAAAGAAACATATTTAAAAAACTGCAATATCATGATATGTATATTCTTTTGTTTTAAACTGCAATATCATGATATGTATATTGAATCTACTAAATTATTTGACTAATGATCAATTTGATGTTTTCTATTACATTGTGGATTTTAAGTACCATCGTAGTTAATACATTTTATTAATATCTTTTTCTACTATCATGATACTCTTAATTCATACGTTTCAACTACTAAACTTTCACTTTCTGACCCCGTAAAATAATTAAATATGGTGTTCTTATTACCTTTTTTTTTTTTACCTAGCATGTGATTAATTAGTTTACTGTTTGCTGTTCTGCCAAACTAAACAGCTTGAATCCGGTATATTTTGCTAATAAGTTTAGACAAATGTGGTTGTTCATCAATTAGAGCTTACAAAATAAATGCAAGGATAAATTACAAAAATTTCCCCCAACTAAGATATGTGTAACCATGCCTAATCAACATAAAATATTAATTAGTTTCTGGCAACCATGCCTAATCAATATGTTAGGTGTGTTTTTACCACTTCCAGACCTTTCATATTACCCATTAAAAGTACTATAAATTATTAATTAATAAGGGTAGCCTTTTTATCCTAGAACGTAACAAAATGATATCCACAAATTAATATAGATAACCCAAAAACATTGCTAGAACTTTGATCCCAGGTGCTTAAAATAGAAAATCCACTGCAAAGAAAAAAAAAAAGTTCTTACTAACTTCCAATTTTCAAGCAACAACAACAATAAATACAAACCTTAATCCTAGTTTCAAACAAAAAAAAGAAAAAAAGAAAGTAAAAATATCCTTTCTAGTACGGGACAAGTCAATCATAGCATAGCTCACCCTGCAGTGACTCATCAAGGAACCAAGTTGCCTTACTTCCAATGCTCTCAGTTTCTTCCTCTGCAATCAAAATACAAGTTCTTATTAAAAAAAAAAAAAAAAAAATAGACAAATACTTTTCATTTTTATATAATGTATTCTAAACCTATTTGTGCATGTATTTTGGAACTGGAAATTAAAATAAACAAAGGTTTTAACGACAAAAAAAAAAAAAAGTTGCAGCTAGGCAAATAAATCACCGAGAAAGGAATGAATAAAAACAAACCTAGTCTTGCGTTTTTTAGAAGTGGTAACAGTCCAACCTTCAAGAAGAAATGCAATGGCTTCTTTCAAACTTGCTCTCCGGTCTTGTTTGAAATTCCATAGCTCCGGCACAACAGAACCACCACTCGGATTATATTCATTTATCTCAGTTAAAGCTGTTGTAACTGCCTTGTAAACTTCTTCGCCCATTTCCTCCTTTAGTTCCTCCAACTTCTCATCATTGTCGTTAATGATTGCCTGAAGCAGCAACCGAAGTTAATCATTATATTCATTTATCATGTTCATGGACAACCAATTTATGAACAAAATACATTCAAAACTCTAATCCTTCAAGTGCTTGCAACAAAATTAAATATGAAAGTCGTATAAACATGATCCACCAAGCAAGATCAAGAAACAAACAAAATTAAAAAAAATCATATGACGATACAATCCAACATACGTCAACGGCCTAGTATAATATGCACTTTAATTTTCAAAGAAAATTTACATCACGAAATTAATCCTGTGCGTTTTTATCAAAATAGACGACTGGCACACCTCAAAGTACGTTTTTGATAATATTGTCAATTAGTCAAGACTTGCATTTCAAAAGAATACTGCATTCGAGTATCCTAATTTTATACTTACCCGTTCATTTATATATAAACTACAAAATAATATGATCTGTAATACATGAATTATAGCTTTAATAACCAATTACAAAAGAATATCTTGGTCAAGATCATACCTTAGCTTTTCCTTTTTTGTCGACAAGTACTGTGAATGGATACCAGTGCGGATCTCTAATTTGCTTATTCCATAGTGAGCACTTCTCCACAGCCTGAAATTGCACATCCTTCACTCGATTCTTCTTCATGGCTTCAACAAATGGTTTACAGTCAAGTTCTCCCATTAGCTTCACTCCTATATCACTAGGAGATGGCAGATCTTCCATACTCTAAAAGTCAAGAAAATATGTTTATAAACAAGTGAAAATATGCTAGACAAAAAGATAGTAATTTGAACAAAAACAACTTCCTTATTAATTTATTTGCCTATAATATATATTGTACCGCCTTTCTAGCTCTTGATCTTGAGCTATATAGTTTCTTTTCTTTTTTAAGAGCTGTCTCTTAATTTCTTTTGTTTTGATGTTTGTTATCCATACTGATCATTTACTAAAAAGATCTTGTATTGATTTATGAAAATAGAAGATAAGAGACCGTTCAATATATAAAATGCTTAAAAAGGTTTGTCGTTATATAACTTGAGTTATGATTGGAAATTCAAAATACAAAGATTTTCATTCCTTTTTTGTTGGGGAAAAAAAAAAAAAAAAAAAAAACTAAAAATTTGTAAATGATCTGTCAGCTATAAAAAGTAAAAGTATTTAAATCATATGATAAAGAATGAGACTTCTCGATTTAATTGATTTTGTGATTTTATTTTATGGATCCATTCGACATTATCAATTTAATATATGAACATAACTTGAATTGCCTTGAGCGGAGGAGAAATCCTCTTATACATTTCTAATATTACGACAAAAAAGTTTTAGTGAAAGGACAAACTACAAGCATCATGTCCCATCATAAACTACTAAATGGTTGAGAGTCTTGAGATGGTAATTGTGTGCAAGTGCATATACACACACACACACACACACACACACACACATAATCGTCCCTGGTTATGTATGACATGATCCATAAAATGCAACCAAAAACACAGACAACAAACACCAATAACAACTGATCAGTGATAATCCTAAGCAGAACACAAAAACTAATTATAAGTGCCATATAATATATATATATATATATATATATATATATATATATAAGCATTCAAATCTTAGAGAACGTGTCTTACAGTGATCAACAGTTTTCGAGCTTCCATTAGTTCATCGTTGCTCTCTCGATGTTTTGTGATGAGAGCTCCAATGCGTTCTCCGTCTTCTGGATCTCCGTCCTCTTTATCGCTCGATATTTCAATCACCACCTCCCCCTTTTTAATCAAAATAGAACAAAATTTGTACAGACTGTATAATGTCAATCACAATTAATTTGCAACAGAGGTCAATCCTTCCTTCAAATGTTTAGGACATGATATACATATATATCATGTCCTAAACATAATAATAGTTAGATTCATCAAGGTTTTCCCAATATATATATATATATATATATATATTTATATATAGTACCAAGCTCACCTTTTCCCTTCCGTTCAATGGTGTCGTCGGTTCGATCTTCTCCAATTCATTGATCCTCTTCTTTAACTTTTCACATTCTTTCCCAAGGTCATTCACCTTCCTCTTTTCTGCTTAAGTACAGAGAAGAAGATGTAATGCATAATATTCATAAAATAAAATATTATTCAAATAATTTTGGTGAAATTAAGGAAGCTAGCTGCAGCCAAACAAGCAAATAATTTGGTAACACTCGATGAGTCTTTTATATATGCAGGGCTTTAATTGCTTGATTACTTATGTTCAACAGAATTTACCTTCATAGTATGCTTCATAAAGCCGAGAATTCTCCTTAGAGAGATAGCATGCTCTCTGTAACTCATCAAGATTTTGATCCTCCATTTCAAATTAGAAACCTGATTAATTAGGACGCGCACGAATAAAACGCTACATTAACAATTCAAGATCATGTATATAAAACTAGTATTAATTACAAATTAAAAGGAAAATAAAGCTTTTAAGAAGAATCTCCGATATATTATTTCTTCTCCAATGAATTTATAATTAGATCAGAGAGCCTCTTTACATAGAGGAAGGTCAGGAAATAATGAAAAACAAAAAGCATATTTTGGTTTACAAAAGACAAATAGAACGGATAGAAACAAATCCAAAAACAAAAATGATTGTATTACAATTATAATTTAAATCATAATTGTAATTTATTATAATATATTTTTTTATAAAAAAATACATATGAATTAAAAATAATTTTAAATTATAATTTTAAATTTAAGAACAAAACATTCACTTAATTTAACAAGCTGGTGCAGAAGAATTGCCTGATAAACGCCGAAACTTGAAGGCCAGCACTAAAGCATAAACGTTCACATTTAAAGGATGAAAAATAATTATGAATCGAATCGAATTCACTCATCAAACGCACCTTGGGCTACACAATATAACAATAACTGATATGTAATTAGAGTTGATTATGAGCCGTCTGCAGTCTTTGGCAGAAGAACATGGGTAATTGCAATGTGTATTAATGACAGGCGGCTTAATTATGAGACTTCTGCAGTCTTTGGCAGAAGAACATGGGTAATTGTAATGTGTATTAATGACAGGCCGGCTTGGGGTGGAAGCTAAAACGTTGCATTATAATTTACAATAATCTTTAAAAATTTAAGATTAAAGAAATAATTATAACCCATTTCATAAATAAATAAAAAAACTAATAAAACAATAAAAAGAGAGAGTAACATCATAATTCACTCCTTATTCGAATCATAATTCATGATTTATTATAATATTTTCTCTCATAAAAAATATACGTAAATTAAAAATAATTCTAATCACATGATTTAAATTTATAAATCAAACAGACCCGTACTTATATCTATATATCTCTTATACGCCATCATATATTTTAAAATAGAATTTATCATACTTTTTTATTTTTTTATGAACAAAAGAATTAATTATACTACACCATATCCGATCACATATAGAGGTTCGTTTGGAGTGCCTCCTTTTTTATTCCTCCTTTAAAATAAAAATAAAAAACAGAGAGATACGACTCAAAATTCGAACGAAATTAATTAAGTTTGAGTCAAAATTAGATTGAATCTGTAAAATACGATTAAATAACGTGTTATTTTCAAGTTGACCCACCAACCCGTAATTGATCTGCCATAACATGTTTATTAAATGTGTCATATTTAGATAACACGAATACACAACCTGTTTATTACCCATTTTATAAACATGTTCAAAAATAGGTTAACACGACCCATTTATCACTTTTTTTATAAACAGGTTTAAAAGTAGGTTCAGAAATAGGTTAACACGACTCATTTATCACTCATTTTATAAACGGGTTGACAGTTAATCAACGGATTGACACGACACGTTTATGACCTATTTAATAAATGAGTTATTTGTGTCATATCGTGTCAAACCGCTAATATACAAGTCGTGTTCATGTTTTATATTTCGACACGATTAATAAATGGATCGTGTTCGTGTCAGATCTATTCATATCAAATAAGTGAGTCAACACGACACGAACACAATCCATCAAATCGAATTGTCACTCCTAATTATACAGCGTAATTTTTCTAACGTCCAGTGGCTTTTCGAACCTATTACAGCATTGGATAAATGTCAAATTTAGTTTGGCAATATTATGCGATGGGAATGTGAGATCTGTAAATGCAATCCGGTCCATATATATATATATATATATATATATATACACACTAGGAACTAAGAAGGATATATATATACACACACAAACATATATATGCATTAAAAACACATCCATTTAGCTGTAAATAGTAATTTATTCATAAATTGGTACAAGATGTACGTCTTTTAAGGTATAAATCTTTCCTTATAGCTATCGATTAATATTGCCTTTCGAGTTGTAATTGTTTTCGCTTTTTATTGCTATTTTCAATATATTGTATTTTATCGATTCCGCAAACGGATATGAAACATTATTTTTTTATTATTAACGGGTCATTTGATTTACACTGATTTTGATTTTAAATTTATATTTTATTAAAAAAACTCATTTCCGGGAATTATTTTATTTAAATTTTTTATGAAAAAAAGTACTGTAGAAGAGTTATAGGGCATGTTCTTTTGTTTAAAAATTTTAAAAAAAGACAACTCAAGTTTCAACTTTATTTAAGTTCACGTCCTTTTAAGTTTTAATTTTATTCAAATTCTAACTTCAGCTCAAGTTATAACTTAAATTCAACTCAAAAACTACACTTAAGTTACACTCTAAAAGAACAATCCCATAGTTTCAAATGAAGTTTCAAACGAGCCTTAAGAAACTCGAAAATTCTAATAGAAAGAGACTATTCTTGCTAGTTGGTGTTAGTTTAACAATCCATCTCAAAAGTTTAAGCTATCAGGATGTGGGCCAACAATAGTTTTATACTTTAACACTCCCCCTCACATGTGGGCTAGACAATGGGCAACCGTGTGGGTAAATTAATTGAAAAGCCCAACACGTGAATATTTAATCCCGAGATATATAAAGACCCAACACGTGATGACAATTGTCACGCCCCCCAAACGGGGTGGGTGACGTGGAGCTCGATTAGGGATTAATAAAGCAGATCCACAACCGGGTCCCACACTTAACTGCATTAAAATATGAATAAATTACATAATCCAGGAGCCTCTGACACACAGGGCTCCACCCCACAGGACATACAGTATCGTACATACATGTTCAGGTAAATAAACAATTGCATCAGACATCATCCACAGTCTAGTAAATCCAAATATTAGTAAAGTTTACAGAATTTCTCAAATTCCTTACATTTGCTCAAGAGGGTAACACAATCCTCACTTGCTCGATCCGTAGCATAACTCAGCTACGTTGCACCGCTCCTCGAATCTCCTGGGAGGGGTTTAAACATTTGAAACATGAGCGAAAGGCCCAGTAGGATATAATTTGAAATAATTAAATAAACGAACAAATAAATAAGTGCGATAATAAAATAGATAAGACATTCAGCCCGACAGAACAGCCGGAACCTCACATCCTTTTTCTCAAAGGAAATATAACAGTAAATAATCCATATTACAGGGCTTGAAATGAGTAATTAGTACAAATTACTCACCTCACCAAGCGCCTCGCCTACCGGACCGGTTTCGGTTACGCCCCCGAGGATGCACTCTCCGCATCCTATCTCGGCTTCAAACAATAGACTCTATTACCAGTTCACAAGATCTCTTATCTTAAGAAATCATCCGTTTAACATTATGAAATCGTTCATAAGACCCCACGAACTACTCAAGCCACGGGCCCCATGGTGAACAAGCCATGAGGTTCCATGACTAGACAAGCTATGGATTCCATGGACAGGACAAGCCAAGGATTTCCATAAACTAACAAGCCATGGTTTTTTAAAACATTTTTTTTTTTTCGCAAACCAATCCCTTTCTTTAAAACATTTTCAAGGCCAAAATCTTCTTTGAAAACAGGCTCACAAGGAAAGGGATAGAAATCCTACCTCGCACAATCAAACACAGGACTAGCGTTGCCCTTTTCCGGCTTCCGTTTCCTCAAGCCCCTTGATCTGAATCCACAACGAGCAATCGATACAAGATAACACCTTAGGATCAATCCTCGGTCCTAAAGTAATCCAATCTCAATCATATTCCAAGATTTTCCAATTAGTGTGCCCTAATCAAATTTCATGTTCAAATTCCATTCCAAGGGTTTTAAATATCAAATCGAGGGATTTAAGATACTAATCCTTTCATCCCGAGTCCCCAAATGAAGCTAATTTGGGTTCTCCCAAAAACAGGGGTCAAAACGACAATTTCAGGCCAAACAGGGTCAAACCCCGTGTACACCGGTCGACCGGAGACAGAGGAGTGCATCACCACCGGTCGGCCGGTGGTGTGCACTCCGGTCGACCGGACCGGTCGGCCGGTGGCCCTAACAAAATCCGGTCGACCGGTGGACATTTCCAGTTCGCGAAAACTCGCGGAAATCAGTCCAAAAACCTGCAAATCCAGTCCCAGATCACAAAATCTCAAGGGACAACCACTAGATCCGGGTTCTAGGTCCTAAAATAAGTCCAAAGAACCCAATATCTCCAATTTCTACCCTAGTTTCATTCAAAATCCATCAAAATCCGTTTTGAACCAAAAGTAAGTTTTTGAATCCGAAAACTTGAAATTCAAGAGAGGTTCTTTCAGTAATCCTACCTTGAATCCTTCTCTTGATGTTGAAAACTCTTTGAAATCACTCTTTTGGCTCAAAACCCGTTCGATTTGGGACCAAAATGAGAGAGAGAAAGAGAGAGTGAGTGAGCGGGAGAGTGAAGGAGAGAGAGAGAGAGTGCACGGGGAAGGAAAGAAAGGAGAGAAAGAAAAGAAAGAAAAAGAAAAGAAAAGAAAAGGAAAAATAAAAGAAAATGAAGTGTAAAATATAACAGTCCAGAAATGCGCCCATACACACTTCTGGATTAAAATAAATTACTGTAAATAATTTAAATACCTTGGAATCATTTAAACTTAATTAATTAAATCAGATTAGGCACACTAATAATCTTAATTACCTTAATTAATCTCAATTAATTCTTCAGGGTGTTACAACAATTTAAATGAGGATAAAGAGTGCAATTGTGGGGGTTTGAACTCGGGACCTCCCGAGTTGATACCATGTTAGTTTACCAATCCATCCCAAAAGCTTAAGTTATAAGGAGGTGGGCGAACAATAATTTTATACTTTAACAGTTGAGATGTCTATCTTTCTTGTTGATAAATTATTTAATTAACTGAGTGTACTACGTTATTTTACTTATGTGATACACACGTCTAATAAAAATTAAATATTACAATACTTTTTCTATGTCACTTATTTTTCTCTTTCTTAATGTGTATTACATTATACACACACGAAGAAGTGAAGAGTGACCATAATAGCTCCAACTAATTCCTCATATAGATTTTCTTTAAACTTTTTGTGATAGAAAACAAATCTGAACTGTGTTCAAACACACGAAGAAGTTGATATATACTACCTAGACATTGATATTTTTGTCATTTCCGACCTTGAGTTCAGGCAGAATTGCCAGCAGTGAGTACAATAACACAGAAACTTTGATTAAGGCCATAATATATCTTTGGTAATATATGCAAAATTAATAATAAATTGAAGGGTTTGGACTATGCAAAAACAGGGAGATTGCTACAGCCTCGCTATAAATAGTTATATGCATGGGGACAGTCATATCAGATAAATTTTTTTTTTTTAAAAAAATGTAGACCACAGATGCGTTCTTCACCCGAACAACTAATTAGAGGTATATATGGTATAGCGTTTTTTTTTTCTTCCCCTTAACCCAATTGCCGTCAGATAATGTCTTTTTTGTTTACCTAACTCAACGAATAGAAGTAGAGAGTATATGGCTAAATTGACGAGCACATGTTTAGGGGTAATTAACCCTCTTGCTTCCGGAGTAAGTTCACGACCCAAACCCGGAATCCATTTCTCTCACTCTCTTACCCATGAGTTTTCGTTTCTCTCAAGTCACGTTTAAGACTTTTTTTAATTAATTAGCAGAATATTTTGCATTATTTCTGCAATATTATGTGATGGGAATATGATCTGCAAATTACATCGATTCCGCAAATGACTGTAAAGTATTATTTTTTTTATTATTAAGCGTTTTTTTTAATAAATTAAATTACAATTCAAATTTTTTTATTACAATATTTTCTTTCAAAATAAAAAATTTTGAGTTGTAATTTCTAACTTTGTAAAAAGAGGAAACCAAAAACTCGAAAGTTTCAAGAGAGAGAGAAAAAAAAAAATTGATCAGTTCTGTGTCTAGTTGGATGTCTGTGTTTTTTTATTAATATGTTAGAAGACCCACTTATAAAAAAAAAAAAAGAACAAAAAAAAAAATAAAAATAAAAACATGACGAACCATAAAAAAGTGAATTTATAGGCCTCATTTACTTCGCCGATTCGAGTTTAGAATTTGAGTTTTACTACAGTAAAAAGCTCTCAGAAACAATCACATCTAACTTTTTTGCTACAATAAAAAGCTCTCACATAACATCACATCTTAACTCGAATTAAAAATTCAAATCAGCGAACTAAACGGGCCCATAGCTTCATTATTATTCAAGGATAAGCTTAAACTTATTTAAAAGACTCAACATTAGTAATTGAGACAATATATGAGGGGCATGCTCTCATTATTCAACCCTATATATATGTTTATATTTAAAGTTTGATTAATTTATAAATTAAAATTATGTGATTAAAATAATTTTTAATTTATATATATATTTTATAAAAAATAATATAATAAATCATACATTATAATTTAAATAAAAAAATGAATCTTTTTACTAAACATCATGTTGGTTTTTGTTCATGAAGTGAAGATTCTCGGCCCTTAACATGTAATTAGTAGTAAGAGAGTCGCATGTTGGAGGGTCGCAGGTGTCCACCTCGTATGTCCACTGGCACGTCGGTGGTTGCCTTCTATATATTTAAGTGGTTGGTTGCCTTCCATTATAAAATAAGTGGTCAACTTTTGGGCGCTCCTAAATATATATATTATACACCCACTACAATTAAAATATATATATTATATCTTGTCATTTCATGATCATAAGAATCACGAGTAATTGAAAAATAATATCACACAATTTGACAAATAAATAACCACTATGGTTACTACCTACCGTTCATATAGATTTATTCAAATTGTATATAAATATCAAATTTCAGATCATAATATGATAATTGACCAGAAACTTTACCGTCTTTTTTATATATATGAATATGTAGCACTAATTATTTATTTAAAATTGCACCATAAAACTGTATTCCTAATAAAGTCAAACATAAAAAGTAGAATATATTAATGCGCCTTGTTTATACAATGTGTAACATACATTCATATAATAATATATCTTATATACATCATAATGTGCGTAAAGCAGTCAAGCATATAGATGACCATAATAATAATAATAAAAATAATAATAATAATAATAATAATAATAATAATAATAATAATAATAATAATAATAATAATAATAACAACAGCAACAACAATCATAATTCATCATAAAATAATAAAGTCAACAATGTACAGTCATGATTCGTCACATAATATTCGATAAATGTAGGCAGAACAAAACTCAAATGACCTTTTATTTATATATTCGTTATACGTGCACCAGATTGAACAAAATAAATTTATCATCCATAAAAGTAGAACCTTATACATAAGCCATCAGCAACCAATAAATGGAGAGAGGCAGACACACTCGAATTACAAACAGCAAAACTTATACACCTTTTACTGCCGTTTTGTGCTTATTCATAAGTGCTTTAAACGTGGCTCTGATCTCATATGTTAGGGATTTCTGATTTTTACAGAACAAAATTATTAAATCAAGAGAGCGTATCATATGATACCTACATCAATTTCTTGATGGGAATAGACTTACTACGGCAATTGATAAGAGAAACTGTATTTCTTTCTCTCGTCCTCTTTCTAACATACATACCTATGGAACTCATCAATACATTAATTTATTTATAGATACAGAGTAGAACAGTTTCCTGATATCGTCAAATCTTCTTCTTCTATCAAACAGCCGTAAATTTTGAGAAACTTCTAATCTTTAATTGACTAATAGGATTTACCGTTTATTATTTTAACAAACTATTACATTAAATTTCCTTAAATTGGAAATATCCATAAATACGAACAAGACACGAATAAAAAATCTTACACATCATCGTGTACTTAAAGTGAAAAACAAAACCTCAAAACATGAAACCTAGAACGCAGAAACAACATCGCACAACACAACCATCTGCAACAAAATGAAAATAAAAACAAAATCTTAACTAAAAAGAACTATCAAAGACAAGCCGATCAACTCTACCAAAATAGGCCAGAAAAGAAGAGACGCCCTAAAAGGACGATTGAAAAGGTAGCGACCCCGATTCTCCACCGCGCCAAAACCCAACCCATCTGAGAGGAGGGAGTTATTTTTATATTTTGTCACGGGTCATCCAGCTGATTTCTCCTTGGCGGTCAGCCTTATGTACTCTACCAGACGATCAAAATTAGAATCCGATAACCCACCTTCGCATACACTTTCTCCTGCCAACCTAGCCATCTTAGCCGTTGATTTCAAGAATTCTTCCCTCCTCTCCACTATCAGATCGATAACCATCTTTTCAACAATTTTCCGGTCACAAACATCCTTCATATCAATCCCAAGCTTCCACACTTCGCCAACAAATCTGCTATTAATCTGTTGATCAGCAAAATAAGGCCAACATATCATAGGAACTCCAGCCACTATACTCTCCAGAGTTGAATTCCAACCACTATGAGTCAAAAACCCACCCACAGCCCGGTGGGCCAGCACCTCCTCTTGTGGGGCCCACCTCACCATGTACCCTCTCTCCCTCGTCGCTTCCAGCAGCTCTGACGGGACCTCACCGGCGCATTCTCCGGTCACCATATCAGGCCTCACGACCCACAAGAACCTCACGTTGCTGTTCACAAGGCCGTGCCAAAACTCCAGTAGGGCGTCTCTCGTCAAGGTTGTAATGCTTCCAAAACTGACGTAGATCACAGACTTGGGAGGTTGAGAATCAAGCCAATCCATGCAGTTTCTGTCGACTTCAAAAATACTGCTGGAAGATTGGTCAGACTTTGAAACGTTCTTCTTGGCCAATTTGTGTTTGAGGTGAGCATGGAGAGGTCCGATGGTGTAGGTATTAGGGCAGAAGCTTCTTATAATGTGGGAGATTATAGGCCCTTCAAGTTCTTCAAAGGTGTTGAGAATAATCCCTTGCGCACTACAGCTCTGACGGATTGCATGAGCGACTGGATTGATTTTTGTGGCGCTTGTGTCGTTCACTTGGCAAAAACTAGGCAGGTCACGGCACCTTAAGAAGCTTTCCATGCCAGGCACGCTTGTTATTATCCTATCCATGTCTTCTTTTCCTTTTTTTTTTTTTTTTTGAGTTTCCATTTCATAACAAGTCCATCAAAATCCTAATCAAGCTCGTATAAAGAAAAAAAAAAAAAGGAAAAACTAGAGAAACAAAGGAAGGAATATATAAAAGAAATCATCGAAGCTTTAACGTGAATTATGATTTAGAATTAATACCTCTAATGGGAAGCTCCCCGGCTTTAATGATGTCGTCAAAACATAAGAGGGTCCAGAGGCAGCAAGCACTAGCTGGTTGATAATAGATTATGGGAACGTGAAGTTCACAGGCTGAATTAGTAACAAAGCCAGCAAAAGCTCCATCAGCTATAATGCAAGTCACCGAACCCAATGCACCAGAAACAAGTATCTCGTTCAACACCGGTTTGGTTGTCGCAATCATTGAATGAAGTACCTGTGTTATTGACCTGTCATTTGAGCGCGGGTGGTCGTCCGGCAGGCCATCGGAGATGGTTCTGAATAGGAGCCCGGGGTAGTCGGCGAACCGGGTTTCGATGTCAGCGTGACGAAAAAGGCGGTTATGGACGTGGTCGGTGTTGAGGAAGGTGACGTCGATGCCGCAGAGGCTGAGAAGCTCGGCGAGTGTGAGCATTGAGGTGACATGTCCCTGCGCCGGCAAGGGGAAAATTAGAACTCTTGGAGTTGGAGGGACTTCTACTTGTGGCCTTTGTTTCTGATCCATTTGCAAGAAAATTAATTACTGAAAGTAGTGAGCCAATATGTAATCAAAATGAAGAACTACTCAATTTATCCGGGGCTTTATTTAGCAAGTGAATATATAATCCGACAACACTTTGTATGTATATACACTCAATCAATTAAGAGCTTTTTATATTAGATTTAGCAAATAAAATGTGATACACACAATCAAAAAAGTGCATTTTATATTAGATTTAGTAATAAAAACAATGCGATACACACATGTCATGTTTGGTAAATTGTATTGTATTGTATAAGATTTATTATATTGTGTTATATTATCATAATACAATACGGTATTTGGCGTCATGACATATTGTATAATGAGTCAAAATGTAAAATTTTAATAATATTTGGGTTAAAATATAATTTTTAAAAAGTTTTGGGGGTTACAATATAAATTTTCAAAAGTTTTAGGGTCAAAATGAAATTTTACAAAAATTTTAGGGTCAAAGTGTAATTTTACCAACATTTTAGGATCAAAATGTAATTTTATAAAAGTTTTGGAGTCAAAATATAATTTTTAATAAAAATAAAATTTACGTTGTGCCCTTAATTTTTTTTTTTTTTTTTTGTGTGGCAATTATAGGTTCCGGTGTGACCGTATGTCGGCCTGATCTCAATCTCTAGTTGTGCCTAATCCCGACATGAATCATTGATCAATTATAAATAATACAATACAATACGTTAAAAATGAGCCGTATTTAATTATACGACAAAGACTATAATTTACTATCTGTATTAGTTTATCATAGTCACATAAAATATTGTATTATTATACAATGTATTGCCTGATGGCACATTATATTATTAGTATTACACAATACATTGCTGATCAGCAAAATATTGGGATCAAAATATAATTTTGGCACATGATCCCATAATGGCAATCTTGAAGGATGGGCATGATCCCATAATGTCAATCTTGGCACATGCTACGCAAGTTTTGTTTTTTAGTGTTTTAGTTTTTATTTTTATTTTTTTATACTTCCAATGACAGATCAATAATTTTATTGCCCTGCAGGCATAAAAAATAAAAATAAAAAAAATCTGTAAAGGGAGAATCAAATTGACACACCCTGTGTTTTATCTAAACAATGAAGAGATAACTTTCAATTTAGTGGGACATATTTCTCAGTGCCGCATGTTTATTGATACTGCTAGCAAGGGCAATGCTCGAACTTGCTAAGCCCATCATATTATCACAAGTCTGCGCTACATGATTTATATTGATTATATTAACCATTGTAATATATATTCTTCCCCAAAAAGGGAAAAAAAAAAATTACATTATTCATTGGGATAAAAACCAATCAGAATTTAGAGGCATCTGTCAACTTTTCTGAACAACTAATTATAGATGACAAAAGCATGGCCAGCGAGCAGATGGGATTGCAAGATCTACTCTCGAGAAGAAGAGAGAAAACGTCTCCATAAAAACATGATCGCTCAGTAAAATCCAACGAGCAAATTAGACGAAGAAAGAAAAAAAATAATGCACGATCTTGCATCTTCCTCCATCGCAAACAGCAGTAAGAAATCCAACGGTACGTAGTTGAAGAATTCGGAATTGATCTTATGTTTAGATTTTTATAAGATTTATGTTTAAACAATTAAGTACATGTTGGAACAATATTATTTTACTTTCATACCTTGCATTTAGAAATTAGAAAAAATTAAAAATTCTAAAATATGAAGGATATGTATAAATATGTGTATATTACATATTTGTCTTAATTTTTCGATAGTCAAAATCACCCATGAAGCGAAAATAATAATAAAAAAAAGGTAAGGATGAGTAAGGCATGGATTTAACGTGATATGAATTTGAAATGTGAAATACAAATATGATACAATTTAAAATATAGGGTATAAATTTTTTAAGAGCATTTTTAAACATCTCAGTGGAGCTGAACAGGCACCACGAAACGGCACCGCGCAACTGCTTAGCTTTTTTGTTTTTTTTAATATAAACTTTAGAGTACAGTGTGCAAAAATTAATAAAAAAAAAACTATTATATTATTGAGAAATACAAGATAGATTCTTTATGCAGAAATATTCATTGTGCAGAAATTCCATGATCATCTACGGTGAACTTGACACATTCTGTGTTAGATGCTGCGTGCATCAATTTTTTATAACATGCTCTAAAGATGATATTTTGCGGACTCTAGCGAGCTTACTCATGAGCTGAATTATAATTCCCGGTGTTGTTAAATGTAAGCGCCTTATATCCACTATCAACCGATCCAAGTTACAATAAGATGGCCCACCTTCACTCACATTCTTTCTAGCCAGCCTAGCCATCTAAGCCGTGGATCTCACAAACTCCTCCCTCCTCTCCACCATCAGATCACTCACCATATTTTCCACAACTTTCCTGCCACAAACATTCTTCACGTCAATCCCAAGCTTCCACACTTCACCAAAAATTATGCTATTATTAATCGGTTGATCAGACGAAATAAGGACAACATATCATAGGAACTCATAGGAACTCCAGAGACTATACTCTCCAAAGTCGAATTCCAACCACTATAAGTCAAAAACCAACCCACAGCCTGGTGGGCCAGCACCTCCTCTTAGGGGACCACCCCACCATGCACCCTCTCTCCCTCGTCGCCTCAAGAAGCTCCACCGGGATGTCACCTTCGCCGCCTTCTCCTGCACCATGCTTGGCCGTAGGACCCGCAAGAACCTCATGTTGCTGTTCACAAGGCCGTGCCAAAACTCCATTAGTGCGTCTCTAATTACGGTCGTAATGCTTCCAAAACTGACGTAGATCACAGACTTTGGAGGCTGAGAATCGAGCCAGTCCATGCATTTTCTTTCTACTTCAAAAATACCGTTCGAAGATCGACCGGGCTTGGACTCGCTCTTCTTGGCTAACCTGAGTTTGGGATGAGTGTCGGGAGGTCCGATGCTGTAGGTTTTAGGGCAGATGAGATTTTTAATAGGGAAATAGTAGAAAATAGGCCAATATGAAAAGCTTAAGAAAATAAATAGACCAATTTTTAGTTATAGAAATTAATAGGTCATAACTTGTCAAGTTATGGTTCATAACTAGATAAGTTATGGACAAACTTGTTAAGTTATGGTTCATAACCGGACAAGTTATGGACAATTATGAATAATAACTTGTCAAGTTATGGTTTATAACCAGATAAGTTATGGACGAAAATAATAATTTGGCCTATTTATTAACTTATGTAAACTATTGGTCTATTAATTTTAATTCATCTCAAATTTTGGCATATTTTCCTCTTTCTCCCTTTTTAATATGGGAGAGTAAGGCCCATCGAGGTCTTCAAAGCGTGTCGGGAAAAATAGAGAATTTACATTTTAGAGTAGTCTGGAACTTTACTTCATATTTTTAATAAATATTCTTTTATTAGAGTAATTATTTGAGTAAAAAAATATGAATTAAAAATAAAAAATAAAGATCTTAATTTATGTACTTTTAAACAGTATTTATTAAAATTACTCGTAATAACAAGCCCTTAGGCTATACAGCTTTGGCGGGTAAAAAAAAACAAAAAACAAAAACAAAAATAAAACAAAACAAAACAAAGGAAGGAATAAAGGAAATCAAGCAAGCTTTAAAGTGAATTGGTTTAGCTATTAGCTCCAATGGGAAGCTCCCCGGCATTAATTCTTAGCAAAAAATATAGAAAATATAAAGATAAAGAAGAACAACAACTTTTGCAAGATTAATATAACGAAATTGTACAACACTAATTCAACCTTTCTATCAAACTCAAAAAATGAAATTGTAAGGATGTTAAGGCACGTGAATCACGCTTTTTTTAAAATAGATTCGTCTCTTTCAGCGAGTGCTTGAGGTAACGTTAGACGTTCGTCTCTCAGGATATAACAACAACGATAGTAGCTTGAAACACTATCAGAACCGTCCGGCGAACTAAAACTCGGATCTTCCTTCTATCACTAAAACAAAACTAGAAAAGATAACACAAGAGAAACTTGGAAAACAAGAGAGAGAGAGAGAGAGAGAGAGAGAGAGAGAGAGAGAGAGAGAGAGAGAGAGAGAGAGAGAGAGAGTGAGTGCTCTATGCAAGTGTGTCATTCATGTGGAGTAGGACCTTTATATAGGCTCCAAATTCGACGATGACATTATGATGCTTAAACACACATTAGTCTTCCCCATGATGAATTTGGCCACATTTTCCATATAGATTCAGACTTTGACGATGAAAAACTGATGCCATTAAGTTTATTAACCATGGCTTATTTCAGTTTTCCTCCATTGGTCACCATTAAGTCCCATCACACACCATTATGCTCATTAATGCTAGGCCAAACGGCTGGAAGATCTTGGGCCGAATCAAAAATAAAACTTACAAATACTAAGCTTGCGTGGAACGGGTTTTTCGGTCTGACATTCGTATCTGTAGGTCGCAAGTGCACACATTAGGCGTCAAACCCACTGGGACCGTGATTTGCACCCCCAATGCATGAGAGAGCATCTCTAGTATACATGTTTACCTATGCTTCAAAGTGCAATCACTTAAAAATACCACTAATGTTTCATTCCTAGCCAATGTGAGATTTTTTGCAATTTCCAACTACCTTAACCACTCTAAGTGACATACTTAGAGCATCAATTTCTCATTCACCCAATATCCATTTTGAGTGTATAAATAATCGATTTCAATCTCCTCGCAATGGAGAACGCAAATCTATAAAGACTCGTCTCAAAATCTAGTTGATCCCCTTGGCCTTTAATATGGCTTAACAAGCCATTTTTCCAACATTAATCATACCGTCAAAGCATAAGTGGATCCAAATGCAACAAGCACTAACCGTTCGAAAATGGATTATGGAAATGTGAAGTTCATAGGCTAAATCAATAGCAAAGCCAGACAAAGCTCCATCAGCTATAATGCAAGTCACCAAACCCATGAACCAGAAACCAGCATCTCTTTCAACTCGGGTTTGGTTGTGGCGTTCATCAAATAATACAACTCCATTATTCTATCCGTTGAACGTGGGTGGTCGTCTAGCAGGCCGTCGGAGATGGTTTTGAATAGGAACCCGGGATAGTCGGCGAATCGGGCTTCAACGTCGGTGTTACGAAGAAGGCGATTATGGACGTGGTCGGTGTTGAGGAAGGTGACATTGATGCCGATGAGGCTGATAAGCTCGATGAGTGTGAGCATGGAGGTGACATGTCCCAGCGCCGGCAATGGAAATGTGAGAGCTCTTGGTTGTGGCCTTTCGTTCTCCATTTGCATTATGAAAATAATTAGTGATCACAGGGATGAACCAATATGTAATCAAATTAATAAGTACTTAATTTATCCTTTGTTTTGTTTAGCTAATTAATGGCACGTGGTAGCTACACATGTTCACTTTTGTTTTAATTATTATTATTTTTTTTTAACGACAGATTGAGGATTTTATTACACTGGTGGCATCAATATTAAGATTGCAAGATCTGTTATTGAGAAGAAAAAATAATGTCTCGATGAAAACTTTCCTCAGCAAATTCCAATAGAAAAGTACCAAGCAAGAAAAAAAAATACACGATCTTAACCTTCCTCCATCGTGAAAGCTCCATCGTGAAAGGCTACCTTAAATCCAACAGTACTTAATTAGTTGAGGATAAGTCGGCAATATTTGACATATATGTTGTCAGACTTTTGTAACATTCATAATTTTTAAACATTTCAATATATGTTTAGATAATATCAAATATGAGTATTCTTTTTATTATTCAGAAACACTATATTGTATAAAAATTCCAGGTTCATAATGATTATACATCCCTTGAAACGATCAAATGCCTGGTCCAATCAATTCACGATTACTTCGGTCAAGCGCCAACTTATGAATTACACTCCAACATTTGTTAATTATTTGAGCAGATGCTAGCGTGGATTATTAATTTTTTTTTAAAATTACAAGCTCCACTAATATTTTGTACAGAGTTTACAATTTTTTTTTTTAATTATAACCTTTTATGTCCTCTATCAACCGGTTCAAATTGCAATAAGATGTCCCACCTTCACTCACACTCTTTCTTGCCAACATAGCCATCTTAGCCATCTTAGCCGTTGAACTCACAAACTCCTCCCTCTTCTTGACCATCAGACCATTGATCATCTTTTCCACAACTCTCCTATCACAAACATCTTTCATGTCAATCCCAAGCTTCCACACATCACCAACATATCCACTAATAATCTGTTGATCAGCAAAATAAGGCCAACATATATCATAGGAACCTCAGCCACTATACTCTCCAAAGTCGAATTCCAACCACTATGAGTCAGAAAAGCTCCCACAGCTTGGTGCGCCAGCATCTCCTCTTGTGGGACCCACCCTACCATGTCGCCTCTGATAGCTCCTCCGGGATCTGACTGTGGCTGCTGCCGCCAGTCTCCGCCACCAAATCGGGCGTGTCACCCACAAGAACCGCTTCTTGCTGTTCACCAAATTGTACCAAAACTCCATCAAGTCTCCCTTCGTCATAATCGTAATGGTTCCAAAACTGACGTAGATCACGGAATTAGGAGGCTGAGAATCAAGCCAAGCCATTCAATTTTAGTCCACTTCGAATAGACTGTTTAAAGACTGATATGACTAGTTGGAGTGGGCGTGGAGGGGAAAATGGTGTAGGTCTTGGGATTACTGTGAGATCGAATGTGGGAGACTATAGGCCCTTCGAGATCTTCAAACGTGTTGAGTATGAGCGCTTTGGCCTGACCGCTTTGAAGGGTCTGTCCAGAGACTAGTTGGAGTTGTGGGTCCCTTTTGTCAGTCAGTACTTGGCAGAAACTTGGAAGGTCACGGCACTGTAGAAAGCTTTCCATTCCCGCAACACTCGTTATTAGCCTATCCATGTCCTCTTTTCCTTCATTATTTTGGGTTTTTCATTAGTACAGAAAAAAAAGATAATTTCCTTTAAAGAAAGAAGAATACCTCTGCTTCCATAACATGTATTCTAATTAAAATTTTCTTAAAACGTGCATCGGCATATCAAATTCGTTCTGACTATCAATATTACGAAAATTGTTACTACAAATCTAGACATGAATATACGAACATAGATAATTTGAGAGACATAATCTTTAATTCAAAAACGTATGTATCGTTGACTGTACATTTTGAATTGGCAAACTAATTTATAGCTAATTACAAGCATAAAATATGTGAAAGATTTACCTCTAATTGGAAGCTCGCTATTACAAGCATAATATTTTTTAGACTTTTTCTAATGTAAATGTTGATGTTAATACTATGTTGGCTATTTGATATGTTATTTTGATTTGTTCTCTATTTTGTAATGCTACTTTAAATGTATTATCTACCTTTTTACATGACCATTAAGCTTTCATATAGAAATAAATTTTCTAATTTTAAATAATCTGAAAAAAAATCAACATCGTAATGGTTAAATTAAAAAGTTAAAATACCAATGGGAATCAAATTAAATGTTAAAATTGTTGAGAAAAGTGCATGCGTGTGTTGTCTCATATAAAAAGTACATGAGGTTTATAAAAATAAAAAGACCTAAGACCTAATAAGTTAATCTTTTAAGTCAAGTTGGACTCCTGCAGTGTGTTACGCTAGTTTCGTATGTGGTGTCTTCCCAACAAAACTTTAAGAGTGTTTATATAGATTGAAATTCATGGAATATGGGTCAATCCACAATTCAATTCAAAATTATTAGATTGGAAAAATGTCAATCCAAAAGTTTTACCAATCCAATCTAATTCAAACAGATCGAATTTTACAGATTGAACTTTCTATGAATTTGGGCCTTTAATGTTAATAAACATATTAAAGATAAAATAACCTCAATAAAACTCAAAATCCAATTTATATATGACAACTCTGTCAATTAAGACAAACTAGCTTCATGAAGACTCAAAATGAAGTCTCATCATTACGTTAAAGTTTAAACTAATTCACCACCACATTCCCAATATACGTAACATAACATAAAATAGTTCAACAAATTTCAATTTATTCCAACTTAAGTAATTATGGCAAATTAGTTTCGATAAGATATAGGGAAAATTTCATATTAATACCATGTGTTTTAACATAATATTTTTTAGTACCCTATATTTTTAATAATTTTGAATTAATATTGTGACGCTTTAAGAAATTGTTTTTTAATACTAAAAAAAGATTTTTTTAAAACATTACGGTACCAATTCAAATTTTTTAAAAACACGGGATACTAAAAAAACGATTCCACAAGGTACTAATATATGAAATTTTCCCTAAAACATAAATATATATAATTCAAATTCACAAATTTTACTCATTGAGAAATGTTCAATTCACTAACCAATTCAAAATCTTTGAATTGAGATTTTCTTAATCTGTAATCAATTCAAAATCCTGTCTAATTGAATCTAATCAAATTAAATGAATTGATGAGATTCACAAATTTCGTAAACACCCTACTAAAATTAGACATGTGTTATATTTAAATTTATCCCCAATTGTATAGCATAAATTAAATTTAGCACTAAAATATATAAAATTTTATTAATAGATACCGATTCACCTTTTCAAATGCCAAAATTTTACATGCTAATTAAATATTACAGTAGAAATTCTTTAACATTACATATAATAAAAAATAATGCAAAATTAACGGAATTTAATATAAATCTTACTCTGTAAAACAGAACCTCTTAATATGAAAAATCTCCTTCTTTAAATAACTTAGGCCTTCAAAAGTCCAAAAATCAGTTCCAGAAAACAATCTGTCGTTCCATTTCACACAGAAACACAAGTTGCATATTCAGCAAAGAAAAAAAGCAATGAGTTGCATCCTCTTGGTCTTGTAATTCTCTCCACCCGAGAGAAGATAAAAAACGGTGGATGTACACGGAGCAAAACACAATACTCGAAATTTAAGATCTATTTAATTTGTTGATTTAAATTTTTAATTTGAGTTGAGATGTGATTTAATATGAGAGTTTTTTATTATAATAAAAAAGTTAGATATAACTGTTTTTTAGAGCATTTTTATTATAGCAAAATTTAAATAAAAATTTATAACTCAAGTTATTTTATAACTCAAATCATATTTTACTGTAGTGTTTTTAATAAAAATTTCAATTTTTTTATTATAATATTTTTTTAGATACTCAACTTAAATCATAATTTAATCATGTAAAAAAACAATCTCTTAATATTTTAAATGAGATTAAAATCGTTTTGTCTAATTTGTGTCTGTTTAATCAATTATATTAAGTCACATCATATAAAAAATTTAAAATTATCTTTTAACTAATTTTTGTGTGTTTATTATGTGTGTTTATTATGTGATGATATATCATGGTTTAATTAGTTATACACAAATTAAACAGAGCAAAGGGATGATCTGGACTTCGCATGGACCAAGGCGGAGACACGCAGTCAAAAGAGGAAGGACAAGATTTAGGGTGCAAGGACACGTACGTGGCAAAGGATTACGATAGAAGTTCACAGAACCCTAGTTCTTGATCAGAGTAACATACAAAGCGTCAGAATCTCTCTCGCAACACCAACACATACACACACACACCTCACTTATATCCACGCAGAAACAACCATTTCTCTTAACCAACAAAAGAAAAAAGGAAAAACCCTTTGGGTTAGCAATGGCTCTGAGCTTGTTCGGTGGACGACGAAGCAACGTCTTCGACCCTTTCTCGCTAGACATATGGGACCCTTTTGACGGCTTCCCCTTTACAACGTCCGTGGCCAACGTGCCGTCGACGGGGCAGGAGACGATGTCGGCGATCGCCAACACCCGGATCGACTGGAAGGAGACGCCGGAGGCGCACATAATCAAGGCCGACCTGCCGGGGCTGAAGAAAGAGGAGGTTAAGGTTGAGGTGGAGGACGGGAGGGTGCTCAAGATCAGCGGCGAGAGGGCCCGGGAGAAGGAGGAGAAGGACGACAAGTGGCACCGCGTCGAGCGGTCGGTCGGGAAGTTCATGAGGCGGTTCCGGCTGCCGGAGAATTCCAGGACGGACCAGGTCAGGGTCAACATGGAGAACGGGGTGCTCACAGTGGTCGTGCCCATGGAGGAGGAGGAGAAGAAGCCTGACGTTATGTCTGTTGAGATTTCTGGCTGAAATCACTAAAGTTTCAAGTTACTGCGTTTCGGTTAAGAACTTTTTTTTTTTTTTTTTTTGTGTATATATATATATATATATATATATATATATATGTATGTTTATTATATATCTAAGTGCCAAAAGATATGGTTTATGTGTGTTTGTATAGTTATTTTTTTCTTTTGTTTTGTAATCAGAAGTGCACCGTGTGAGACGCTTTTAGAATCGTCGTTTTTTCGGGTGTAAAAACATGTGTATAACACCGTGTATGAAGGGCATGTAAGTGACGAAGATTGCAGTACAGTACAATGTATATAAGGTTGCAGATAAATATGTGAATAGTTTTTTTTTGTTAATCCCTGATAGTATTTTGGTCCAATCATTTTGTCAAACATATCATATTCTTATGTTTTGGGTGATTTTTTTTTTCTATTTTACTTTATTTTATTTTGGGTGAATTAGATGAGGCATCGTTATATTAACGGCTCTTGTGATTGATGGAGTGGCTAAAGTGGGGCGTGTTAGTCCTTCATCGCTCCCAATTTTGCTGGTTGTTGCTTCCATTATAGTCTTCTCCTGAAAAAAAAAAAAAAAAAAAAAAAAAAAAGACAGAACAGAAAATTAATATCATCAAGGAATTTAATTTGCAGTTTCACGGGCAAAAAAATAATGAAATAGAATTTTCTCTTTAGTTTGCATTCGACGACTCCGTCTTTCAGGTTTGCGAGGCATCACTTTCTATTCTTTAAAATAGTCTCGTAGTTATTTTTTTTATTTTTTCATCAATCTGAGTTTTTTTCATTTCACACTCAATTCTAATTTTGTTACTTTTAAAAATTCTTATAAAAGATTATATTTAATTTTTTTAACAATAAAATTTGAATTAATGAATTGGATGAGATCTTATTTTATCTAATTTTAGTGTTCCAAAGAGCGTATAAACCAATTATCTACATTATTTAAATATATTATACTTTTTAAGTGTTTTTTTGATGCTTTAATATTTGAATATATTTAATTATGTGTTATAATATAATTGATTATAATATAGTTAATTAGGTATTAATTGAGATAATTTATAAAAATTAGACAGTGATTTGATTTCAGATTGATTTTAGACAGGTGATTTGAATCGAACCATCCTACTTGACCTTTCTTTCCTGAGCTACGTGCCATGTCATTAGGTTTAGTTTGAATGACCTGTCCTACCATAATAAAGTTTGTCATCTAAACTAGTCTCTAGGCTCTTTTGTGTTTTACAAAAAGGTCCTTACAAGTGGGACGTGAAACTTTTGAAGCTCTATTTGTTATATCAATTTAAATTTAAAATTTAAATTTTATTATAGTAAAAAATTTTAAAAAATAATTATATTTAAATTTTTTATTACAGTAAAAAATTTTTACAAAAAATTATATCACAATTCAAATTAAAAATTAAAATCAGTGAATTACACACTCTAAATGACTAAAGCAATTATGATGGGCTAAAGCAATTAATGCAAAATGCAACAGTATAGAGATATATATATTTACGAAGAGTTGATATGGATAAAGCATCTACATTTTACCATTTAAGTTTTAAATTATAGTTTTATTATAGTTAAAGATTTTGTTCATTTTAACAATTTAAATTTAAAATTTGAATTTTATTATAATAAAAAGCTTTTAGAAACAGTCATGTCTAATTTTTTTACTATAATAAAAAAATTTTACATAAAATTACATCTCAACTCAAATTAAAAACTCAAATCAGCGAACTAAACGGTCCAAAAATCTCTAATAAAAAACATTTAATTTTTTTATTAGTTAAAAATTAGTCGAGTGTATTGCACAAACATTTTTTAGTTGAGTGTATAATATAAATACGATGACTCTAGAATACTTAAGTCTTATTTATTTTACCGATTTAAGTTTAAAATTTGAGTTTTGTTATAGTAAAAAGTTTTTAGAAATAATTACATTTTTTTTTGCTACAATAAACATTTTTCACATAAAATCACATTTTAACTTAAATTAAAAACTTAAATTAACGAATTAAACGAGCCTTTAAAGTATTGAGAGCTTTTAACTGTATAAATTTAAAATTTAAATTTAAATCGGTAAAATGAACGAGACTTAAATAATTTCTCATGGGCAATCTAGAAAATTTCTATGTTATAGATCAGCAAGTATTCCATGATTGGAAAACATCATTACTTTGCCAGTCTAGCAGCTAAAAAAATAAGATCATCTGTTATAAAAATTCCAATACTAAAACTTTTTTTTATCTTTAATAAAGTGAAAATAACATATGTGATGTGCTATTTTATTTCGTAATCTAATATATAATATTATTTTAAATGTTATATTTATGGATAAATTATTTTAAATGTTATATTTATGGAGGAACTTATTTCTTGATACATAGATACCTTCATTGGCAGTTTTGTGTTTACTTATTTTAATTAATTTATTAAGTAACCATCCACTTCTGTGATTGTAACTTTATATTTTACCTTTATTCTTAGTCTATAGACGTAGGCATATATATTACATAATAAGATGATTCTCTTCTACCTTCTATTTTCTTATTTAATTTTTAATTTTCTCATGTGCTCATGATGCAACCTGCGCCTCTCCTTTTTATTTTCTTCACCGGAGTCCATTTCTTCATTCTTTCACCCTCTCCTCTATTGACGATTGTCGCCCAGCGCCCATGCTATACTCCTTGCACGATTACCATTTCTGCACCGTTGCGTCCTTCTTAGCCATTCTTGCCTCATTGACATCTCTTAATTCATTGTACGTGCTCTTAACGTCGTGCGGATATAAGAATTGTTAGGTATTTTTATTAGTTGGCAATTTATTGGCAATCTTGTAAAAATTCAAAAAAATAGGTTTAAGAAGATTTCGTATTGCAGAAAGAAGAATCAGAATCAGATTTGAAGTCAAGGTTGCAGATTTTGTTGAGTTGAGATTTGAAGAGATAAGGATAAAGGCTTGGTCAAAGGAAGATAAGACATTGGTTGAGATTTGGAGAGATAAAGATAAGGCATGGGTTATTTGAATTTAAATGTAATTCTAGAAAGATGTCAAAGAGAGCTTTATCTACAAAACTAGAAGATAAATGAGAGATATAGCACGTGGAGATCAAGTAAAGTTTATCTTTGGAATATATATATATATAGATATATAGATTGCACATTGAGGTGGATGTTCTTCTGTGCATTGACGTGCGAAAAACATGAAGATTATATGCTGTATGTTGAATTCAGTTTTTGAAATTCAAATGCACATATTAATGCCGCAAAAGGTGATGCGAAAAACATGAAGATTATATGTTGTATGTTGAATTCGGTTTTTGAAATTCAAATGCACATATTAATGCTGCAAAAGGTGATGCGAAAAACATGAAGATATTGTGCATAATCCGGATTCAAAAGGAGAATCAGTTTGAATTTAAAAAGATGCTACGTGAAGAGACTATGGAGGCAACTTTATTTAAGGTTTCATTGTAGCTAGTAATGGGAGTGAGATTGAATAGAATATTTTCAGAAAAGAGTCTGTGAGTTTTTGTGAGCCTTGTGCGTTATTGAGATCATCCTTCGGGAGAGGGATTTGTTGCTTTCGGGAGGAAGTTCTGTCCGTCGAAGGGAGTTCGTCGTGCAGTTTAGAAGACGTGTGGTGCACGCTAAACAAATCACTTTGTGGAGATTAAATCACAGTGGCGTCGTTGTCTAGGAGGGAGTCCTTGAGTGAATAAGTACGTCCGGTGTCCGTAATTTCGGAACATAGTGAACTGTTTATTGTCTGGGCGTGGCCCATGAGTAGGTGTGCGCATGCCGAACTGCGATATCATATTCTGTGTTCTTTTGATTTCTGCACTTTATCTTACTCGAACAATTCAAACAGTAAGAAATCCGGATCTTAATTAATTAAGTCATCTTCCAGACGATGTTCCAACATCATCTGGGACATTAGACGTAACATCAGATCTAACAAGTGGTATCAGAGCGGTTCACTGACCATAAGTTCGGTGAGATCTTGGAGAGTTGATCTGTTATGTTTGGAATGGATTTTTTGAAGGAAGGAGGTTCAGTTGTACGTCCTCCTCTGCTTGATGGTTCAAATTATTCATATTGGAAGGCCCGGATGAAGGCTTTCATCAAGGCTCAAGATGAGAAGGCTTGGCGTGCTGTTTTGAATGGCTGGAAACATCCAGTAACCAAAGGTGCAGAAGGAAAAGAGACTCTCAAACCCGAAGAGTCTTGGAGCACTGATGAAGACAGGTTGGCCAACTACAACTCACGTGCGCTCAATGCAATATTCAATGGAGTCGATGTTCACCAGTTCAAAATGATATCCACATGTGAATCAGCAAAAGAAGCATGGGAAATTCTGGAGGTAGCACATGAAGGAACAACTGCAGTAAGACAATCAAAATTGAACATGCTCACAACCAGGTTCGAAAATCTTCGAATGCATGAAATTGAAACTATTTCTGAATTTAATTCACGATTGTGTGATATAGCTAATGAATCATTTGCTCTTGGTGAAAAAAAATTCCCGAGGCAAAACTTGTCGAAGAAAACGTTGAGATCATTACCACGCAGATTTGCCTACAAAGTCACCGCCATTGAAGAGGCGAAAAACATTGAGACTATGAGACTTGATGAATTGATGGGATCACCGAGGGACATTTGAAATGAATCTGAGTCAAAATGAGAAGGAGAAGGAGATTTCTCAAGGGATTGCTTTCCAAGCCGAAGTGGAAGATAATGTTGAAGAAGAAGATGAAGACTTAGCGGAGTCTATTGCTCGATTGACAAAAAAATTCAACAGGGTGATGAAAAAGTTCAACGAGAAGAACCAAACTCCAACTTTCAACAACTCCAACAATTTTCAAAAATATAAGGGAGCTACGAATTCCTCCAATGATAGGAAGAAGAATAGGAGAATTCAATGTCGGGAGTGCGACGGTTACGGACACATTCAGTCTGAGTGTGCTAACACTCTCAAGAAAAGGAAGAAGTCTCTTAACGTCACATGGAGTGATGAGGATTCTGAAGGTAACCAGGAAGATGATGATGATGTGAATAACTATGTTGCATTCAATGTCTACCAAGATGTTCCAAACTGCAGTGTTACAGATCGTGTCACAGCTCATGTTGCAACATCATCTGCAACATCACCTGCAACGCACTCTGGAAAACCAGAAGAAAACAGAGATTTGTCAAATTCTGACGGATCCAGCGATGGAGAAGAATTGACTGAGGAGACAATCCAGGAGGCATATGAAACCATGTTCAACAAATGGGTTTTGGTGGTTAAAATGAATAAGTCTTTGCGGGAGCAAGTCGATGAGCTTATTAAAGAGAATGATGTACTTAAGATGGCCGCTATAAACTATGAATTTTGGGCTGCTGAAAAGGAGAAAAAACTGCAGGAGACAAGAGCTGAATTGGAGCACACTCAAAAGTCATTGAAGATGATGAATTCCGGCACTTCAAAATTGGATCACATTCTCTCAATAGGAAAAGTGAGTGGTGATCGACATGGCCTTGGATATATTGGTGAGAGCTCAACATCCAAAACAGTGTTTGTGAAGAAGACGCCTGCCCCTAAGCCTCCGACTTCCTCTAGTAAGAAGGTTACTATCTCATCCCCTCGACATAGAAGGTTTGTCCCTACATGCCATTACTGCGGTATACATGGCCACATAAGACCGAGATGCTACAAGTATTTAAATGCTTTGAAGAAAGGTATGTTTATTAATCCACCAAATTCCGCAAACTCAAAGAAGACACCTAACGTGAAGATTGATGTGAAAAACAATTTTTCTAGACGTGTGTGGGTAAAGAAATCTGATTTGAGATGTCATAAGGTTTATACTTCTTTAGAAGCAGGGACTAATTCAGGGGGAGTAAGACACAGGAAAAATTCAGGGGGAGTAAGCTACAGAGATCAATGTCCTCGAAAATATCTAGTGCGAAGTGTTGCACCAGGTGTTCCAACTAATGTTACAACATGATCTGCGACATCAGCTGCTGAAGACAGTTCTAGGGTACGAATTTTTTTTATTTTCTTTTGTTGTTTTTTGTGTCTTTGGCGTATTTTTGACAAAAAGGGGGAGAACAATGTAATCCTTTACGCCTTTTTGAATTTTTAGGATCATTTGTTAGTTTTGCCAAAAAATGCCAAAGGGGGAGATTGTTAGGTATTTTTATTAGTTGGCAATTTATTGGCAATCTTGTAAAAATTCAAAAAAATAGGTTTAAGAAGATTTCGTATTGCAGAAAGAAGAATCAGAATCAGATTTGAAGTCAAGGTTGCAGATTTTGTTGAGTTGAGATTTGAAGAGATAAGGATAAAGGCTTGGTCAAAGGAAGATAAGACATTGGTTGAGATTTGGAGAGATAAAGATAAGGCATGGGTTATTTGAATTTAAATGTAATTCTAGAAAGATGTCAAAGAGAGCTTTATCTACAAAACTAGAAGATAAATGAGAGATATAGCACGTGGAGATCAAGTAAAGTTTATCTTTGGAATATATATATATATAGATATATAGATTGCACATTGAGGTGGATGTTCTTACGTGCATTGACGTCAAAAAACATGAAGATTATATCTTTGTATGTTGAATTCGGTTTTTGAAATTCAAATGCACATATTAATGCCGCAAAAGGTGATCACGAAAAACATGAAGATTATATGTTGTATGTTGAATTCGGTTTTGAAATTCAAATGCACATATTAATGCTTAAAAAGGTGATGCGAAAAACATGAAGATATTGTGCATAATCCGGTTCAAAAGGAGAATCGGTTTGAATTTAAAAAGATGCTACGTGAAGAGACTATGGAGGCAACTTTATTTAAGGTTTCATTGTAGCTAGTAATGGGAGTGAGATTGAATAGAATATTTTTAAAAAAGAGTCATGAGTTTTTGTGAGCCTTGTGCGTTATTGAGATCATCCTTCGGGAGAGGGATTTGTTGCTTTCGGGAGGAAGTTCTTCCGTCGAAGGGAGTTCGTCGTGCGATTTAGAAGGCGTGTGGTGCACGCTAAACAAATCACTTGTGGAGATTAAATCACAGTGCGTCGTTGTCTAGGAGGGAGTCCTTGAGTGAATAAGTACGTCCGGTGTCCGTAATTTCTGGAACATAGTGAATGTTTATTTGTCGGGCGTGGCCCGCAGAGTAGGTGTGCGCCGCGAATCTGCGATATCATATTCTGTGTTCTTTTGATTTCTGCACTTTATCTTACTCGAACAATTCAAACAGTAAGAAATCCGGATCTTAATTAATTAAGTCATCTTCCAGACGATGTTCCAACATCATCTGGGACATTCTATTGTCAAATCACATTAAATCATTTATTCTCTCTCTCTCTCTTTTTTTTTATTTATTTTATTTTACATTCATTTATCAAAATTTGATATTGACGTATCAATTTAGATCTCGTTCGTTCCAATGATTTGAATTTAAAATTTAAGTTTTATTTCAGTAAAAAATTCTAAAAAATAATCAGTATAAAATTCTTAAATAAATTTACATATCAATTTAAATTAAAAATTCGAATTAATGAGCTAAATAAATTCTTAATTCATATATTTAATTAATATTATAAATTAATATTGTACGTCTTTTATTATCCGATCCATTGAGCACCAAGTTTTGATGTTCTCGTTCACAACTTGAATAGAATTTTGAACAGGAAAAAAAAAAGGTTACCTTACTTTTCATACGTAAACAGTAATTGCACTTAGAGCATTTTTCGTTGGCCCGGCAAGAATCTCTCACGAGCCATTTCTAGCAAGAACATATCCAATATTCAGATGCCATTTATTTATGTTATTATATATAATCGACCCTACGCCCTAATGTTCTCATCTCCTACATAACCACACCCATACTTATCAGAAAAATAATAATAAATTAATTAATTAAAAAAAAAAACCCCTTGCAACCATGGATGCGACTATGAACGAGTTTGAACCATTTCTTGTCGACACTCAATTCAGTCGGTACAAAAAGAAGCAAACATTGTAAAGAAACACAAACAAAAACAAAAATTAAAGCACACTTCCAAGCAAAATAAAAATAAAAATAAAAATAAATAAAGCACACATGTATTTCCAAGCAAAAAAATAAAAAATAAAAAAATAAAGCACCACTTGTATTATGTAATTATAATGGAGAGTCATTTAGAACAGATCCTTATATCCGAGTCTGATTAGATACAGATTACCACGCAAACCAGCTTAATATTTTTAAAGTAGCAATACTCAAAGTATAAGATCGTTAATTCGAATCGCCAGATAATAAATACGTAACATAACATCCCCAAGATCAAGCAAAGCACAGAGCACATTATACTAATTTACATATCAGAAATCTCAATGGTCCTTGAGTGGGCCCTATTGGGCTGCTCCGTCTTGGGAACCGTTACGGTGAGCACCCCGCCCTCCATGGCCGCCTTGAGCTGGTCGACCTTGGCGTTCGCCGGCAGTCGACACCACCGCGAGAAGCTGCCGCTGCTCTGCTCCATGCGGTAACACCCGTCGCCGATCTCCTCCTTGCGGCGCCGCCTCTCGCCTCTTATGTGGAGGATTCCGCCGTCCTCCACCGTCACTTTCACCTCCTCCTTCTTAAGCCCCGGCACCTCGGCCCTGAACACGTGCGCCGTTGGCGTCTCCCTCCAGTCCACATCCGCGAGCGCGTACGACGCCGTCTGGGGCGGGAAGCATGGCCCGATTAAAAAAGCGGGCCTGGGCCAGCCGTCGAGTGGGTCCCAAGGCCCCAGCGGGAACGGGCCCGGCAGGTTAAAGTGGTTCGATCGCCGACCGAAGAAGTTTGGAATCATCGACATTTCTTCTTCTTCTTTAGTAGTGTTGGAGAGAATATATATATATATATATATATATATATATATATATATATATATATATATTGGACATTAGATGCGAGGTTTTCGTCTTTAACTCTTTATGGTGGGGTGTGGGCGATAAATATTCTTTTTTACGTTTCCACTTTGCAGATTCTTCCTCTTCGCACGCACACATGCGGAAGCATTTTATGGCGCGTATATCAAATAGTAAATATTTGATTCCACTAAAAACATGAAAAAATAAAAATCTTTCTAGAATGTTTCTTAAACATTCAAATCTTATCAAAATTACTTAAAACAAAAAAATATGTAGCTTTTCAAATAAAAAAAAAAAAATACGCATGATTAGTATAATATGTATAATATGATATGACTTAGATTTAATGGCTGAAAATATAATCCTACATGTGAAATATTTTTTGCCATATCCTATAGTAAAATTCGGTTTGAAGAATAATAAATAGAGAGAATCAAGGAGAAAAGGAATTATCAAAAGATTTTTTTTTTCATCTGATAAATATAAATGGAGATGTTTAGCTAAACAATTGTATAAGATGCCATGTAGTACCGAGCAAGAAAATTTTTGTGCGAAAATAAGCTAAAATTTTGAACTAAAGTATCAATGTAAAATATCAGTGTCGTAACCTTAAAAAAAAAAAAAAAAAAAAAAAAAAAAAAAAATTTCATTGTAATATTATTTTTGGTGTTTGACTCTTTTGTTTACCTTCTTTTTATCCATCTCTATCATTGTCTTGTTTTACTAACTCATATCCTAACTCTTGTATACCAACTATGCGGCATGTGAGTTGTCATTTTATTATTAATAGGTGTTTAAAACATTATTACGTCAATTAATAAAAGATATTATATTTATTAATAAAAAATAATAACTCACGTAATACATCAATTAATACACAGAATTTAAATTGATATCCTTAACATTACTCTTAAGTAACTATGTTTAGAATTAACCCGTAACTGTGTTTATACTTGTTTCTGCACGAGGCCTTTCTTAAGGCTCAAGCCAATTCTTAAGGCTCAAGCCCATTGTTCCTTTCTGTAATCTGTGTTGATGTCATTTTTGAACCCAAAGCATCCTCGAAAGACATCTACGTGTGGTGGTTTTGTGTGCCATAAATAATAGGCAGTTTTTAAAAGTACCTTTTAAAATAAAATTTCTTTTTATTTCTACCTCTTAACATTAACTCATATATTTCTACTTTTTAAATTAGAACTAGTTAAGAAGTAAAGTTTTTTTTTTTTTTAAAGATATACTTTTAGTAAGTCATGTACTTAATGAGGTAAAATCTGTAATTTTGTTATAAAATAATTCCCTGTTTACCGTTGATCCAGAGTAGGTTTTTGATCTCATTTAGGCGATCTCAAATTTGACTAAGTGATGGAGAAATAGCATAGGAGACCTGTCCTGTTACCTCGGATAACCCAAAGTCAGCATCCATACACAAAGACTCGTAATTGTCTTTGTTGATTAAACAACCTTTCTCATGTGGCAACTTTGAAGGTGTAAAAAAGGAAAGGTAATCTTGATAAATATCTTTTAAAAATGCATGGATCAGAATTTTTATTTTTTATTCTTGATTCATAACTTTTTAATCAAATAATTATACTAATAAAATGGTATTTATCAAGAGTAAATAGTAAAAGCCTAGACTCATGCACTTTTAAGAGTAAATTCTCTAATTTTTTCAAAAGGGAAATATGTAGATAGGTTTTTCTCGCTTTGGGCCTAGCGAAGCCCTATTTCCTTACCTTTGGTAACCTAAGTGGCCTAAAAGTCTACTCTCTCATCTCATTTCTTTGACGTTGGTGCATGATGATTCTGAAAGTTAAATGTCATTAAATTCGGAACAAAATAATAAAAAAGTACGTTAAAGCTAACTATATTTAACTTTTCCTGTAAAAAAAAAAAAAATAGTAAATTGCTCTTCTCTTTCTTTATTCATGAATAAGAGAAGAAGAAAACATTGTTCTTCCTTTATTCATGATTCATCACAAGCAAACTTGTAAGTTGTAAATTAAATGCTGGAACAATGGAACTCTGTCAATTTCTTTTGGATTAATTATAAAAATTCCCCTAGAATTATGACCATTGTAACACTTTGCCCCCTAAATTTTAAAATATAGCATCCGTTCCCCACAAATTTTATTCCGTTAACAAGTTTTCTCCTTCTGTTACAATGAGTGACGAAATTACCACACGTCACTTATTTAGTAAGAATTGAAAACGCAATTACGCTTATACCCTCCTAATCAGATAATTCTACATTTTATTGAAAAAATTCACCATCTTCTTTCCCCATTTTCCTTCTTTTTTTCTCTCCTCATTTTGTTCCCCAAGGTTTCCTCACTCCCTCTCCTTCACTTCCACATCTCTCTCTCTTCCCTCAAACCTTGAACCATTTTCCCGAGCAAAAAGCACATAGAAAGAAAATGAACATGGACGCCATTGCGGACATAAGGAGACCTTGTTTCATTGAAGAAGACGACGGCCTGGCCTCCCTGGCCGACATGGAGGCTGGATTCTCCGGCACCACCACCACGACCAAAGCCACGCACTTTACTCTCGGCCTCCATATTACTCACCGCCGCAGCGGCTTGAGAGCCCTTCCGACGATGTCGTTTTCTTCCTTCTCTCCTTCTCGTCTTTGTTTTTGCCCAGATCTAGCGGCGCGAGGTTCTACGATGCCAGGTTTGAAGAGCACTAGCCCCATTTCCTCGTGGCTTGCTTCCTCTGCAAGAAGCCTCTCACTGTTAACAAGGATATTTTCATGTATAGGTTGGTTTTCTCTCCAAGTTTTGTTCTTTTTGTGTTTGATTTTGAACGTTATTTGCATGCTCTGTATCTAGGTTTGATTGTGAGCAGTTCGTGGTGCAAGTTAATTTACGATAATATTCTCTTTAGATGGGTCACGTGCCTGACACGTGGTGAATTCCGTCACTCATTATAATAGAATGGGAAAACTTGTTAATGGAACAAAGTTTAGGGGGAATGGATGTTACGTTTTAAAATTCAGAGGGAAAAGTGTTATAACAATCATAGTTCGGGGAGAATTTTTAAAATTAATCAATTTCTTTTCACTACTGTTGAATCTTCATAAGCTTATAGTTCCATCTTTTTTTTTTAATTTAATTAAAAGTGTCAATAGTTTGGATCATAATTTTTTTTTTTTTTTTTTTTTTTTTTGCTTAAATTTGTAATTCCAAGCTGTTTTGTTGAGTAGACTGTCATTTACCCATTGTTAAAAGAAGTATATACACGGATCCAATGACAATATAACCAATTGGGAAAAGAAATTTTCAATTTTCTTTTTCTTAGTGTTAAAGCCGCGGATAAAAAAAACTGACCCTGTTATTATTATTTGTAAAATTGGGACCATGTTACATACATTGTGGTAAAACGCAACATAACAAAAGCTATGATCTTGTTCTATGTGACTATTTTTGAAAAGCTCAATCTGCTACCAGAACTAACGTGTGTAAGATAAACTAAATAATGCAAATGTCATGTATTTTAATTTGGCGCTATTTATATATGTACAAGATTAATTAGAGTGACCAAGAAAAACGCAACTAAGTTTTAAATTCTTCTTCTTCGTGGCGGTCGCCGTCATCATCATTACTAGTACTAATGATCTTTTCATGGTCATCCAAATCAATGGCGGCTACTTTAGAAGCGCTAATCCTGAAAGAAGCCGACCGAATTTTGAAGGGCAATCGGGCATTAGTAGTAGTACTGGTCACTAAACCGCCACAAGTTTCTTGATCCTCTTTCTTAAGATCGGCTGGAGGCAAAAAACAGTCCATGGAAAGACCCTTTATGTTAAAGTCCACTAATTCTATCGCCTAAACTTCTTCCATTCTCGTCCTCCAATGGCTTTGCGAGTTCTCGCCGAACCGGAAGAGCGACACCGACGTCCTGCCGGCGTGGGCGATGTTCTCGTCCTTTATGTTTGAGTTCTCGCCGTTGACGTCAGTGGTGGCCCACAAACCACTGGGCAGCTGCCACTGACCGATAGCATTTTATGTTTCCAGATTCTACTATGCACTCGCAGTTTGAGCAGAAGATTTTTCATGTACCTGAATATATATATATATATATATATATATATATATATATTTTGTATGTATGTATAAATATATGTATATATAAACACACACGTGCAAGCATGTGATGAAAATCGGAGACAATATTGTGTTTATAATAAAAACATACCTTTTGTTTTATTTTTATTTTTATTTTTGCAAAAAAAAAAAAAGACCAATTAAGTTATTCGTTGTGTTCTTTTAATTAGATAAATTATTCCATCCCCAAAATTAAGTATGAAACTGGCTGAACAACCTTTACTCATTTTTGTTTCATTTATTTTTGCAAGCTCAAATGGAGGTGGAAAGAACCACGCAGATGACACAGTCTAGTAGGGAAGGTTCATCCACGACAGTCAATGAGAAGGGAATTATGTCCCAAGTCTTGGGTAAGCACAGAGGACACACTAAGGGAGTGGGACCGACATTGTCATAGAGAATCGTTCAAGCGCTTCCACCTCATCATCTGCCTCGCAATCGGACGGGTCGTCTTCGGTTAATTTGCTCCATCATGTCCAAAGACTGGTTGAACAACCTCTACATTGAGCAATGTAACATGTTTGACAACCAGCAGATCATGACGGAAGTCATGTGCTCGATGAATCCCAACATCAACTTCTTACTAGTTAACCATCCCCAACCGTTGGTTCCTCCACCGCCTGAGGGAAACAAAGAAGACGAGGATGAGGACGATGATGAGGATGACAATGCTGTTAATTTATGAGATTAAAATATCTATTTTTATTTTTCTTATTATCAATACTTTTTAGTATTTCTTGATTAATTAACTTTTTAAGACTTATTTATTATTGTATTAACTATTTTATATCAATTATATTGTACTATTTTATTATTAAAATTTCTTCAAATTTTTATATGTATTAATTAATATTATTAGGAAAGTACCGAAAAAATACTATTTGTGATGACATATCTAAGGTGTCGTCATAAATAGTTCCCATTACTAGCGACGACGGTTTAGTCACAAAAGGTTTTAATGACTTTTTTGTCGATATTATGTCGTCGCAAATACTGTATGACACGTCATCATTAACAACATATTCGACCGAACATTCATGACGACTTATTCACAACGACTGTCGTCGCTAATATATTTTTGACGACATTTCAAACCTATGTCGTCGTAAATACATTATTTCTGTCAAATTATTTACGACGACTAATTTGCGACGATATGTCATTGAAAATAAAGAATTTGTGACAATAAATTACCTATTTGTGACGACAAATCACCTATTTGCAATGACATTGTGTCGCCATAAATGAGCTTTTTTGTTGTAGTGACACAATTATCATTAATGAAGGAAATTCTGGTTTTCCGACAGAGAATTCTCAAAGGTGGCAAACATAATTCATATTATTCAACTTTTTTGCCATTTTGAGAGTAATTAATTTTGATCTCAATAAATTTTGTGGTTGCGGGTATAGCTTTATAGTAATTTTGTGCCGACTTCACCGCAAGATGAGTTTGAGTTCCAACATCCCTGCTCTAATAATATAAAAAAGAAAACGATTGGTTTTTTTAGAAACTAACCTTAATAATATGCTGTTGGATTGTGCTTAAAATTATATCTGTACACCTTTTTGTTAGATAACAGAAAAATGTAGATTGACAGTTGATTTTGATTAAAACACAGGGTAGATTTTCTTTGATTAAACAAAAAACACAAGGATACTCTGAATAAATTTAAAAAAGACCAATTAAGTTATTCGTCGTGTTCTTTTAATCAGATAAATTATTCCATCCCCAAAATTACGTATGAAAAACACAATTATCATTAACAAAGGAAATGCTAGTTTTCCTAGAGAGAATTCCCAAAGGTGGTAAACATAATTCATATTATTCAACTTTTTTTTACCATTTTGAGAGTAATTCATTTTGATCTCTACAAATTTTGTGATTGCGGGTATAGCTTTATGTTAATTTTGTGCCGACTTCACCGCAAGATGAGTTTGAGTTCCAACATCCCTGCTCTAAGTTTAAAATAAAATAAAATAAAAAAAAAAGAAAAGAAAAAAAAAAAATCGGTTTTTTTTTTTTTTTTTTTTTTTTTTTTTAGAAAATAACCTTAATAATACGTTGTTGGACAAAATTGTTGTGCTTAAAATTATATCTGTACACTTTTGTTAGATAACAGAAAAATGTAGATTGACAGTTGATTTTGATTAAAACACAGGTTAAATTTTGTTTGATTAAACAAAAAACAAGGATACTCTGAATATTTTTAAAAGACATGGTATATATAGATATACCATTATCATTATCATCATTATTATATATAGGTATATCATTATCATGAGTATAAATGAGAGAAGTTGAAGTACATTTATGTGTATGCGCGCATATATATATATATATATGTGTATATATATATATATATTATTCAGTGTATATTTAGGCATGTGTAGAATGTTTCTAACTTTTTGTTTTCACTGGTTGAAACATATTATTATTATTACTATTGTACATTTGGTGCAGAAAAACAAAAGAGAAATTGATGGCTCGGCAATGTCACAACGGGTTACTAAAACCATTGTTATAGTTTGCTAAAATTTTTGCGCGACATTTATAAGTACGTGCTATTTTTTTCGTTCATATTGGATGACAATTCAAAATTTAGAGAGTAAAAGTGAAAGTTTTTTAAATTTAGGGAGTAAAGTAAAAATAATTTTAAAATTTAAGAGTTACCAGTGATAATAATCTTTTTTTTATGGCATTAATGCTGGCAAGCCCCCATGATATATCAACGGTGCTTTTACGGAAACTACGTTCCCATACGATGTCCTAGACAAGGCTTATTGGGATTACATGAATTAGAGAGCAAAGGGGTGATTACATGGGAGGGCAAGGGCAATGAAGTCATATGCTAACGCACAGAAGTCATATGCTAGCGCACAGAGCAGAAGTAACAGATGTACATAAGTCCTCGATTTGTTTCGTATTAACTGTTTTGTTTGATTAAGTTTCTACGTTTCTTCTACATTTATATTTTAATTTTTCCGTTTCTCTTATTTCCATATTTCAGTTCATACTGTTGATATAAATACTATTATTTGGCCCGACAAATGTATAGTGAAGAATGATTTATATAAATGTCGCATCATCTCCTAGATCCTAACTATGTGCATGAAATAGAAAAATATTTAAAAAAACAGGATAAAAATTACTGAAGTTTTACTTCATTATTAATTTATTACGATACGCTTACACTTATTTAAAAGCCTCAACATCACAGCAGTGGTTGAAGCGTGGCAAGCTTTAATTACCCCCAAGTTTTCTACTAACTTGGTAGTTTTATAAACATACACACACATATATATAATACGCGTAATATATTGCATGTAGCATGCAATATATAGTTTCTAATTATTCATCATGCGCCTTTGACAGCGAGAAGATTCTCAAACGTCAGCATATCAGTAGTACTGATGGAGTTGCATTTTTCAGGATTGCAGGTCTCAACCTCATATCTGCAAATGCATATTGGTGGGATACCTAGTGTACAAATGCAAGTTCCTTTGCAACGTAAGGGCATCCGCCTACCTTCACGTCCGTACGATAACATTTTGTGGTTTCGGATTCTTTCTTGCAGTCACAATTAGAGCAGAATTTTTGTCCAAAACCTATAAAATAACAAATATATATGTATATCATTATCATTAGTATAAATGAGAGAAGCAGAAGTACATATATGTTCGCGCGCGCACATATATATATCCATACCTGCAGATGGAGAATGTTCAGTAGAAATCTGGTTAAGGTCAATCCGAGCATCAGCTATAGCTGCAACAAGAACAACCGAAAATATAAGAAAAATCACAGAAACATTTTTGAAGGCCATCTTGGTTTGCTAATGATATTTTGCAAGATTGATAGTAAGTGAATGGTTGATGCGGATCACAAGGGTCTCGCTAGGACGTTTATATAATTTGCATTGTGGGACCATTGAAACAAAGGGAATGATTGATGCGGAAACAAGGGTCTACGTTTAAATAGTTGCATTGTGGGACCATATTTGAAACAAAGGGTCTCGCTAGAGCCGGCTATATATATATATATATATATATATATATTTATATATTTATATATATATATTATTTTTCTGTTATATATTTAGGCACGTTTACAATGTTTATAACTTTCTGTTTCCATTGGTTAGCAAGTTGGCGAAGGAAAGTGGAGAGAGAGATGAGTGAGAGGCAAGAGAGATAGATAGAGAAAGAGGCAGCGAAGGTGCGGAGAGAAAAAAGTCGTTACGTAGAGGAGAGAGAGAAGGGTTGAATATGGTTAGAGTTTTTTCTTTCTTATATAGATCTTACGTAAGCGTTCTTTTTTATATTCCTATTGAATATTGATTAATAGGATTAATTGTCTAAAGTGAGTGGTTCACGGTGTAGACCAGGAACGAACATTAGTTCAGTTGAGAGTTCTCTCATCATCCAAAATGAGAGAGCTCTTCTGTGAGGGAGTAATTGACTAATCCAATTAATCAAGCACTTTTTATTTTACCGATTCGAGTTTAGAATTCGAGTTTTGATACTGTAAAAAGCTTTCACATATAGTCACATTTAACTTCTTTGATATAATAAAAAATTCTCATATAGTTACATCTCAACTCAAATTAAAAATTAAATCAACGAAGTAAATGGACCCTCAACCTATCACTAAGTGGAAAGGAATAGAGTTGGGGGAATGGGATAGAATTTAAGGAGAGATTAATATGAGGGAAGAAATTAAGGTTTGTTATTTTGGTCAAATTTAATTGAGGATAATTATATAATTATGACGGCTGATAATATATATATCGAAGGGGTACAAATTAGACCAGAAGGCAAAAATAATCGTTAAGTTTCTCTAAATATTTAGCTTTTCAGAAAAAAAAAAAAAAAAAAAAAAAAAACTACACATGCAACAAATACGAAACAAAACTTAACGTACCTCCTTACAACCTTTGGAATAATTATTAAGAGAAAAACTGGGATTTTTATTGGATTTCAAAATAGCATTAGTTTATAACTTGAATGTATGATATATGAGTGTTTGGAGAGGAGTTTGGTCATAGACTCAAAATTGTTTTTGCTTGTCATTTTAAGTGAGTATTTTGTTATAATAAGAAATTTTAATTTAAAGGGGTACTGACGGTAAAAAAAAAAAAATTGTAAATAAAACTGGACTTTTAAAATTCATAAAGTATCCTTTTTTAATATTTTTTAAACACAAGGCACCTCTGTGATATTAAGTCAAGAACAATGTATCATTCTTTTTAAACATGAGGTATTAAAATGATAAAACTCATCGAAAAATTTAGAATAAGGCTGGAAATACTAGCTCAAATTTTAATTCTTGTATAGCAATTAATGTGACAGGAGAGTCATTATTCTTTTATTGATAGATGGAATTGCTTATAATTAATTGAGATAGCAATGTTTTTGTTACTCTTTAAACACAAGTGCAAAAATAAGGCATTCTTTAATGTGAGACAAAAAAAAAATATAACCAGTGAGACTCACTTTAATCGTTAGATTAATTTTTTAATAGTAATATCTATGTAGGTCTGCATTAAAAATTAATAACGCGCTACACAAAACTGGTCATGGCACAGATCTGAGTGTTAAAAGATGAATCCAACGGTCAAAAAGCAGTGCTCTACAGTATTTTTTTTAAAAAAAACTTTTAATATTAACCATTATTTTTTCCAACTCTATTATTTATGTCATTACACAAAATGTTAATTCCACTACACAAAAAAATAACCTGTAGGTTCTGAAAGGCAACCATGAGAATACGAAAGGATAACCTGCAGGTTATGAAAAGATAACATGTAGTTATTAGTGGCATACGATAAATTTTAAACACTAACAAAAATAAATTAGCGTTATATCTTTAATTGTTTTTCTGGAAAATATCCCCTTGTTTTTGGAGTCTAATCGTAGAAATGAATTTGAGATTAAAATATGAGAGTATAATTTGTGTTACCCTTAAAACATATATATAAAAATGATAAAAGCCACATCAACGTTTCTTTTTTTTTTTTTTTTTTGGTTAGGACATGTATAAAACATGCTCGCAGACAGATGACAGGTAGTACTATCAACGGTGCTCTGCATTTGTACGCTATACTTCCATTTCAAAGAAGAAAATAGTATAAAATCTCTGATGGATATTATATATCAGTAGAATATAATTTTTGACAATCAATAGAATATAAATTATTAATTGTCAAATTTTATAATTAGGGTTTGTTTGCTTTTACATATTTTCTCATCTTGATGAAATTTTGACTAATCTGACATTAAAAACACGTTATACTACTGAACCTAATCTAATCTAACAAAGCTGAAACAAAAATAAGAGGAAAAAAGGGACAAAAATAGGCTTATTTATATGTTTCAGGTGTAAGAAAATTAGCTTGCTTTATAAACAGTAGACAAATCAAAAATCTTACTGTAGCATTCCATTTTACGTGGTCGTTACTCTATTTAATCTTAATACTTAACTTAAATTATTTAGAATTTATAGGAAATTTTTTGAGTTTTTATATTTTTAATTTTCTTTTTTTGTAAAAATGTAAAATATCTAATTTCTAATTAAATAAATAAAAAGATAGAATGAACATTTTACGTTCTAAAAATCAACTTCAAAGTATCGAAATAATGTTCTTTAAAAGTAAAGATACCATTTTTATATTATTCAAAATACATGATGCATTCATATCACAATCCAACCTTTACTTAGATTTAAACTGAAAATCTCTTTAACTAATCATTTTATAAACTCGTAATCTAAAATTTTGGGAATTCATTTTTTAAATATGATTTAACATCTCTAAACAAGAAATAACTTTGGGCGAGTTAAAACATATGGAGTTGTACTAAAGTTCTAATATACACAAAATAATTGCTTTCTTAAATTAGGTTCAGTACTAAAGTTCTAAAGAAACAATCAATCGCATTATTCAAATCATACAGGTCATAGGTGGATTGCGTGTTTTCTCATCTTGATTCTAAAATTTTGACTAATCAAAGGTTAAAAACACGTCATACTACTCAACCTTATCCAGGAAAGATAAAACAGAAATAAAAGGAAAAAAAAGAAGACAAATAGGCTTATTTACATGTTTCACATGTAAGAAAATTAGCTAGCTTTATAAATAATAGACAAATTAGAAATCTTACTATAACATTCAATTTGACGTGATCGTGACTTAACTATTTAATCTTCATATATACTTATTTTTAGGGAATCTTCATATATACTTATTGTCAGAACCTACTCAAAGTGATTTGACACTTTAAAAAAAATTATATGCACTTTTATATTTAAAATATATATATTTTTTAAACTGCAATATCATTATATATTTATAGATTGAATTCAGTAAATTATTTGACTACTGATCAATTTGATGTTTTCTATTATATTGTGGATTTTAAGTACCATCGTAGTTAATTCATTTTATTAATATCTTCTTCTACTATCATGATACTACTAATTCATACGTTTCAACTACTAAACTTTCACTTTTAGTCGAATCTTTTTTATTGCTAGTTAGAAACTAATTGAGAACTCCTCTATAGGATTCAATAAAACCTTATGTTCTTAAGTTTTTTTTTTATTCTCTTAAATTCCTCGTATCCGGATTAGTATATTGATAAGTTATGTTGGACAAATAACCAAACTACTACCCAAACAAGACCATAGATAAAAATATGATATAAATCTCAAGACAAAATTAAGAATATAAAAACCCAGTGCAAGATTATTCAAATATTGAACTAAAAACCTTCAACTTGTACTGTTGGAATGATTTTTTTTTTTAATAGCGTTATAGAATGAATATTGAGATGGAAGCAATGGGAAATCAAGAATGAAAAAGTTGTATTGTTGGAGGCTGTTTTTCTTTTGAGAGGAGAACAAATCTGGGTGTTTAGAGGAAAACAAGAAATATCAATGTCTCAAATGAAGAAAATTAAGTGGCAATAATACATAAAATATAAGTTACAATAACTATTTCTTGGGAGATTATGCTCTATCTTGATTTCAATCTTTTATTTCCCCAACACACAATTAAAATTTTGAAGATTCACTGCAATACACTTAAAAAAATATACATAATAAGGTTGCATATTGGGGACCATCACATCAGATAAAATTACCATAGAAAATTTTCTATTTTGTTTTCTTCAATTGATTTTTTTTTTTTTTGTTTTGTTTTTCCTTCCCCTTCACGACTCTTTTTATTTGTTATTTTTTAACTTAACCGGATGAATATTAGGCGGGCCAAAAATGTTTGACATGTACGTTTGTCTTTTATATTGGTACACAAAAGAGTGATAAGTCCAAATGTAGCATTTATATATGTTTTTTTCTTTAATAATAAGTTATCAATCAGTAAATAACTATGACGTTTGTTTCATAGGTTCAGAACCATAGTTTATAATTGTAATTTTTAAAATTTAAATTTTTTATAATAGAAAAATATTGTAGAGAACCAAGAACTATAGTTCAAAACTAAGGACGAATCGTTGAATCAAACATCCCTTAATTAAGAAAAATGAACTTGCACCGACTAATTTCTTGGGAGCTTCCTGCAGCTCAGCACTGCCCCCCGCTTCCTTGTCTTGAGCTTCAGTCGATGTTTGTCCATCTTTAAGTTCTTTGCGGCATCTTATCATCCGTTTCCTCATAGTCTTCATCTCTTTCTAGACCTGTAAGTCTCTAAGCATACACAGTTTAGAATGAGTGTGAGTTCCAACGTCCCCGCTCTAAGTTTAAAATAAAATTAAAAAGAAAAGAAAAGAAAAGAAAAGGATCGGTTTTTTTAGAAAATAGCCTTAATAATATGATATTGGACAAAAAATAGCCCTAATAATATGATGTTGGACAAAATTGTTGTGCTTAAAGTTATATGTGTACACTTTTTTGTTAGATAACACAAAAATGTAAATTGACAGTTGATTTTGATTAAAACACAGAGTTGTTTGATTAAACAAAAAACACAAGGATACTCTGAATATTTTTAAAAGGCATGGTATATATATATATATATATATATATACCATTATCATTATCCTTATCATATATAGATATATCATTATCATTAGTATAAAGGAATGAAGCTGAAGTACATAGATGTGTATGCGCGCATGTGTGTGTGTGTGTGTGTGTGTGTGTGTGTGTGTGTGTGTATATATATATATATATATATATATATATATTCAGTCTATATTTAGGCACGTGCAGAATGTTTTTAACTTTTTGTTTTCACTAGTTGAAACATATTCGTCCCTTCATTCTAGATGCTCGAGGTTGAAACTACGCGACTGTTCCTTCGAATACAAGCATATCTTGATGCAAAATAAACAAGATGAACATATGCACTTTTTTTCATATAGGACGATCAAATTTTCTTTAATTTTTCTAACTCCGCATGTGCACTTTGGGTGTCAATTTTCATTTATCAATATATCATTTTTAAGCATATAAATTAATTATTTTGATGTTCTCACAGACAAAACAAGAAACTGTCTTGGCCCGTCATTACTACAAAACATATGTCCTATTTAAAACCACGCCTCAAAATGGATTACCAAGCCGCCACTTTTTTAGGGTCTTTTCAGTAGTACTATTATGTATCCTTTTCTCTTATATATAAGTATTTTTTTCAAGTGAAAAGAGATCAGAATGCAACTATCTTTTATGCATAAGTAATTATTCTTTAAAAAAACAAATATTTACGACCAACTGAAATGTCAAGGATGTGAAGAATAATTCTACATGCCACGTTTTTATACCAACACTATATTAAAAATAATGAATTTAAAAAAACAACAACAACAAAAAAAGAGGGAAAAAAGAGAACAAAAATAGCTTTAGAGGTTTTAATGCGTAAGCAAATTGGTGATTTATAATAATAATAATAATAATAATAATAATAATAATAATAATAATAATAATAATATCAGATAAATTTCAACCAAAAAAAAATTAGAGCACAGATGCGTGCTTCACCCGAACAACTAATTACTTGGCATAAAAAGCACGTGCCCTCTTTTCTTTTTCTGTTTTTTTTAATTGATTTTTTTTCTTTTCCTTCCCCTTAACCCAATTGCCGTCAGAAAATGTCTTTTTTGTTTACCTAACACAACGAATATTAAGCACGCGAAAAATGTTCTATTCTGTTAACGTTTGTCTTCTGAAGTAGTGTTTACCTTTATTTATTAATGAGCCATATATGTTGGACCGCTAAATTGTGTCATCTGATACATGACACATATTGCATATGAAATTCAAAAACTCGAAAGTTCCAGGAGAGAGAAAAAAAATTGATTTCTGTCTTGTCGGATGTGTCATTTTTTGTTGATATGTTAGAAGACCCATTTATCAAAAAAAAAAAAAAAAAAAAAAAAAAAAAGAAAGAAAGAAAGAAAGAAAGAAAGGAACAAAAGAAAATAAATAAATAAAAACATGACGGACCATAAAAGGTGAAGTTGATATATAGCTTCATCATTACTTAAGGATAAGTTCATATATATATATATATATATATATATTATAATCTATGTTCATATATTTATAATATATATTTTAATTGTAGTGGTCAACTTTTGGGCAATCCAAAATATATATATTATACACCCACTAAAATTAAAATATATATATTATACACCCACTACAATTAAAAAATATATATATATATTATATCTTGTCATTTCATGATCATAAGAATCACGAGTAATCGAAAAATAATATCACACAATTTGACAAATATAATAACCACTATGGTTACTACCTACCGTTCATATAGATTTATTCAAATTGTATATAAATATCAAATTTCGGATCATAAAATGATAATTGACGAGAAACTTTACCGTCTTTTTTATATATATGAATATGTAGCACTAATTATTTATTTAAAATTGCACCATAAAACTGTATTCCTAATAAAGGCAAACATAAAAAGTAGAATATATTAATGCGCTTTGTATATACAATGTGTAACATACATTCATATAATAATATATCTTATATACATCATAATGTGCGTAAAGAGAAACTGAATATCTTATATACATACATTCATATATCATAATGTATATCTTATATACATCAATTTCTTAATGGGAATAGACTTACTACGGCAATTTCTCTCGTCCTCTTTTTAACAAAAAACATTTTTATTTCTATTTTCATATAGAAAATAAAATTATTTTAAAACTAATTTCAAACGTACATGTATTTCTTTCTCTCGTCCTCTTTCTAACATACATACCAATGGAACTCATCAATACATTAATTTATTTATAGATACAGAGTAGAACAGTTTCCTGATATCGTCAAATCTTCTTCTTCTATCAAACAGCCGTAAATTTTGAGAAACTTCTATATCTTTAATCGACTAATAGGATTTACCGTTTATTATTTTAACAAACTATTGCATTAAATTTCCTTAAATTGGAAATATCCATAAAGACGAACAAGACACGAATAAAAAATCCTACACATCATTGTGTACTTAAAGTGAAAAACAAAACCACAAAACATAAAACCTAGAACGCAGAAACAACATCGCACAACACAACCATCTGCAACAAAAAGAAAATAAAAACAAAATCTTAACTAAAAAGAACTATCAAAGACAAGCCGATCAACTCTACCAAATAGGGTAGAAAAGAAGAGACGCCCTAAAAGGACGATTGAAAAGGTAGCGACCCCGATTCTCCACCTCGCCAAAACCCAACCCATCTGAGAGGAGGGAGTTATTTATATATTTTGTCACGGGTCATCCAGCTGATTTCTCCTTGGCGGTCAGCCTTATGTACTCTACCAGACGATCAAAATTAGAATCCGATAACCCACCTTCGCATACACTTTCTGCTGCCAACCTAGCCATCTTAGCCGTTGATTTCAAGAATTCTTCCCTCCTCTCCACTATCAGATCGATTACCACCTTTTCAACAATTTTCCGGTCACAAACATCCTTCATATCAATCCCAAGCTTCCACACTTCACCAACAAATCTGCTATTAATCTGTTGATCAGCAAAATAAGGCCAACATATCATAGGAACTCCAGCCACTATACTCTCCAGAGTTGAATTCCAACCACTATGAGTCAAAAACCCACCCACAGCCCGGTGGGCCAGCACCTCCTCTTGTGGGGCCCACCTCACCATGTACCCTCTCTCCCTCGTCGCTTCCAGCAGCTCTGACGGGACCTCACCGGCACATTCTCCGGTCACCATGTCCGGCCTCACGACCCACAAGAACCTCACGTTGCTGTTCACAAGGCCGTGCCAAAACTCCAGTAGGGCGTCTCTCGTCAAGGTTGTAATGCTTCCAAAACTGACGTAGATCACAGACTTGGGAGGTTGAGAATCAAGCCAATCCATGCAGCTTCTATCGACTTCAAAAATACTGCTGGAAGATTGGTCAGACTTTGAAACGTTCTTCTCGGCCAATTTGTGTTTGAGGTGAGCATGGAGAGGTCCGATGGTGTAGGTATTAGGGCAGAAGCTTCTCATAATGTGGGAGATTATAGGCCCTTCAAGTTCTTCAAAGGTGTTGAGAATAATCCCTTGCGCACTACAGCTCTGACGGATTGCACGAGCTACTGGATTGATATTTGTGGCGCTTGTGTCGTTCACTTGGCAAAAACTAGGCAGGTCACGGCACCTTAAGAAGCTTTTCATGCCAGGCACGCTTGTTATTATCCTATCCATGTCCTCTTTTCCTTTTTTTTTTTTTTTTTTTTTTTTTTGAGTTTCCATTTTATAACAAGTCCGTCAAAATCCTAATCAAGCTTGTATAAAAAAAAAAAAAAAAAAAAAAAAAAAAAGGAAAAACTAGAAAAATAAAGGAAGGAATATATAAAAGAAATCATCGAAGCTTTAACGTGAATTATGATTTAGAATTAATACCTCTAATGGGAAGCTCCCCGGCTTTAATGATGTCGTCAAAACATAAGAGGGTCCAGAGGCAGCAAGCACTAGCTGGTTGATAATAGATTATGGGAACGTGAAGTTCACAGGTTGAATTAGTAACAAAGCCAGCAAAAGCTCCATCAGCTATAATGCAAGTCACCGAACCCAATGCACCAGAAACAAGCATCTCGTTCAACACCGGTTTGGTTGTCGCGATCATTGAATGAAGTACCTCTGTTATTGACCTGTCATTTGAGCGCGGGTGGTCGTCCGGCAGGCCATCGGAGATGGTTCTGAATAGGAACCCGGGGTAGTCGGCGAACCGGGCTTCGATATCAGCGTGACGAAAAAGGCGGTTATGGACGTGGTCGGTGTTGAGGAAGGTGACGTCGATGCCGCAGAGGCTGAGAAGCTCGGCGAGTGTGAGCATTGAGGTGACATGTCCCTGCGCCGACAAGGGGAAAATTAGAACTCTTGGAGTTGGAGGGACTTCTACTTGTGGCCTTTGTTTCTGATCCATTTGCAAGAAAATTAATTACTGAAAGTAGTGAACCAATATGTAATCAAAATGAAGAACTACTTGATTTATCCGGGGCTTTATTTAGCAAGTGAATATATAATCCGACAACTCTTTGTATGTATATACACTCAATCAATTAAGAGCTTAAATAAAATGTGATATACCCAATCAAAAAAGTGCATTTTATATTAGATTTAATAATAAAAACAATGCGATCCACACATGTCATGTGTGGTAGCTTATATTGTATTGTACTCACAGTTAGAGCAGAATTTTTGTCCAAAACCTAAAATAACAAATATATAAGTATATCGCTATCAATAGTATAAATGAGAGAAGCTGAAGTACATATATGTGTCCGCGCGCACATATATATATCCATACCTGCAGAAGGAGAATGTTCACTAGAAATCTCGTTAAGGTCAATCCGAGCATCTGCTATAGCTGCAGCAAGAGCGACCCAAAATAGTAGTAAAATCACAGAAACATTTTTGAAGGCCATTTTGGTTTGCTAATGACAAGATTGATAGTAAGTGAATGGTTGGTGCGGATCACAAGGGTCTCGCGAGGACGTTTATATAATTTGCGTTGTGGGACCATTGAAATTGAAACAAAGGGAATGATTGATGCGGAAACAAGGGTCTACGTTTAAATAGTTGCATTGTGGGACCATATTTGAAACAAAGGGTCTCGCTAGAGCCTGCTATATAAATATACATATATATATATATATATATATTATTTTTTTCTGTTTATATTTAGGCACGTGTAAAATGTTTATAACTTTCTGTTTCCATTGGTTAACGAGTTGGCGAAGGAAAGTGGAGAGAGAGATGAGTGAGAGGCAAGAGAGATAGATAGAGAAAGAGGCAGCGAAGGTGCGGAGAGAAAAAGGTCGTTACGTAGAAGAGAGAGAGAGGGGTTGAATTTGGAGTTTTTCTCTTATAGATCTTACGTAAGCGTTCTTTTTTATATTCCTAAAGTGAGTGGTTCACGGTGTAAAGTGAGTGGTTCACGGTGTAGACTAGCAACGAACATTAGTTCAGTTGAGAGTTCTCTCGCCATCCAAAATGAGAGAGCTATTTATTGAGGGAGTGATTGATTGATCTAATTAACCAGTGAGACTCACTTTAATCGTTAGATTAATTTTTTAATGATAATATCTATGTAAGTCTGTATTAAAAATTAATAACGCGCTACACAAAACTGGTCATGGCACAGATCTGAGTGTTAAAAGATGAATCCAACGGTCAAAAAGCAGTGCTCTACAGTATTTTTTTTTAAAAAAACTTTTAATATTAATCATTATTTTTTCCAACTCTATTATTTATGTCATTACATAAAATGTTAATTCCACTACACAAAAATAACCTGTAGGTTACGAAAGGCAACCCGCAGATTACGAAAGGATAACTTGCAGGTTATGAAAGGATAACATGCAGATTATTAATGACATAAGATGAATTTTAAAACAATGACAAAAATAAATTAGTGTTATATCTTTAATTGTTTTTCTGAAAATATCCCCTTGTTTTTGGAGTCTAATCGTAGAAATGAATTTGAGATTAAAATATGAGAGTATAATTTGTGTTACCCTTAAAACATATGTATAAAAATGATAAAAGCCACATCAACGTTTCTTTTTTTTTTTTGGTTAGGACATGTATAAAACATGCTCGCAGACAGATGACAGGTAGTACTATCAACGGTGCTCTGCATTTGTACGCTATACTTCCATTTCAAAGAAGAAAATAGTATAAAATCTCTGATGGATATTATATATCAGTAGAATATAATTTTTGACAATCAATAGAATATAAATTATTAATTGTCAAATTTTATAATTAGGGTTTGTTTGCTTTTACATATTTTCTCATCTTGATGAAATTTTGACTAATCTGACATTAAAAACACGTTATACTACTGAACCTAATCTAATCTAACAAAGCTGAAACAAAAATAAGAGGAAAAAAGGGACAAAAATAGGCTTATTTATATGTTTCAGGTGTAAGAAAATTAGCTTGCTTTATAAACAGTAGACAAATCAAAAATCTTACTGTAGCATTCCATTTTACGTGGTCGTTACTCTATTTAATCTTAATACTTAACTTAAATTATTTAGAATTTATAGGAAATTTTTTGAGTTTTTATATTTTTAATTTTCTTTTTTTTTGTAAAAATAAAAATATCTAATTTCTAATTAAATAAATAAAAAGATAGAATGAACATTTTACGTTCTAAAAATCAACTTCAAAGTATCGAAATAATGTTCTTTAGAAGTAAAGATACCATTTTTATATTATTCAAAATACATGATGCATTCATATCACAATCCAACCTTTACTTAGATTTAAACTGAAAATCTCTTTAACTAATCATTTTATAAACTCGTGATCTAAAATTTTGGGAATTCATTTTTTAAATATGATTTAACATCTCTAAACACGAAATAACTTTGGGCGAGTTAAAACATATGGAGTTGTACTAAAGTTCTAATATACACAAAATAATTGCTTTCTTAAATTAGGTTCAGTACTAAAGTTCTAAAGAAACAATCAATCGCATTATTCAAATCATACAGGTCATAGGTGAATTGCGTGTTTTCTCATCTTGATTCTAAAATTTTGACTAATCAAAGGTTAAAAACACGTCATACTACTCAACCTTATCCAGGAAAGATAAAACAGCAATAAAAGGAAAAAAAAGGAGACAAATAGGCTTATTTACATGTTTCACATGTAAGAAAATTAGCTAGCTTTATAAATAATAGACAAATTAGAAATCTTACTATAACATTCAATTTGACGTGATCGTGACTTAGCTATTTAATCTTCATATATACTTATCTTTAGGGAATCTCATATATACTTATTGTCAGAACCTACTCAAAGTGATTTGACACCTTAAATGAAATTGTACAAAGAGACTATTTAAAAAAATTATATGCATTTTTATATTTAAAATATTTTTTTTAAACTGCAATATCATGATATATATATATATATATATATTGAATTCAGTAAATTATTTGACTAATGATCAATTTGATGTTTTCTTTTATATTGTGGATTTTAAGTACCATCGTAATTAATTCATTTTATTAATATCTTCTTCTTCATACGTTTCAACTACTAAACTTTCACTTTTAGTCGAATCTTTTTTATTGCTAGTTAGAAACTAATTGAGAACTCCTCTCTAGGATTCAATAAAACCTTATGTTCTTAAGTTTTTTTTTTTATTCTCTTAAATTCCTCGTATCCGGATTAGTTTATTGATAAGTTATGTTGGACAAATAACCAAACTACTACCCAAACAAGACAATAGATAAAAATATGATCATATCTCAAGACAAAATTAAGAATATTAAAACCAGTTATTCAAATATTGAACTAAAAACCTTCAATTTGTACTGTTAGAATGATTTTTTTTTTTTTTTTAATAGCGTTATAGAATGAATTTTGAGATTGAAGCAATGAGTTGGAGATTGTTTTTCTTTTGAGAAGAGAAAAAAACTGGGTGTTTATAGGAAAACAAGAAATATCAATATGTCAAATGAAGAAAATTAAGTGGCAATAATCATAAAATATAAGTTACAATAACTATTTCTTGGGATTATGCTCTATCTTGATTACAATCTTTTACTTTCCCAACACAATTAAAATTTAGAAGATTCACTGCAATACACTTAAAAAAAACATACACAGTAAGGTTCTTTTCTAAAAAAAATATTGAAAAAGAAATGAAAGAGTCCAGCAAGATGAGGCCTTGGGGGACCTAAGGCAACCTTGACCCGCCTCTGCATATCTTAAATTACTTATGGAATGTTTGTTTGAAGGTTCATCTCTGATTTAGAATTATAATTTTTAATTTTTTTATAGTTTTTTTCACTCATAAAAAATTTAAATTTTAAAAATAAAATTCATAAATCATGATTCTAAATTCATGAACCAAACATCTCATTAGAATTTACGGAAAAATTTGAGTTTTTTAGGGTTTTAAAATACTTTTTGTAAAATTTTAAAATATCTAGTTTCTAATAAATAAATAAATCGATAGAATGAACATTTATATTCCAAAAATCGGCTTTAAAGTATAAAAGAATATTTCTTTAAAGGTGGAGATACCGTTTTTTACATTATTAAAAACACATGGTACATTCAGGATACATATTTTATTATAATAGAAAGTGCCAAAATGATTTTATTCATTATTTTTTGATAATTTGTATGGAAGATTGATTTCATTAAAAAAAAAAAAAAAATAAAAAGTATGGAAGATTGATGTATGAAATTATGGGGTGGATGCTGAAACAAGGGCCTTTCAGGACCAATACATAAATGGTAGCATATTGAGGACCATCATATCAGATAAAATTACCATAGAATATTTTTTATTTTGTTTTCTTCAATTGATTTTTTGTTTTTTTTCCTTCCCCTTCACGACTCTTTATTTTTTTTTTTTTTTAACTTAACCGGATGAATATTAGGCACGCCAAAAATGTTTGACATTTACGTTTGTCTTTTATAATGTGTACACAAAAGAGTGATAAGTCCAAAACCCTAATACTTCGATCTCAAAGAAGAAAATAGTATAAAATCTTTGATGGGATATTATGTATCAGTAGATATGTAGAATATAATTTTTGACAATCAATAGAATATAAATTATTAATTGTCAAATTTTATAATTAGGGTTTGTTACTTTTACATATTTTCTCATCTTGATCATGAAATTTTGACTAATCTGACACAAAAACACGTTATATATACTACTGAACCTGATCTAATCTCAGAAAGCTAAAACAAAAATAAGAGGAAAAAAGGGACAAAAAAAAGGCTTATTTACTTGTTTCACGTCTAAGAAAATTAGCTAGGTTTATAAACTGTAGACAAATTTAAAAACTTACTATAACATTCCATTTTACGTGATCGTTACTCTATTTAATCTTAATACTTAACTTTAAATTATTTAGAATTTATTGGAATTTTTTTTTGAGTTTTTACATTTTTAAATATATTTTTTTTACAGCAATGTAAAATATCTAATTTCTAATTAAATAAATAAAGGGTAGAATTAACATTTTACATTTTAAAAATCGACTTCAAAATATGGAAAGAATGTTTCTTTAAAAGTGAAAATACCATTTTTTTTATATTATTAAAATCACATAATACATTCATGAAGTTTCTTACCATGAAAATCTCTTTAACTAATCATTTTATAAAATCGGTAAACAAAAATTTTAGGAATTTACTTTTTAAATCTTATTTAAAATCTCAAAGTACGAAATATCTTTTGGCGAGTTAAAACGTAAAGAGTTGTACTAAAGTTTTAATATGCACAATATAATTGCTTTCTTAAATTAGGTTCAGTACTAGACTTCTAAAGAGACAATCAGTCACATTATTCAAATCATACAAGTCATAGTGAACTGCGTTATACTACTCAACCTAATCCAGGAAAGCTAAAACAGAAATAAGAGTAAAAAAGGGGGACAAATAGGCTTGTATACATGTTTCACATCTAAGAAAATTAGCTAGCTTTATAAATAATAGATAAATGCAATGATAAATTACAAATATTTTCCCCAACTTAGATCTGTGTAACATTTTAATTATTAGTTTATGGCACTTTCTGTAACCATGCCTAACCATGCCTAATCAAGGAACCAAGTTGCCTTACTTCCAATGCTCTCAGTTTCTTCCTCTACAATCAAAATACAAGTTCTTATTAAAATAAAAAAAAAGGAATAAAAAAATACTTTCATTTTTATATAATGTATTCTAAACCAATTTGTGCATGTATTTTGGAACTGGAAATTAAAATAAACGAAGGTTTTAACGACACACACAAAAAAAAAAAAAAAAAAAAAAAAAAAAAAAAAAGTTGCAGCTGGGCAAAATCACCGAGAAAGGAATAACTATTTTTCTACGTTTCTTCTACATTTATATTTTAAAATTTATATTTCTCTTATTTCCATATTTCTGCTTACACAACTGTTCACCTAAACATTATTATTTGGTCCGACAGATGTATATTGAAAAATGCTTTATATAAATGTCGCATCATCTCTTAGATCCTTACTATGTGCATGAAATAAAAAATATATTTAAAAAAGCCGGATAAAAATTACAGAAGTTTTACTTCATTATTATGATAGGCTTACACTTATTTAAAGGCCTCAACATCACAGCAGTGGTTGAAGCGTGGCAAGCTTTAATTACCCCCAAGTTTTCTACTAACTTGGTAGTTTTAGAAACATACACACACATATATATAATACGCGTAATATATTGCATGTAACATGCAATATATAGTTTCTAATTTTTCATCATGCGCCTTTTAGAGCGAGAAGATTCTCAAACGTCAGCATATCAGTTGTACTGATGGAGTTGCATTTTTCAGGATTGCAGGTCTCAACCTCATATGTGCAACTGCATGTCAGTGTACAAATGCAAGGTTCTCCGCAAACTAAGGGGCATCCGCCTATCTTCCTATCTGTACGATAACATTTTGTGGTTTCGGATTCTGTCTTGCACTCACAGCTAGAGCAGAAATTTTGTAGAACACCTAAAATAACAGATATATAGGTATCGTTAGTATAAATGAGAGAACCTGAAGTACATATCTGTGCGCGGGCACATATATATATATATATATATATATATATATATATATTCATACCTGCAGATGGAGAATGCTCAGTAGAAATCTCGTTAAGGTCAATCCGGGCATCAGCTATAGCTGCAACAAGAACGACCGAAAATAGAAGAAAAATCACAGAAGCATTTTTGAAGGCCATCTTGGTTTGCTAATGATATTATACAAGATTGATATTAATTGAATGGTTGATGCGGATCACAAGGGTCTCGCTAGGACGTTTATATAATTTGCATTGTGGGACCATTGAAACAAAGGGAATGATTGATGCGGAAACAAGGGTCTAAGTTTAAATAGTTGCATTGTGGGACCGTATTTGACACAGATGGTCTCGCTAGAGCCTGCTATATATATATATATATATATATATATATATATATATATATTATTCTTCAGTCTATATATAGGCACGTGCACAATGTTTATAACTTTCTGTTTCCATTGGTTAGCGAGTTAGCAAAGAAAAGTGGAGAGAGAGATGAGTGAGAGGCAGGAGAAATAGTGAGAGAAAGAGGCAGCAAAGGGGCGGAGAGAAATCGACTTTACATGATAAAAGCCACATCAACGTTTTTTTTTGGTTAGGACATTTAAAACATGCTCGCAGACAGATGACAGGTAGTGCTCTGCATTTGTACCATACACTTCCATTTCAAAGAAGAAAATAGTATAAAATCTTTGATGGGATATTATGTATCAGTAGAATATAATTTTTGACAATCAATAGAATATAAATTATTAATTGTCAAATTTTATAACTAGGGTTTGTTACTTTTACATATTTTCTCACCTTGATCATGAAATTTTGACTAATCTGACATTAAAACACATTATACTACTGAACCTGATCTAATCTAAGAAAGCTAAAACAAAAATAAGAGGAAAAAAGGGACAAAAATAGGCTTATTTACTTGTTTCACGTGTAAGAAAATTAGCTAGGTTTATAAACTGTAGACAAATTTAAAAACTTAATGTAACATTCCATTTTACGTGATCGTTACTCTATTTAATCTTAATACTTAACTTTAAATTATTTAGAATTTATAGGATTTTTTTTAGTTTTATATTTTTTAAATATATATTTTAAACAATGTAAAATATCTAATTTCTAATTAAATAAATAGAAGGGTAGAACTAACATTTTATATTCTGAAAATCGACTTCAAAATATTAAAAGAATGTTTTTTTACAAGTGAAAATACTGTTTTTTATAATATTAAGAATACATAGTACATTCATATAACGATCTAATTGTTACTTTCCATAATTTAAACTGAAAATGTCTTTAACTAATCATTTTATAAACTCGGAAATCCAAAATTTTGAGAATTTATTTTTTAAATCTTATTTAAAATCTCGAAGCACGAAATAACTTTTGGCGAGGAGTTGTACTAAAGTTCTAATATGCACAATATAATTGCTTTCTTAAATTAGGTTCAGTACTAGACTTCTAAAGAGACAATCAATCACATTATTCAAATCATACAAGTCATAGTGAGTTGCGTGTTTTCTCATCTTGATTCTAAAATTTTGACTAATCAAAGGTTAATAAAAACACGTCATATTACTCAACCTAATCAGAGAAAGATAAAACAGAAATAAAAGGAAAAAAGGGAGACAAATAGGCTTATTTACATGTTTCACATGTAAGAAAATTAGCTAGCTTTATAACTAATAGACAAATTAGAAATCTTACTATAACATTCAATTTTACGTGATCACGACTTAACTATTTAATCTTCATATATACTTAAATTCAGGGCCTGCTCAGAGTGAAATGATATAAAGAAACCTATTTAAAAAACTATATATACACTTTTATATTTAAAATATATTCTTTTGTTTTAAACTGCAATATCATGATATGTATATTGAATCCAGTAAATTATTTGACTAATGATCAATTTGATGTTTTCTATTACATTGTGGATTTTAAGTACCATTGTAGTTAATTCATTTTATTAATATCTTTTTCTACTATCATGATACTCTTAATTCATACGTTTCAACTACTAAACTTTCACTTTCTGACCCCGTAAAATAATTAAATATGGTGTTCTTATTACCTTTTTTTTTGTTTTTTTTTACCTAGCATGTGATTAATTAGTTTACTGTTTGCTGTTCTCCCAAACTAAACAGCTTGAATCCGGTATATTTTGCTAATAAGTTTAGACAAATGTGGTTGTTCATCAATTAGAGCTTACAAAATAAATGCAATGATAAATTACAAAAATTTCCCCCAACCATGCCTAATCAACATAAAATATTAATTAGTTTCTGGCAACCATGCCTAATCAATATGTTAGGTGTGTTTTTACCACTTCCAGACCTTTCATATTACCCATTAAAAGTACTATAAATTATTAATTAATAAGGGTAGCCTTTTTATCCTAGAACGTAACAAAATGAACAAAGGTTTTAACGACAAAAAAAAAAGTTGCAGCTAGGCAAATAAATCACCGACAAAAAAATAAAAACAAACCTGGTCTTGCGCTCCAACCTTCAAGGATTATATTCATTTATCTCAAATTCCATGGCTAAAGAACCGCCACTGTTATATTCATTTATCTCAGTTAAAGCCTTGTAAACTTAAACTTCGCCCATTTCCTCCTTTAGTTCCTCCAACTTCTCATCATTGTCGTTAATGATTGCCTGAAGCAGCAACCGAAGTTAATCATTATATTCATTTATCATGTTCATGGACAACCAATTTATGAACAAAATACATTCAAAACTCTAATCCTTCAAGTGCTTGCAACAAAATTAAATATGAAAGTCTTATAAACATGATCCACCAAGTAAGATCAAGAAACAAACAAAATTAAAAAAAAATCATATCGGACGATATAATCCGACCTTATGTCAACGGCCTAGTATAATATGCACTTTAATTTTCAAAGAAAATTTACATCACGAAATTAATCCTGTGCGTTACGCTTTTGATAATATTGTCAATTAGTCAAGACTTGTATTTCAAAGGAATACTGCATGCGAGTATCCTGATTTTATATATATTATAAACTACAAAATAATATGATCTGTAATACATGAATTACAGCTTTAATAACCAATTACAAAAGAATATCTTGGTCTAGATCATACCTTAGCTTTTCCTTTTCTGTCGATAAGTACTGTGAATGGATACCAGTGCGGATCTCTAATTTGCTTATTCCATAGTGAGCACTTCTCCACAGCCTCAAATTGCACATCCTTCACTCGATTCTTCTTCATGGCTTCAACAAATGATTTACAGTCAAGTTCTCCCATTAGCTTCACTCCTATATCACTAGGGGATGGCAGATCTTCCAAACTCGAAAAGTCAAGAAAATATGTTTATAAACAAGTTAAAATATGCTAAACAAAAAGATCATAATTTGAACAAAAACAACTTTTGTATTAATTTATTTGTCCATAATATAAATTGTACCGCCTTTCTAGCTCTTGATCTTGAGCTATATAATTTGATTTCTCTTTTAAAAACAGTCTCTTAATTTCTTTCGTTTTGATGTTTGTTATTCTTACTGATCATTTACTAGAAAACTGTTGTATTGATTTATGAAAACAAAAGATCAGAGATCGTTCAATATATAAAATGCTTAAAAAGGTTTGTCGTTGCGAGTTATACAACTTGCGCTATGAGTGAAAATTCAAAATACAAAGATTTTCTTTCCTTTTTGTTGGGGAAAGAAAAAAAAAAACTAAAAATATTTAAATGATCTGTCTGCCAAAAAAAAAGTAAAAGTATTTAGATCATATGATAAAGAAGAGACTTCTTGGTTTAATTGATTTTGTAATTATATTTTATAGATCCATTCGACATTATCAATTCAATATATATACATAACTTGAATTTCCTTCAGCCGAGGAGAAAACTTCTTATACATTTCTAATATTCCGACAAAAGAGTTATAGTGAAAAGACAAACTACAAGCATCATCTCCCATTGCATTATCAACATAAACTACTAAATGGTTGAGAGTCTTGAGACGGTAATTGTGTGCAAGTATATATATATATATATATATATATATATATATATTCCCTGGTTATGTATGACATGATCCATAAAATGCAACCAATAAAAACTGATCAGTGATAATCTTAAGCAGAACACAAAAACTAATTATAAGTGCCACTATATATACATATAATATATATATATATATATAAGCATTCAAATCTTAGAGAACATGTCTTACAGTGATTAACAGTTTCCGAGCTTCCGTTAGTTCATCGTTGCTCTCTCGATGTTTTGTGATGAGAGCTCCAATAGGTTCTCTGTCTTCTGCATCTCCGCCCTCTTTATCGCTCGATATTTCAATCACCACCTCCCCTTTTTAATCAAAATAGAACAAAATTTGTAGACTGTATAATGTCAATCACAATTAATTTGCAACAGAGGTCAATCCTTCCTTCAAATGTTTAGGACATGATATACATATGTATCACGTCCTAAACATTATGATAGTTAGATTCATCAAGGTTTTTCCAAATATATACATATATATATATATATATATTCATTTATTTATATAGTACCAAGCCCACCTTTTCCCTTCCGTTCAAAGGTGTTGTCAGTTCGATCTTCTCCAATTCATTGATCCTCTTCTTTAACTTTTCACATTCTTTCCCAAGGTCATTCACCTTCCTCTTTTCTGGTTAAGTACAGAGAAGAAGATGTAATGCATAATATTCATAAAATGAAATATTATTCAAATAATTTTAGTGAAATTAAGGAAGCTAGCTGCAGCCAAACAAGCAAATAATTTGATAACACTCGATGAGTCTTTTATATATGCAGGGCTTTAATTGCCTGATTACTTATGTTCAACAGAATTTACCTTCATAGTATGTTTCATAAAGCCGAGAATTCTCCTTAGAGAGATAGCAAGCTCTCTGCAACTCATCAAGATTTTGATCCTCCATTTCAAATTAGAAACCTGATTAATTAGGATGCGCACGAATAAAACGCTGCACATTAACAATTCAAGATCATGTATATAAAACTAGTATTAATTAAAAATTAAAAGGAAAATAAAGCTTTTAGGAAGAACCTCCAATATATTATTTCTTCTCCAATGGATTTATAATTAGATCAGAGAGCCTCTTTACATAGAGGAAGGTCAGGAAATAATGAAAAACAAAAAGCATATTATGGTTTACAAAAGACAAATACAACGGATAGAAACAAATCCAAAAACAAAAATTACTGTGCATTTAGACGGTGTATTCATATTATAATTTGAATTATAATTCGTAATTTATTATGATATTTTTTCTTATAAAAAATAGATATGAATTAAAAATAATTTTAATTTATAATTTTAAATTTATGAACGAAACATCCACCTAACTTAACAAGTTCGTGCAGAAGAATTACTTGATAAACGCCGAAACCTGAAGGCCAGCACTAAAGCATAAACGTTCACATTTAAAGGATAAAAAATTATGAGGTTGTTCTTTTATATTTTTAAGTTAGAGTGACTTAAGTGATGATTTTGAGTTAAATTTGAGTTATAATTAGAGTTAAAGTTGTAACTTAAGTTTGTGTTTGGATGTGCATATTTGAGTTATAATTTGAATTGAGAATCTTTTTGAGTTTGTGTTCAGGTGGGTCAAAACTTAAATTTGTATTTTAATAAATATATGGGTGGAGTTTTATTCGTATTTTCGTTGTGAATGCATAGAAAAAAAATCATCTCAATCAGAATTAAAACGAAAAAGTTATAATATTTTTAAGAATATAAAAAATATTGTTCATTAACTTGAGTTCGAGTTTATGAACTCGAGTTGAAGAGAAAAACACTGTAGAGAACCATGAATCATGATTCAGAATCAGAAACGAATATAGGAAACAAACGTCTTGCGTTGAGTTGAGTTTAGCTCGAAACTCTAGTTCAAACTCAAATAAACTTAAATAAAATTGTAACTCGAGTTTAAATTTTATCTAAGTTTCGTTAAAAAAAAAAACCCTATACGTAAGTACCTGAAACGTGAATAATTAGTTAAATTAGAAAAAGGAATTAAACATAATATTTTGAAAAAATGAATAAATCTGTATCATCTTTAGAAATTGAAGCATCGACGCATGACCGGAAGACTCTTGATGTACTTGTCTCTAATTCTGAATCATGATTTATTATTTTTTACAGTATTTTTTATCATAAAAAACACAAATAAAATAAAAATAATTTTAAATTATGATTTTAAATTTATAAACTAAACGTTCACATATATTTTTGATTCATAATTTAAAATTATTTTTAATTTATGTGTGTTTTTAATAATAAAATTTTTTTTATAATAAACTAAAAATTATGAATCGAATCGAATTCACTCATCAAACGCACCTGGCCTACACAATATAACAATAACTGATATGTAATTAGAGTTGATTATGAGACGTACGTCTGCAATCTTTGGCCGAAGAACATGGGTAATTGCAATGTGTATTAATGACAGGCGGCTTAATTATGAGACTTCGGCAGTCTTTGGCAGAAGAACATGGGTAATTGTAATGTGTATTAATGACAGGCGGCTTGGGGTGGAAGGTAAAACGTTACATTATAATTTACACTAATCTTTAAAAATTTAAGATTAAATAAATAATTATAACCCATTTCATAAAAATAAAAAAAAAAACAACTTTAATAAAACAATAAAAAAGAGAGAGCAACATTTCTTACCTATATCTATATATCTCTTATACGCCATCATATATTTTAAAACAAAATTTATCATTTTTTTTTAATAAAAGAATTAATTATACTACACCATATCCGATCACATATAGAGGTTGGTTTGGAGTGCCTCCTTAAAAAAATAAAAAAAAAAAAAAAAAAAGAAAATAGAGAGAATGTCTAGAGTGAATGTTATATATATATATATATATATATATATATATATATATATATATACATGGACCGAATTACACTTACAGATCTCACATTTCCATTGCATAATATATACAGCGTAATTTTTCTAACGTCTAGTGCCTTTTTGATGAAGCACCTAATACAGCATTGGAGAAATGTCAAATTAGTTTGGCGTAATTTTTCTTTTTGATGAAGCACCTATTACAGCATTGGAGAAATGTCAAATTAGTTTGGCGTAATTTTTCTAACGTCTAGTGCCTTTTTGATGAAGCACCTATTACAGCATTGGAGAAATGTCAAATTAGTTTGACAATATTATGCAATGGAAATGTGAGATCTGTAAATGCAATTCGGTCCATGTGTATATATATATATATATATATATATATATATATATACACAAACATATATATGCATAAAAAACGACGTCCATTTAGATGTAAATAGTAATTTATCCATAAATTGGTACATGATGTACGTCTTTTAAGATGTGAGTCTTTCCTTATAGCTATCTGTCAATATTGCCCTTCGAGTTATAATTGTTTTCGCTTTTGCTATTTTCAATTGTATTTTATCGATTCCGCAAACGGGTATGTAACATTCTATTTTTATTATTAATGGCCCATTTTGTTTACAAATTTAAATTAATGATTTTGATTTTAAATTTAAATTTTATTCAAAAGAACTTATTTTTGGGAATTTTTTTATTTAAATTTTTTATGCAAAAAATACTGTAAGAGAGTCAGAATCATAGTTTCAAACGCTAGTTGGGATGTCTATCTTTCTTGTTGATAAATTATTCAGTTGACTAAGTGTATTATTGTCTCGTTAATTTTACCGATTTAAATTTTTAATTTTAAGTTTCTACAGTTAAAAGTTCTCAGAAAATGTCACATCTAACTTTTTCTGTTACAGTGAAAAGTTCTCAGAAAATGTCACATCTCAGTTCGAATTGAAATCTCGTATCTATGAAGTTGACGAGGCCTATGTTATTTTACTTATGTGATATACACGTCCAATAAAAATTAAATATTACGGTACTTTTTTCTCTTTCTTAATGAGTATTCAATTAATGAAGAGTGACTATAATAGCTCCAACTAATTCCTTATATAAATTTTCTTTAAACCTTTTGTTATAGAAAACAAATCTGAACCGTATTCAAACATACGAAGAAGTTGATATATACTACCTAGACATTGATATTTTTGTCATTTTCGACCTTGAGTTCAACTAAGAAAAAGTAAATATGTACTTAGATAAGATCAAGCAGAATTGCCAGCAGTGAGTACAATAACACAGAAACTTAGATTAAGGCCATAATATATCTTTGGTAATATAGGCAAAATTAATAATAAACTGAAGGGTTTGGAATATGCAAAAACAGGGAGATTGCTACAACCTAGCTATAAATTAGTTACATGTATGGGGACAGTCATACCAGATCAATTTTTTTTTTTTTTTTTTTAAATGTAGACCACAGATGCGTTCTTCACCCGAATAACTAATTACTCGCCATAAAAAAGCACTTGCCCTCTTTTCTTTTTTTGCTTTTCTTTAATCGTTTTTTTTTTCTTCCCCTTAACCCAATTGCCGTCAGATAATAATGTCTTTTTTGTTTACCTAACTCAACGAATATGAAGCACGCGAAAAATGTTCTAGTCTGTTAACGTTTGTCTTTTAAAGTAGTGTTGACCTTTATTTATGTACACGAATGAGTCCAATTAATGATCCATATATGTTGGACCACTAAATTGTGTCATCTGATACATGACACATATTGCATATGAAATTCAAAATATAATATATACATATACATATATATATATATATGTATGTATGTATATATCCACGAATACTTGATCCAATTTATAGCAAATACATTTATATTTTAATATTTCTATTTCTCTTATTTCCTTATTTTCGTTTTTACTGTTCATCTAAATATTATTATTTGGCCCGACTGATGTATAGTAAAGAATGCTTTATATAAATGTTGCATCATCTCTTAGATTCCAATTATGTGCATGAAATAGAAAAATATTTTAAAAAAAAAAACCGGATAAAAATTACTGAAGTTTTACTTCATTATTATGATACGCTTACACTTATTTAAAAGCCTCAACATCACAGCAGTAGTTGAAGCGTAGCAAGCTTTAATTATTACCCCCAAGTTTTCTAGTGACTTGGTAGTTTTATAAACACACACACACACACACACACACACACACATATATATATATAGACGTAATATATTGCATGTAGCATGCAATATATAGTTTCTAATTATTCATCATGCGCCTTTGACAGTGAGAAGTTTCTCAAACGTCATCATAGTACCGATGGAGTTGCATTGTTCAGGATTGCAGGTCTCAACCTCATATGTGCAAAAGCATATTGGTGGCATACTTCTTGTACAAATGCAAGGTTCTCCGCAAACTAAGGGGCATCCGCCTATCTTTCTGTCCGTACGATAACATGTTGTGGTTTCGGATTCTGTCTTGCACTCACAGTTAGAGCAGAATTTTTGTCCAAAACCTAAAAATAACAAATATATAAGTATATCACCATCATTAGTATAAATGAGAGAAGCTGAAGTACATGTGTGCGTGAGCGTATATATATATATATATATATATATATATATATATATATATATCAGTCTATATTTAGGCACGAGAAGAATGTTTCTAACTTTTTGTTTCCACTGGTTAGGGAGTTAGCGAAGGAAAGTGGAGAGAGAGATGAGCGAGAGGCAAGAAATAGAGAGAGAAAGAGGCAGCGAAGGTGCAGAGAGAAAAAGGTCGTTACGTGGAGGAGAGAGAGAAAGGTTGAATATGGTTAGAAATTTTTCTCTCTTGTATAGGTCTTACATAAGCATTATATCTTTGATCAATTCAACTTTTTTGCCATTTTGAGAGTAATTAATCTTGATCTCAATAAATTTTGTGGTTGCGAGTATAATTTTATGGTAATTCTATGCCGACTTTGCCGAAAGACGAGTTTGGGTTCCAACATCTCCACTCTAAGTTTAAAATTTAAAAATAAATAAATAAATAAATAAATAAAGTAAAAGAGAAAGATCGATTTTTTTTTTTGGGGAAAATAATCTTAATAATCTGATGTTGCACTAAATTATTGTACTTAAAATTAAATGTGTACGTTTTTTTGTTAGATAACACAAAAATGTAGATTGACAGTTGATTTTGATTAAAACAGAAGGGTAAATTTTGTTTGATTAAAAAAAACACAAGGATACTCTGAATATTTTCAAAAGACATGGTGCATATATATGTATGTATTCTTACATATTGTTGATTAAAACCTTAATTAGACATGGTATAATTAAAAAGTAGATATATAAGTACCTAGAGATTGAGCATCATTCGAAACCCGGAAAAGGTTTCCCCGAGCATCAGCTATTGGAGCAACAAGCACAACAAACAGCAGCAACAACAAAACAGAAACTTTGATGAAAGCCATAATATTTATTATTTTTTTCTGATAATATTTATGGAAGATTGATATATGAAGTGATTGGGGGATGCAGAAACAAAGGCCTTCTAGGACCTATAAATAGTTGCATATTGAGGACTGTCATATAAAATAAAATTACCATACAGACCCTGTACTTCACTAGAGCAACATTATTACTCCGCATGAAAAGCACGTGTCCTTTTTTCTATTTTGTTTTCTTCAATTAAACTTTTTTTCCCCTCGCGTTTTCGTGTCTTTTTAATACACGCCAAAAATGTTCTGACTTCTTTCGTTTGGCTTTTATTATATACGTACACAAACGAGTGATGAGTCCAAATTTGGACCACTACTTTTTTTGTTTTTTTTTTAATAAAATGTGTACACGAAAAGATCAAAACGGTTGCATATACAGGAGACTAATTTTTTACTTGATGGTTGTAAATATATATATATATATATATATATATAAGCTTTTTCGCCAGTCTCTCTAAAAGAACTGCCCTCCAATTTAACATATTGAAAACGTAATATTATAGTTATTTAATATAATACATATATTTTATAAAATAACATGACAATTACTTAAGATAACATAAACACTAAATATATGTTACACATGGAACTTAAATTATATGATATAATTTTATACTGTAATTTAGTTATTTAACATAATAAAGATATTTAAAAGGTGTACTAATAGTCAGAATAATTAAATATCTTGATATCTAATAAAAAGCACTTGCCCTCTTTTCTTTTTTTTTTTTTTTTTTCTTTAATCGGTTTTTTTTTTCTTCCCCTTAACCCAATTGCCGACAGATAAAGTCTTTTTTGTTTACCTAACTCAACGAATATTAAACACGTGAAAAATGTTCTAGTCTGTTAACGTTTGAGTCCAATTAATGATCCATATATGTTGGACCACTAAATTGTGTCATCTGATACATGACACATATTGCGTATGAAATTCAAAATTTAATATATATATATATATATATTCACATGTACGTACATATACATATACTTGATCCAATTTATAGCAAATACTTGATTAATTAAAAAGCGTATCAAAATACGGTAAACTTCATTATTGTTTAAGAATAAATTTACGCTTTCTTAAAAGCCCTCAACGTCAGAGTGGTACAGGGGAGGGCAAGCATTACTTACCACAAGTTTTCAGTGATCACTTGGTAATAAGTCCAAACTATGTATGTTGGACCACTAAATTGTTCTCATGCCAAACATATGTGTCGTTCAATGTTTTACATGTCCGATCGTGATACGAGTCTCTCTCTATATATACGCATACAAATTTATATAAATATATATACCCATACATACATACATATGTATACATCACATACATATACTCTAAAATTAGAAGTAGAGAGTATATGGCTATTTGACGAACACATATTTATCTTTGATATGTTACATATGTATATATATATACACATACAAACATATGTACTATACAACACATACATCTACAAATATATACTTTAGGGTTAATTAACCCTCTTGCTTCCGGAGTAAGTTCACCACCCAAACCCGGAATCTGTTTTTCTCACTCTCCCATCCATGAGTTTTTGTTTCTCTCAAGTCACGTTTAAGACTTTTTTTAGTTAGCAGAATATTTTGCATTATTTCTGCAATATTATGTGATGGGAATATGATCTGCAAATGCAATTTGGGCCATTACATCGATTCCGCAAAGGACAGTAAAGTATTGTTTTTTATTATTAAGTTTTTTTTGTGCAATTTAAATTATAATTCAAATTTTTTTATTACAGCGTTTTCTTTCAAAATAAAAGAGTTTGAGTTGTCATTTCTGACTTTATAAAAAGAACATATGTATGTGATGGACCATAAAAAGTGAAGTAGATATATCTTCATCATTATTCAAGGATAAGCTTACACTTATTTAAAAGCCTCAACATTAGTAATTGAGGCAATATATGGGGGGCAAGCTCTCATTATTCAAGCCTATATATTTATATATTTAGTTTTTCTTCATGAAGAGAAGATTCTCAGCCCTCAACATGTAATTAGTAGCAAGAGAATCGCATGTTTGAGGGTCGCAGGAGTCCACCTCGTGTGTGCGTATGCGTATATATATATATATATCAGTCTATATTTAGGCACGTGCAGAGTGTTTATAAGTTTCTGTTTCCACTGGTTAGGGAGTTAGCGAAGGAAAGTGGAGAGAGAGATGAGCGAGAGGCAAGAAAAATAGAGAGAGAAAGAGGCAGGGAAGGTGCAGAGAGAAAAAGGTCGTTACGTGAAGGAGAGAGAAATTTTTCTTTTTATATTCCTATTGATTAATAGGATTAATTGTCTAAAGTGAGTGGTTCAACGGTGCATTTACGGAAGCTATGTTCCCATACGATCTCCTAGACAGGGCTTCTTAGGATTGATTTTTGTGACTTTTATATTTTTCTTGCATATATTCTCCTTGTTTTTATCACCCGTCTTATTATTAAAAACAGAGAAAAGGCCAACAAAATCATAATATGCATGTTTGAGTTCCAACTAAGTTTAAAATAAAATAAAAAAGAAAAGAAAACGATCTGTTTTTTTAGAAAATAACCTTAATAATATGCTATTGGATAAAATTTTAGGGTTACCAGTGATAATAATTTTTTTTTTTTTTTTTTTTTTATGGAAACTACGGTATGTTCCCATACGATCTCCTAGACAGGGCTTCTTGGGATTGATTTTTGTGACTTTCATATATTTCTTGCATATATTCTCCTTGTTTTTATCACCCATCTTATTATTAAAAACAGAGAAAAGGCCAACAAAATCATATGAATTAGAGAGCACAGAGGCGACGAAGTCATATGCTAGCGCACAGCTCTATTTGTTTTGTATTAACTGTTTTGTTTGATATTTCTATTTCCTTTATTTCCATATTTCTATTTATACTGTTCATTTAAATATTATTATTTAGCCCGGCAGATGTATAGTGAATAATGCTTTTATAAATGTCGCATCATCTCTTAGATCCCAATCTATGTGCATCAAATAGAAATATATTTAAAAAAAAAAAAAACCGGATAAAGATTATTGAAGTTTTACTTCATTATTATGATACGCTTACACTTATTTAAAAGCCTCAACATCACGGCAGTAGTTGAAGTGTAGCAAGCTTTAATTACCCCAAGTCTTCTAGTCACTTGGTAGTTTTAGAAACATACATATATATATATATATGGACGTAATATATTGCACGTAGCATGCAATATATAGTTTCTAATTATTCATCATGCGCCTTTGACAGCGAGAAGTTTCTCAAACGTCAGCATATGATCAGTAGTGCCGATGGAGTTGCATTGTTCAGGATTGCAGGTCTCAACCTCATATCTGCAAAAGCATATTGGTGGGATACTTCTTGTACAAATGCAAGGTTCTCCGCAAACTAAGGGGCATCCGCCTATCTTTCTGTCCGTACGATAACATGTTGTGGTTTCGGATTCTGTCTCGCACTCACAGGTAGAGCAGAATTTTTGTCCAAAACCTAAAATAACAAATATATAAGTATATCATTATCATTAGTATAAATGAGAGAAGCTGAAGTACATGTGTGCGTGCGCGTATATATATATATATATATATATATATATATATATATATATCAGTCTATATTTAGGCAACTTTCTGTTTTCACTGGTTAGGGTGTCAGCGAAGGAAAATGGAGAGAGAGATGAGCGAGAGGCAAGAAAAATAGAGAGAGAAAGAGGCAGCGAAGGTGCAGAGAGAAAAAGGTCGTTACGTGGAGGAGAGAGAAAGGTTGAATATGGTTAGAAATTTTTCTTTCTTGTGTAGGTCTTACATAAGCGTTCTTTTTATATTCCTATTGATTAATAGGATTAATTGTCTAATGTGAGTGGTTCACAGTGAGAAAACGCACTTCTGTGAGAGTTCTCTCGTCGTCAAAAACAGAGAGAGCTCTTTTGTGTGGGATTGATCGACTAATCCAATCAATCAATCTACCGTTAAGCGGAAAGAGATGGAGTTAGAGAAGAAAATAGAATTTAGAGAGAGATTGATATGAGGGAAGAAATTAAGGTTTGGTATTTTTGGTCAAATTTAATTGAGGGTAAGTATGTAGTTATGATGGCTGATAATATATATATATATATATATATATATATATATATCTCGAACGGTTACAATTTAGAACAAATGGCAAAAACAATCCTTATTTTTCTCTAAATATTTAGCTTTTCAGAAAAAAAAAAAAAATGAAAACTATACATACAACGAATACCAAACAAAATTTAACATACCTCCTTAATTACAACTTTTTGAATAATTATTAAGAGAAAAATTGGGATTTTTATTGGATTTCAAAATAACAATAGTTTATAACTTGAGTGTATGATATATGAGTGTTTGGAGAGGAGTTTGGTCATAGACTCATAATTCTCTTTACCTGTCATTTTAAGTGAGTATCTTTTTGTAATAAGAAATTTTAATTTTAAGATGGTGCGGACGGTTAAAAAAAAAAAAAAAAAAAAAAAAAAAAAAAAAAAAAAGGTAAATAAAACCGTACTTTTAAAATTTATAAGGTATCCTTTGCTTAATATTTGTAAACAACAAGGTACCAATGTGATGTTAAGTTAAAAACAATGTATCATTCTTTCTAAAGATACCGTATCAAAATGATAAAACTCATTGAAAAATTATAATAATGTTGAGAATTTCAACTCAAATTTTAACTCTTGTATAGCAATTGATGTGATATGAGAGTTGTTATCCTTTTATTTATAGACGGAATCTTTTATCATTAATTGAGATAGCAATGTTTTTGTTACTCTTTAAACTTAAGGCATTTTTTTCTATGAGAAAAAAACAACTCACCAGTGAGACTCCCTTCAACCTTAGATTAATTTTTCAATAGTTATATATGTGCCGGTCCATATTAAAAATTTACAGCGCACATCAAAGAATTGCTCCTGGTGCAAATTTAACCGTTGAAAAGTTAATCCAACGGTCAAAAAGCAGTGCTCTACTGGTGAGTTTTTTTAGAAAATTTTAATTTTAACAATTGTTTTTTCAACTCTATTATTTATGCTATTACACAAAATGTTAATGCCACTACCAAAAAAAAAATAACCTGGAGGTTACGAACGGTAATCTAATGGTTACGAAGAAATAACCTCAAGTTATGAAAAAATAACTTGCCGATTATGAAAAGATAACATACAAATTATTAGTGGCATAAGATAAATTTTAAAACAGTGGCAGAAGTAAATTAGCGTATATCTTTGATAAATTCAACTTTTTTACCATTTTGAGAGTAATTGATTTTGATCTCAATAGATTTTGTGGTTGCGGGTATAGTTTTATAAAGACCATTTAGTTCGCTGATTCGAGTTTTTAATTTGAATTGAGATGTGATTTTATGTAATAGTTTTTTACTGTAGTAAAAACGTTAGATGTGACTATTTCTGAGAGCTTTTTACTGTAGTAAAACTCAAATTCTAAACTTGACTTCGCTGCAAGATGAGTTTCAATTCCAACATCCCCTCTAAGTTTAAAAAATAAAAATAAAAGAGAGAGATCGGTTTTTTTTTTTTTTGGAAAATAGTCTTAATAATCTGATGTTGGACTAAATTATTGTGCTTAAAATTAAATGTGTACGCTTTTTTGTTAGATAACACAAAAATGTAGATTGACAGTTGATTTTGATTAAAAAACACAAGGGTAAATTTTGTTTAATTAAAAGAAAAACACAAGGATACTCTGGAATATTTTCAAAAGACATGGTGTATATATATGTATGTATTCTTACATATTGTTGATTAAAACCTTGATTTGACATGGTATAATTAAGAAGTAGATATATAAGTACCTAGAGATTGAGCATCATTAGAAACCCGGAAAAGGTTTCCCCGAGCATCAGCTATTGGAGCAACAAGCACAACAAACAGCAGCAACAACAAAACAGAAACTTTGATGAATGCCATAATATTTATTATTTTTTTCTGATAATATTTATGGAAAATTGATATATGAAGTGATTGGGGGGTGCAGAAACAAAGGGCTTCTAAGACCTATAAATAGTTGCATATTGAAGACTGTCATTTAAAATAAAATTACCATACAGACCTTATACTTCACTAAAGCAACAATATTACTCCGCATAAAAAGCACGTGCCCTCTTTTCTATTTGTTTTCTTCAATTGAGCTTTTTATTTTTTTTCCCTTGCCCTTTACGTCTCTTTTTTCATACAGGCTCTATGCTTCACTAGAATAACATTATTACTCCGTATGAAAAGCAAGTGCCCTTTTTTCTTTTTTGTTTTCTTCAATTGAACTTTTTTTTTTTCCTTGCCCTTTACGTCTATGCTTCACTAGAACAACATTATTACTCCGCATGAAAAACCCCCCCCCTTTTTTTTTCTTAAATTGAACTTTTTTTTCCTTGCCTTTACGTCTCTTTTTCTTACAGAACCTACGCTTCACTAGATTAACATCGTACTAGGCACGTTGCGTTTGACTTTTATAATATATGTACACAAACGAGTGATGAGTCCAAATTTGGACCACTATTTTTTTTAAAAAAAAATTGTGTACACGAAAAGATCTACACGTTTGTATATATAGCAAAATAATTTTTTACTAGCCCTATGATGATTGTAAATATTATATATATATATATATATATATATATATATATATAGGCTTTTTCCCATCTCTCTAAAAGAACTGTCCCTCTAATATGATATATGTAAGTGGAAAACTTATTAAAATTATAGTTATTTAGCCTAATACAGATATTTTATAAAATAACGTGACAATTATTTAAGGTAATATGAATACTAAAATGCGTTACACCAAGAACTTAATGCATATGATATAATTGTTACACTGTAATTTGGTTATTTAACATAATAAGGAAGTTTAGAAGATGTAATAATAGTCGGAATAATTAAATATCTTGATATCTCATATTCTTAGTTTTATGTGGAATAAATATTATCATATTACGTTCTACACTTTTATACATTATGTTTGAGAGACAATCCCTTTAGAGGGACTGAAGAAAAACCCTATGTAAGCGTGTGTATTGCGGCATCTATGGGTATGTCATCACTAACCATGATACTAGGGAAAACTAATGCACTAGCCATGTAATTGAAACAACTTAATATGGATAACGTAATATGTAATTGCCGGGACCTCAATGCCACACTCATGATCACAACGATAGATCGAAGACGAAAATGTCGATGTCGACGGGTTTGATTTATGGATAACATAATATGCAAGTGGAAAATGTAATATTATAGTTATTTCACGTAATACATATATTTTATAAAATAACGTGGCAATTACTTAAGATAACATAAACACTAAAAATACGTTACACCAAGAACTTAAATTACATGATATAATTTTATACCCAAATTTCGTTATTTAACATAATATGGATGTTTAAAAGGTGTAATAATAGTCTGAATAATTAAATATCTTGATATCTCATATTTTTAGTGTTACGTAGAATAAGTATAATCATATTACATTTTACACTTTTATACGTTACTGTCACGCCCCCTAAACAGGGTGGGTGACGTGAAGCTCGATTAGAGGTTAATAAAGTAGATTCCAAACGAGCCCCACTCAACTTGATTAAAATATAAATAAACTACAAAATCCTGGGCCTTTGACAACATAGGGCTCAACCCACAGGACATACAGTATCGTACATACATACACATGTAAATAATCATTACAACAGACATCGACCACAATCTAGAAATCCAAATATCATTGTTTATAGAATTTACAACTTCCTTACACTTTTATGTCAGAGGATAAACACAATCTTCACTTGTTTGATCAGTAGCAAATCCCCAGCTACTCCTCACCACTCCTAGAGTCTCCTGTGAGGGGTTTAACATTCATAAAAACAGTAAAACGTGAGCGAAAGGCCTAGTAGGATATAATTTGAAATGACTTATAAATAAATGAATAAATAAATGAGCGAGTGAATAAATAAATGAGTAAGTAAATAAAATGAGACATTCAGTTCCAACAGACAGCTGAAACCTCACATCATTTTTCTCAAAGGAAAGATATATGAAAATATCCATTTTACAGGCATCAATAAGTAATTGGTACAAATTACTCACCTACCAAGTGCCTAGCCTACCCGGACCGAGCTTCGGGTTCTGCCCTCGAGGATGCACTCTCCACATCCTATCTAGGTCATCAGTAATATATTATTACAGGTTCACAAGATCTCTTATCTTAAGAAATCATTCATTTAATATTATGAAATCGTTAATATGACCCCACGAACTACTCAAGCCGTGGGCCCCATTAACTGGACAAGCCATGAGGTTCCATGAACTAAACAAGCCATGGATTCTATGAACTAAACAAGCCATGGTTTTCAAATGGTTTTTTTTTCGCAAACAAGCCCCTTTCTTTAAAACATTTACAATGCCAAAATTCTTTCTTTGAAAATCAGGCTCACAAGAAAAATGGATAGAAATTCTACCTCACAATACTAAACCTGGGACTAGCGTTGCCCTATTTCAGCTTTCGCTTCTTCAAGCCCCTTTTGTCTGAATTCTTAGCTAGCACAGATACAAAATGACCCTTTAGGGTCAATTCTCATTCCTAAAGTAATTCAATCTCAATTATGTATCAAGATTTCTAATTAGTGTGCCCTAATCCAATTTCATGTTTCAATAATCAATTCCACGGATTTTCAGTCTCAAAATATGGATTAAAGATGCTAATCCATCTATCTCAAGTCCCCAAATAAAGTTAATTTGGATTCTCCCTGAAAACAGAGGTCAAAAAAGCATTTTCAGACAAAACATGATCAAACCCCGTGTACACTGATCGACCGGTGACAGAGCAGTGCAACACTACCGGTCGACCGGTAGTGTGCACTCCGGTCGACCGCACCGGTTGACCGCACAGGTCGACCTTTTGCCATGCAATCCGTTGACCGCATAGGTCAACCGGTGAGGAACACCAGTGCAAGAAAAGTCACAAAACCAGTTTGAAAAACCTACAAATCCAGTCCCAAATCGAAATATTTCAAAGGAAAAACCACTAGATCCGGGTTCTAGGTACTAAATCAAGTCCAAAGAACCCATGATCTCCAATTTCTATCATGATTTTACTTAAAATCCATGAAAATCCATTTGAACTAAAAATAAGTTTTGAAATCCGAAAATTCCAAGATTCAAGACAGGTTTTTCCGAAATCTTACCTTGAATCCTTCTCTTGATGTTGAAAACTTCTTGAAATCATTCCTTGGTTCAAGAGCCGTTCGGTTTAGGAGAAAAATGAGAGAGAGAGAAAGAGAGAGCACGGGAGTTGAGAGAGAGAGAGAGAGAGAGAGAGAGAGAGAGAGAACGCACGGGAGGAAAAAGAAAAGGAAAAAGAAAAGGAAAGAAAAGGAAAAAGAAATGAAAAGACATGTGTACAATATTTTAAAAATGACAGTCCAGAAATGTGCCTATGCACACTCGGTAGAAATGTAAATACTGAAAATATTTAAATACCTTGAAATTATTTAAATTTACTTGTCAGAAACATTTATTAATTAATAGCTAATTAATTAATTCAGATTAGGCACACTAATAAATCTCAATTATCTTAATTAATCTCATTTAATTTTTCAATGTGTTACAGTTACGTTAGAGAGACGGTCTATTTAGAGAGATTGAAGAAAAACCCTATATATAAAAAGCCCCTGCCCTCTTTTCTTTTTTTCTTTTTTTTTTAATCGGGTTTTTTTTCATAATATTCCACATTTTTGCCATTTTGAGAGTAATTAATTTTGATATCAATAAATTTTGTGGTTGAGGGTATAGCTTTATAGTAATTTTGTGCCGATTTCACCGCAAGATGAGTTTGAATTCCAACATCCCCTCTCTAAGGTTAAAATAGTTTTTTTTTTTTTTTTTTAAAAAGAAAAGAAAAAGATCAGTTTTTCTCTTGGAAAATAACCTTAATAATATGATGTTGGACAAAATTGTGTGCTTAAAATTATATGTGTACACTTTTTTGTTAGATAACACAAAAATGTAGATTGACAGTTGATTTTAATTAAAACAAAGGGTAAATTTTGTTTGATTAAAAAAAAAAAAACAGAAAGATACTCTGAATATTTTTAAAAGACATTACCATTATCATCATTAGTACATATAGGTTTATCATTATCATTGGTATTAATGAGAGAAACTGAAGTACATATATGTGTATGCGCGAGTACGTATATATATATATTCAATCTATATATAGGTACGTGCAGAATGTTTCTAACATTTTGTTTTCACTAATTGAAACATATTCGTCCCTTCATTCTAGATGCTCGAGGTTGAAACTACACTACTGTTCCTTAGAATACAAGCATCTTGATACAAAATAAACAAGATGAACATATGAACTTTTATATTTTTTTTCATATAGGACTTAAATTTTCTTTAATTTTTCTAACTCCGCGTGAGCACTTTGGGTGCCAATTTTTCATTTATCAATAAATCATTTTAAGCACTTAAATTTATTATTTTGATCTTCTTTCAAACGAAACAAGAAACTTTCTTGACCCGTCATTACTACAAAATATATGTCCTATTTAAAACCATGTCTCAAAATGGATTACCAAGCTGCCACTTTTCTAAAGTCTTTCCGATAGTACTACCATGTATGCTTTTCTCTTATATACAAGTTTTTTTTTTTTTAAGTGAAAAGAGAGAAGGTTTCTATCTTTTATGCATAAGTAATTATTCTTTAAAAAACAAATATTTAAGACCAACTGGAATGTCATGGATGTGAAGAATAATTCTACATGCCACGTTTTAATGCCAACAGTGTATTAAAAATAATGAATTTAAAAAAACAACAACAAACAAAGAGCGAAAAAAGGAGACAAAAAATAGCTTTAGAAGTTTCAATGCGTAAGCGAATTGGTGATAATAATAATTATTGTTGTTGTTATTATTATTTATTATTATTATTATTATATATTTGGAGCAGAAGAACAAAAGAGAAAATGATGGCTCGGCAATGTAACAATGGGTTACTAAAACCATTGTTATAGTTTGCTACTTTTTTTCATTCACATTGGCCAACAATTTAAAATTTAAGGAGTAAAATAAAAGATTTTAAAATTTAAAATTTAAACTGAGAATGACTCTCAAATTTTAAAGTTACCGGTGATAATAATCTAATTTTTTTTATGGCATTAATGTTGGCAGGCCCCCATGATCTTTCAACGTTGCTTTTACAGAAACATTCCCATACGATGCCCTAGACAAGGTTTATTGGGATTGATTTTTGTGACTTTTATATATTTTTTTGCATATATTTTCCTTGTTTTTATCACCTATCTTATTATGAGAAACAGAGAAAAGGCCAACAAAATTATATGAATTTGAGAGCAAAGGGGTGATTACATGGAAGGGCAAGGGCGACGAAGTCATATGCTAACGCACAGAAGTCATATGCTAGCGCACAGAGCAGAAGTAACAGATGTACATAAGTCCTCCATTTGTTTTGTATTAACTGTTTTGTTTGATTAAGTTTCTACGTTTCTTCTACATTTATATTTTAATTTTTCTATTTCTCTTATTTCCATATTTAAGTTTATACTGTTGATCTAAATATTATTATTTGGCCCGACGGATGTATAGTGAAAAATGCTTTATATAAATGTCGCATCATCTCTTAGATCCTAACTATGTGCATGAAATAGAAAAATATTTAAAAAAACAGGATAAAAATTACTGAAGTTTTACTTCATTATTAATTTATTATGATACGCTTACACTTATTTAAAAGCCTCAACATCACAGCAGTGGTTGAAGCGTGGCAAGCTTTAATTACCCCCAAGTTTTCTACTAACTTGGTAGTTTTAAAACATATATACATAGACGTAATATATTGCATGTAGCATGCAATATATAGTTTCTAATTATTCATCATGCGCCTTTGACTGCGAGAAGATTCTCGAACGTCAGCATATCAGCAGTACTGATGGAGTTGCATTTTTCAGGATTGCAGGTCTCAACCTCATATGTGCAAATGCATATTGGTGGTTCACTTAGTGCACAAAAGCAAGTTCCTTTGCAAGGTAAGGGGCATCCGCCTATCTTAATGTCCGTACGATAACATTTTGTGGTTCCCGATTCTGTCTTGCACTCACAGCTAGAGCAGAATTTTTGTCAAAACCTAAAATAACAGATATATATAGGTATATCATTATCATTAGTATAAACGAGAGAAGCAGAAGTACACATGTGCGTGTGTGTGTGTGTGTGTGTGTGTGTGTGTGTGTGTGTGTGTGTATATTCAGTCTATATTTAGGCACGTGTGGATTGTTTCTAACTTTCTGTTTCTACTGGTTACCGAGTTAGCGAAAGAAAGTGGAGAGAGTGAAGAGTGAGAGGCAAGAGAAGAGAGAGAGAGAGAGAGGCAGCGAAGGTGTATAGAGAAAAAGGTCATTGTGTAGAGGATAGAGAGAGAGAGGTTGAAAACGCACTTCTGTGAGAGTTCTCTCGTCATCCAATCAAAAAATCTGTCACTAAGCGGAAAGAGATGGAATTGGGGAAGGGGATAGAATTTAGAGAGAGATTGATATGAGGGAAGAAATTAAGGTTTCTTATTTTTGGTCAAATTTAATTGAGGGTAAGTATGTAGTTATGATGGCTTATAATATATATATATATATATAAATATATATATATATATATATATATATAGAGAGAGAGAGAGAGAGAGAGAGAGAGAGAGAGAGAGAGAGAGAGAGAAATCGAACGGCTACAAATTAGACCAAAAGGAAAAAAATAATCCTTAATTTTCTCTAAATATTTAGCTTTTCAGAAAAAGAAAAATGAAAACTATACATACAACGAATACCAAGCAAAATTTAAGGTACCTCCTTACAGCTTTTCGAATAATTATTAAGAGAAATATTGGGATTTTATTGGATTTCAAAATACCAATAGTTTATAACTTGAATGTATGATATATGAGTGTTTGAAGACGAGTTTGGTTTTAAGTGAGAATCTTTTTGTAATAAGAAATTTTACTTTAAAAGAGTGTGGACGGTTAAAAAAAAAAAAAAAAAAGTATAAATAAAACCGCACTTTTAAAATTCATAAGTACCTTTTTTTTTTTAATACTTTCTAAACACCAAGGTACTAATGTGATGTTAAGTTAAAAACAATGTATCATTCTTTTTAAAGATAATGTATCAAAATGATAAAACTCATTGAAAAATTTATAATAATGTGACAGGAGAGTTATTATCCTTTTATTGAGATAGAAATATTTTTGTTACTCTTTAAACACAAGTACAAAAATGAGATATTTTTACTTTGAGACCAAAAAAAAAATCACCAGTGAGAGACCTTTTAACCATTAGATTAATTTTTCAATGGTTATATATGTGCATGTCCATATTAAAACTTTACATCACACTCCAAAGAATTACTCCTGGTGCAAATCTAATCGTTAATAAATTAATCTAACGGTCAAAGAACAATGCCCCACCAGTGAGTTTTGTTAGAAAATTTTAATTTTAATAATTGTTTTTCCAACTCTATTATTTATGCCATTACACAAAATGTTAATGTCTCACAAAAAAAAAAAAAAAAAAAAAAAAACCCTGAGGTTACAACAAGATAACATGTAGATTATTAGTAGCATGAGATGAATTTTAAAACAATGGTAGAAATAAATTAACATCACATCTTTGATAAATTCCTCTTTTTTGCCATTTTGAGAGTAATTAATTTTGATCTCAATAAATTTTGTGGTTGCGGGTATAGTTTTATGGTAATTCTATGCCGACTTTGCCGCAAGACGATCGAGTCAGAGTTTCAACATCTCCATTCTAAGTTTAAAATTAAAAATAAAAATAAAATAAAATAAAAGAGAGAGATCGGTTTTTTTTTGTTGGGAAAATAATCTTAATAATCTGATGTTGGACAACAAACAGAAACTTTAATGAACAAAACAAACAGTAGTAACAACAAAACAGAAACTTTAATGAAGGCCATAATATTTTTTTTTCTGATAATATTTATGAAAGGTTGATATATGAAGTGATTGGGGGATGCGAAAACAAGGACCTTCTAGGACCTATAAATAGTTGTATATTGGGCACTGTCATATCTGATAAAATTACCATACAAACCCTATTCTTCACTAGAACAGCATTATTACTCCGCATGAAAAGCACGTGTCCTTTTTTCTGTTTTGTTTTCTTCAATTAAACTTTTCTTTCCTTGCCGTTTACGTATTTTTTTCATACACACCCTTTGTTTTACTCGGCATTATTGTACTCGGCACGCCAAAAATGTTCTGACTTTTTTCGTTAAACGAGTGATGAGTCCAAATTTGGACCACTATATTTTTTAATAAAATGTGTACACAAAAAGATCTAAACGGTTGCATATATAGCAGAATAATTTTTTACTTCATGGTTGTAAATATTATATATATATATATAACCTTTTTCTTCAGTGAAAAACGTAATATTATAGTTATTTAACGTAATACAGATATTTTATAAAATAACATGATAATTACTTAAGATAATATAAACACTAAAAATATGTTACACCAAGAACTTAAATTATATGATATAATTTTATACTGTAATTTAGTTATTTAACATCATAATAAGGATGTTTATAAGGTGTAATAATAGTCGGAATAATTAAATATCTTGATATCTCATATTTTTAGTGTTACATAAAATAAGTATAATCATATTACATTTTACATTTTTATACGTTACGTTGAAAAGACGGTCCTTTTAAAGAGATTGAAGAAAAACCTTATACATAAAAAGCACTTGCCCTCTATTCTTTTTTTCTTTTTTTTTAATCGGGTTTTTCTTCTTCTTTTTTTTTTCCCCCTTCCGCTTAACTCAATTGCCGTCAGATAATGTCTTTTTTTGTTTACCTAACTCAACGAATATTAAAATAGAAATTATGTCTTATATATAAAAGAGTGACCATAATAGCAACTTTCCTTATCTAAATTTTTTTTTTTTTTTTTTTTATACCACCTAGAATCGGGTTTTTTTTTTTTTTTGTACCTAGATAAGATCCCCAGCAGTTCCAGAAACTTAACTCAATTGCCGTCAGATAATGTCTTTTTGTTTACCCTAACTCAACGAATATTAAGCACGGATGAAAAAACTGTTCCTCTTTTCTCTGTTTTTTTAACGTTTGTCTTTTTTTTTTTTTTTTTTTCCCCTTCCGCTTAACTCAATTGCCGTCAGTAATGTTTTTACCTTTATTTATGTACAACGAATGAGCCCAATTAATGATCCATCTATGTTGGACCACTAAATTGTGTCATCTGATACATGACACATATTGCATATGAAATTCAAAATATAATATATATATATATATATATATATATATACATATATATATATATATGCATCTATGTATATATGCACGAATACTCGATCCAATTTATAGCAAATACTTGATTAATTAAAAAGCGTATCAAAATACTGTAAACTTCATCATTGTTTAAGGATAAACTTCATCATTGTTCAATTCGGGCCATTACATCGATTCCGGAAAGGATTGTAAAGTATTGTTTTATTATTATTAAGCATTTTATTTTGCACGACTCAAATTATAATTTAATTTTTTTTTATTATAGTGCTTTTTTTTTTAAATAAAAAGTTTGAGTTGTAATTTCTGACTTTGTAAAAAGAGTATATGTATGAGATGGACCATGAAAAGTTAAGTAGATATATAGCTTCATCATTATTCAAGGATAAGCTTACACTTATTTAAAAGCCTTAACATTGGTAATTGAGGCAATATATGGGGGGCAAGCTCTCATTATTCAAGCTTATATATGTATATATTTAGTTTTTCTTCATGAAGAGAAGATTCTCAGCCCTCAACATGTAATTAGTAGCAAGAGAGTCGCATGTTTGAGGGTCGCAGGTGTCAACCTCGTATGTGCACTGGCACGTCGGTGGTTGCATTCTATCACAGAAACAAGTTGACCCACAAACCACTGGGCAGCCGCCAACCTTCCTATCTAACCGATAGCATTTTGTGATTCCAGATTCTACTAAATATATATATATATATATATATATGTGTGTGTGTGTGTGTGTGTGCAATCGCAGCTTGAGCAGAAGATTTTCCATGTACCTGAATATATATATATATATATATATATATATATATAAACACACGCGCAAAGATGTGATGAAAATCGGAGACAAAATTGTGTTTATAATAAAAACATACCTTTTGTTTTATTATTATTATTTTTTGCCAAAAAAAAAGACCAATTAAGTTATTCGTCGTGTTCTTTTAATCAGATAAATTATTCCATCCCCAAAATTACGTATGAAAAACACAATTGTCATTAACAAAGGAAATGCTAGTTTTCCTAGAGAGAATTATCAAAGGTGGTAAACATAATTCATATTATTCAACTTTTTTTACCATTTTGAGAGTAATTCATTTTGATCTCTACAAATTTTGTGATTGCGGGTATAGCTTTATGTTAATTTTGTGCCGACTTCACCGCAAGATGAGTTTGAGTTCCAACATCCCTGCTCTAAGTTTAAAATAAAATAAAAAAAGAAAAGAAAAGAAAAAAATTGGTTTTTTTTTAGAAAATAACCTTAATGATATGCCGTTGGATAAAATTGTTGTGCTTAAAATTATATCTGTACATTTTTTTGTTAGATAACAGAAAAATGTAGACAGTTGATTTTGATTAAAACGCAGGCTAAACTTTGTTTGATTAAACAAAAAACACAATGACACTCTGAATATTTTTAAAAGACAAGGTAAATAAATATACCATTATCATTATAGTCATTAGTATAAGTAGGTATATCATTATCATGAGTATAAATGTTAGAAGATGAAGTACATATATATGTATGTGCATATATGTAAATATTCAGTCTATATTTAGGCATGTGCAGAATGTTTCTAACTTTTTATTTTCACTGGTGGAAACATATTATTATTATTATTATTATTATTATTATTATTATTATTATTATTAATTATTATTAAATTATTATTATTATTATTATTATTATTATATATTTGGAGCAGAAGAATAAAAGAGAAATGATGGCTCGGCAATGTCACAACGGGTTACTAAAATCATTGTTATAGTTTGCTGAAATTTTTGCGCGACATTTATAAGTACGTGCTACTTTTTCATTCACATTGGACGGCAATACAAAATTTAGAGAGTAAAGAGTTTTTAAAATTTAGGAGGTAAACTGAGATTGATTCTAAAATTTAGGAGGTACAGTGATAATAATCTTATTTTTTATGGCATTAATGCTGGCACGCCCCCATGATCTATCAACGGTGCTTTTATGGAAACTACGTTCCCATACGATGTCCTAGACAAGGCTTCTTGGGATTGATTTTTGTGACTTTTATATTTTTCTTGCATATATTCTCCTTGTTTTTATCACCCGTCTTATTATTAAAAACAGAGAAAAGGCCCACAAAATCATATGAATTAGAGAGCACAGGGGCGATGAAGTCATATGCTAGCGCATAGAGCAGAAGTAACAGATATACGTAAGCCCTCTATTTGTTTTGTATTAACTATTTTGTTTCATATTTCTATTTCTCTTATTTCCTTATTTCTGTTTATACTGTTCATCTAAATATTATTATTTAGCCTGGCAGATGTATAGTGAAGAATGTTTTATATAAATGCCGCATCATCTCTTAGATCCCAACTATGTGCATGAAATAGAAATATATTTATAAAAAAAAAAAAAAAAAAAAAAAAAAAAACGGATAAAGATTATTGAAGTTTACTTCATTATTATGATACGCTTACACTTATTTAAAAGCCTCAACATCACAGCAGTAGTTGAAGGGTAGCAAGCTTTAATTACCCCAAGTTTTCTAGTGACTTCATTATTATAGTCGTAATATATTGCACGTAGCATGCAATATATATATAGTTTCTAATTATTCATCATTATAGTCTCAAACGTCAGCATATGATCAGTAGTGCCGATGGAGTTGCATTGTTCAGGATTGCAGGTCTCAACCTCATATCTGCAAAAGCATATTGGTGGTAAACTTTTTGTACAACTGCAAGGTTCTCCGCAAACTAAGGGGCATCCACCTATCTTTCTGTCCGTACGATAACATCTTGTGGTTTCGGATTCTGTCTCGCACTCACAGGTAGAGCAGAAGTTTTGTCCAAAACCTAAGATAACAAATATATAAGTATATCATTATCATTAGCATAAATGAGAGAAGCTGAAGTACATGTGTGCGTGCGCGTATATATATATATATATATATATATATATATATATCAGTCTATATTTAGGCAACTTTCTGTTTTCACTGGTTAGGGAGTCAGCGAAGGAAAATGGAGAGAGAGATGAGCCAGAGGCAAGAAAAATAGAGAGAGAAAGAGGCAGCGAAGGTGCAGAGAGAAAAAGGTCATTACGTGGAGGAGAGAGAAAGGTTGAATATGGTTAGAAATTTTTCTTTCTTGTGTAGGTCCTACATAAGCGTTCTTTTTATATTCCTATTGATTAATAGGATTAATTGTCTAAAGTGAGTGGTTCACAGTGAGAAAACGCACTTCTGTGAGAGTTCTCTCGTCGTCAAAAACAGAGAGAGCTCTTTTCTGTGGGATTGATCGACTAATCCAATCAATCAATCTACCGTTAAGCGGAAAGAGATGGAGTTAGAGAAGAAAATAGAATTTAGAGAGAGATTGATATGAGGGAAGAAATTAAGGTTTGGTATTTTTGGTCAAATTTTATTGAGGGTAAGTATGTAGTTATGATGGCTTATAATATATATATATATATATATATATATATATATATATAGAGAGAGAGAGAGAGAGAGAGAGAGAGAGATATATATAGATAGAGAGAGAGAGAGATAGAAGAGAAGAGAGAACGGTTAAATTGAACTTAGACTGAAAAGGCAAAAAAATAATCCTTAATTTTCCCTCAATATTTAGGTTTTCAGAAAAAAAAAAAAAAAAAAAAAAAACTATACATCCAACGAATACCAAACAAAATTTAACGTACCTCCTTACAACTTTTTGAATAATTATTAAGATAAAAATTTTTCAAAATAGCAATAGTTTAAAACTTGGGTGTATGATAAATTTTTCAAAATGGCAGAAATAATTAGCGTATATCTTTGATAAATTCAACTTTTTTGCCATTTTCAGAGTAATTGATTTTCATCACAATAGATTTTGTGATTGCGGGTATAGTTTTATAGTAAATTCTATACCGACTTCGCCGCAAGATGAGTTTGAGTTCCAACATCCCCACGCTTGATCTCAATAAATTTTGTGGTTGCGAGTATAGTTTTATGGTAATTCTATGCCGACTTTGCCGAAAGACGAGTTTGGGTTCCAACATCTCCACTCTAAGTTTAACATTAAAAAAATAATAATAATAAATAAAGTAAAAAAGAAAGATCGATTTTTTTTTTGGGAAAATAATCTGATGTTGGACTAAATTATTGTACTTAAAATTAAATGTGTACGTTTTTTTGTTAGATAACACAAAAATGTAGATTGACAGTTGATTTTGATTAAAACAGAAGGGTAAATTTTGTTTGATTAAAAAAAACACAAGGATACTCTGAATATTTTCAAAAGACATGGTGTATATATATATATATATGTATGTATTCTTACATATTGTTGATTAAAACCTTAATTAGACATGGTATAATTAAAAAAGTAGATATATAAGTACCTAGAGATTGAGCATCATTAGAAACCCGGAAAAGGTTTTCCCGAGCATCAGCTATTGGAGCAACAAGCATAACAAACAGCAGCAACAACAAAACAGAAACTTTGATGAAGGTCATAATATTTATTATTTTTTTCTGATAATATTTATGGAAGATTGATATATGAAGTGATTGGGGGAAGCGAAAACAAAGGCCTTCTAGGACCTATAAATAGTTGCATAATGAGGACTGTCATATAAATTAGCAACAATATTACTCCGCATAAAAAGCACGCGCCCTCTTTTCTATTTGTTTTCTTCTATTGAGCTTTTTTTTTTTTTTCCCCTTGCCCTTTACGTCTCTTTTACATACAGAACCTATGCTTCACGTCTCTTTTTTCTATTTTAAAAGACATGGTACATATATATACTATTTTATTATATTTAAAACATTATTACTCCGGATGAAAAGCATGTGCCCTTTTATAATATATGTACACAAACGAGTGATGAGTCCAAATTTGGACCACTATTTAAAAAAAATAATAAAAAAAAATTGTGTACACGAAAAGATCTACACGTTTGCATATATAGCAAAATAATTTTTTACTCGCCCTATGATGATTGTAAATATTATATATATAATTGTAGAGAATGCCTAAAAATAAACCAGAAATAAAAATTGATTATTACAAAGTCGTATGAATGAATTTGATATTAAAATATGAGAGTATGACCCTTAAAACATAGGTATAAAAATGATAAAAGCCACATCAACGTTTGTTTTTTTGGTTAAGACATATATAAAACATGCTCGCAGACAGATCATGACAGGTAGTACTATCAATGGTGCTCTGCATTTGTACGCTATACTTCCGTTTCAAAGAAAAAAAATAGTATGAAATCTTTGGTTGGATATATATCAGAAGAATATAATTTTTGACAATCAATAGAATATAATTTTCAATTGTTAAATTTTATAATTAGGGTTTGTTGCTTTTACATATTTTCTCATCTTGATCATGAAATTTTGACTAATCTGACAATAAAAACACATTATACTACTGAACCTAATCTAATCTAAGAAAGCTGAAACAAAAATAAGAGGAAAAAAGGGACGAAAATAGGCTTACATTTGATCTTATTACTTAAATTATTTAGAATTTATAGGAAATTTTTTGGAGTTTTTATACTTTTTAAATATTTTTTTTGTAAAAATGTAAAATATCTAATTTCTAATTAAATAAATAGAATGATAGAATGCACATTTTACATTTTGAAAATCAACTTCAAATTATCGAAATAATGTTTCTTTAGAAGTGAATGTACCATTTTTATATTATTAAAAACACATGCTACATTCATATAACGATCTAACCGTTACTTACCATGATTTAAATTGAAAATCTCTTTAACTAATCATTTTATAAACTCATAATCCAAAATTTTGGGAATTCATTTCTTAAATCCTATTTAAAATCCCGAAACACGAAATAACTTTGGGTGAGTTAAAACGTAAGGAGTTGTACTAAAGTTCTAATATACACAATATAATTGCTTTCTTAAATTAGGTTCAGTACTAAAGTTCTAAAGAGACGATCAATCACATTATTCAAATCATACAAGTCATAGTGAATTGCGTGTTCTCTCATCCTGATTCTAACATTTTGACTAATCAAAGGTTGAAAACACGTCATACTACTCAACCTAATCCAAGAAAGATAAAACAGAAATAAAAGGAAAAAAGGGAGACAAATAGGCTTATTTACATGTTTCACATGTAAGAAAATTAGCTAGCTTTATAAATAATAGACAAATTAGAAATCTTACTATAACATTCAATTTGACGTGATCGTGACTTAACTATTTAATCTTCATATATACTTATTTTTCGGGAATCTTCATATATACTTATCGTCATAACCTACTTAAAGTGATTTGACACCTTAAACGAAATTGTATAAAGAGATTTAAAAAAAAAATTATATGCACTTTTATATTTAAAATATATATTTTTTAAACTGCAATATCATGATATATTTATAGATTGAATTCAGTAAATTATTTGACTAATGATCAATTTGATGTTTTCTATTATATTGTGGATTTTAATTACCATCGTAGTTAATTCCAAGTAGTGGAGTTTTTTTGTTAGTTTTGCTCCCTAATACTATAGGGTTCCAAGTAGTGCTCTGCAACAAATGTGATGCCCTCTTTCAAAGTCGCTTTCCTGTCTTCTTTAAAATTCCAAAGTTCCAGTACTACATTCCGACGACCCTTTGGATTATATTCGTTTGCCTCCATTAAGGCCATTGTAACCGCATGGTATACTTCTTTACCCATATCGTGTAATAATACTTTCAAGTTCTCATCATCGTTGTCAATCACTTCCTGTATTTGTAACAATGCGCAAAAAAGATTTTGTTAAGTGTTGAGGATCAGAAGGAAAGAAACAACCAATAAATTATGAGTGACGATATACAATTCTAGCGATTACATTTAGATTTATTATTATTATTTTTTTTTTTTTTTTTTTTTTTTAATTCTGAACTTAAAAACCGGCAACTTTGGTAGACTCAAAACAGAGTAATAAAACGTGCCAGTGGCAGCTCACTAGAGTTCAATATTGAGCCCATTGATGAATATAAATGTTGTCAAACAGGTATACTGAGACAAGAATTTAACCCTTCATTATTATAAAGTATATAATTGGCACTTGCTAGAAAGGAGCAAACAAATTGTATAATTGGAAGCCATAGATAACTATAAGAAAACTATTGCCAACCATAAATACAAGGCTATACTAGTCTCCTATTGCCTTGTCCTGAAGACGAATAAAAAGACGCTTATGCAAATGCTCGTGAAATCATCATGATTCTAGAAAAGAGCCAAAGTAGCAAAAGGGAAGTCGGCAAAGCCATAGAATTAATCGAAGCATACCATGAGTTTCTCGTCAGCCTCGACGACTTTGAAGGGATGCCAGGATGGATTCCTAATATAATTCTCCCATAATGTGCACAATCTTGAGGCCCTAAAAAGCGCATCAGCACCTCTCCTTCCCACTCCCTCCATTTCTTTGTGGAACGGCGTAAAGTTGAGCTGCCCGAATCTCTTAACACCAATATCCCCCATCACAACATCAGTCGATTACAAGGTCTCAAAAACCTATAAGATGACACTAGTTAGTACTCTGTAAACATTCATAGCCTGCAGTAGCAAAACGGGAAAAGAAAGAAAAAAAATTACGTGAAAGAAAAGCATACATAAACAAGCAAAGAATTAAAAAAATTCCTTGAACCTAGAGGTCGATAGAAAACCATGTTTCATTCAATTTCCTTATTTCCCTCATATAGCCATGTAATAAAACGATTGGTTGAAATAATGAAGAACGTTAACTCCAACTACGAAGTTATCAATCAGTACATAACTAAGTAAGAAAAAAGAACTTGCATCGACTAATTTCTTGCGAGCTTCCTGCAGCTCGGCACTGCCTCCCGCTTCCTCGTCTTGAGCTTCAGTCGATGTTTCTCCATCTTTAAGTTCTTTGCGGCATCTTATCACCCGTTTCCTCATAGTCTTCATCTCTTTCCAGACCTGTAAGCAACATAAATATTAAGTCTCTAAACATACACAGTTTGAACCGAGCAATAACACACAGGCATCATCAATGACACACAAGCATCACCAAGAGAAAAGCGCATTTCACAACTCAGATATACTAATCTCTCTTATTTCTATACCGGAGCTAAGTGCCTCATCAAGAAAGAACAAACTATATTTACTGAGAAGCTAACGAATTCTGAGCATTTTACATCTCAGATCCGCAAATCAAGCAATAAAAGAACAAATTAATGCGCTAGTTCAATGTCACATATACAGCTCTATCAAAAAGTTGCTAATGCTATTAACAACCTAACAAACTATTCAATCGTTAGAAGTTTAACCAACTTCAGAACACTGTTTGTGCTTAACAAAACTTACCTTTTCCCTTCATCAATTAACCATCTTTGCTCATTCTCGTATTTGGCTACCATCTTCTCCAATTTATCAATCCTTTTCTGCTTCATCTCGTTGAGTTCGGCAATGTCATTCACCTTCTTCAATCCTGAGTAACATATTGTAACACAAAACACACTTAAAATGACACATATACACACCATAAGTTGTGTGTATAACAGTGGGAGGCCTATATGATCCATATATCATGCAAATAGAAAATTGTGCCAAAAAAAAAAAAAAAAAAAAAGAAGCTCAACAGATTCAAATGCTCAATAGCAGACATTATTTTCAAAAGCCTGTGAAGACAAAATTGAAATATGATTGAACAAACTCATCACAAAAAGGAGAGCCTGAAAAAAAATATTAATAATGTGGTGCGTAAACAAAAAGAGATTACAACCAAGTTAAATAGCTAGAATCTATAAAGTTTTTTTTTTTTTTTGGGAAGGGTCATAGAACAGTCTAACTGAAAGAATTTTGATCGACAACCAAGCAATGAATAGATAGAATCTGGAAAAACCCAGAAAAACTAAAATAGTGAATATTGCAAGCTTAGCCTAGCATACCCATATTTGTATTTTTATCCTTAGGAGATTACAAATCCCTTCATAATCCCAAATTCAAAACAAAAAAAAAGTAATAAATAATAATAATAATAATAATAATAATAATAATAATAATAGTAACAACAATAATAATTTACTTAGAGACAATTTTACTATAGTCATTTCAAATCTTTTTAAATGTGAAGGATGAATGACGATATTTCTCAAAAAAAATAAAAAAAAAAATATAACAATAAAGCATAGCCCACCTTCAAAATAGGCTTCATAAAGCCGAGCATTTTCTTTGGACAAACGACATATTGTTGCCTGCAACTCTTCAAACTTATGGTTCTCCATCCTAAAATAACAGCTAACAATAAATTAGTTACAAGAACCGCAAAAAAATCAACCAGTGTAATAATAATAATAACAAAGACCTTTATGTTATGAGTAAAATGTTCTAAATACAAATATAATTATAATCATGTAAACATATTGAACCATAGGTTAACTTTTTAAAATAAAAGTCTAATATCTTATAAAGTGTTATTTTTCTCTCACTTCTCTCCTCAAACTTTAATATATATTAGAGTTTATTGTTTAAATGAGTTAGATCAATCCATAAAAAATATAAAATTAATGACTCTTAACATAACACCATTTTTTAAAAACATATTAAAAATAAAATGTTTAAATCTTACATCGTTTAAATACAAATATAATCACAACAATATAAATATATTAAACTACTTTACTTAATCAAGTTAACATTTTAAACATAAAAACTTAATACTTTATAAAGTGATTCTTCTCTCTCATTTCTTTTTTTAAACTTTAACTCCGTATTTATTTTACTGATTTAAATTTAAATTTTAAGTTTTATTATAATAAAATATTTTTACGTAAATTTATATCTAAACTCGAATTAAAAACTTTTAATCAACCAATTAAACAGATATTAATACTTTATTTTTTTGCCCATTTCAGCCAAAATAAAAATCTACCGACCCAAGACGTTATTTTCAAGTTCCGAGATATATGGGTTTGGAAGAACAAACATAAATGTAAGTCAGAAAAAAAAAAAAAAAAAAAAAAAGAGAGAAGACAAGAAAAATTCCGTAAATTTTGAAAAATGAAGTGGAATAGCAAATGATTCTTCCTTACCGTTACCGCCAGAGGGTCAAGCAGAAGACGGAAGAGTAGTACACAACAGAGAGGGCGTGAAGAGCAAGCAAATGGGTTTGCGTTTGCTTTATTAGTATTTAGCTAAGAGTTGTTTCGTTTTCTTTTTGTTTATTGCCGGAAATCAAGTACATGGTCGCAGGTCTATACTTGTGTGTCTGAAAATCAAGTACCGTCCTTTTTATTTCATGAAATTGCATTTTGCTCCCTACTAATGATGTATTTTAACTATTAATCCCTAAGAGAGTGTTTAGTAGGAGGAAGAAATAGAGGGACGAAGAAGAGTGAAAAGTTCTACGGTAAAAAGTTTTTAATAAAAAAATTTTAAAAAATTTCTTAAAAAATATTACATTTATTTTTTTTATTATAATAAAAAATTTTAAAAAATATCACATTTTAATTTAAATTAAAAACTTAAATTTATAAAATAAATGAGACTTAACTATATATCATGAGATTTTCTCAACAAAAATGAAATAATATATATCATGAGGTTTCCGTTTCCATAATCTACTATTTATTTTTAGATGAGTTTGAAAATGAGTATATATATAAAGATGAGTTTTTAATGATCACGTTTTCATAAATAGTTATTATTAAATTTAAATATTTAGGAGACGCTTTAATAAGAGAATTTATATCATGATTTAAATCATGATTCATGATTCGTTATAATATTTTTTCTTATAAAAAATATACATAAATCAAAAATAATTCTAATCTCATAATTTTAATCCATAAATTTAACGTCTTTTTAATAATGTAATATGATAAAAATTTAATTTTATTAATTATTATAAATTTTTTAATAAAGTATTTAATTTATTGTAATCATTAAATAAATATTTTATTATTAATAAATAAATATTATAGTAACCGTTGAAATCACGACATAAGAGGCACTCTCACATCCGATGAGTGATGAGTATGACCAATTAATTATGCTAAACACACATGAGAGTGACATGAAGGTGCATTCTTAACCGTTGATCTGTGTGAAGAACTATGAATTATGACATTTATCAACATTTAATAATGAGTATTTATTTAACTAGTATGAGGCTTTAACATCTCTCAGCTGAAAAAAAATAAAAAATAAAAAGAAAGAAAGAAAGAAAGAAAGAAAGAAAAAAGGAAAGAAAGAAAGAAAGATTTGTTTTAACACTCCTCCAAAACCTTACACCGCAAATATTAAGAGTCTACTCTTTTGGAGTGTTGAGTGTAGTTTTTGAATTAAATTTGAGTTATAATTTGAGTTGAAGTTGTAACTTAAATAAAGTTGATTAAAGTTGAATAAAGTTAGAACTTAAAAAAACATGAACTTGAATAAATATGTAACTTGAGTTTTAACTTTTTTTAAGTTTTATCGCAAAAGAACAACTCCTAAGTTGACACGACCATCTACTGATCCAAGCCAGGGGATTAATGCCCTTTACCTGCTTCTCTGGATTCTTGGCTTTCTCGTGTACGTGTGCTTTTTTCTTTTTGTCAAACAAAAAATCAAGATACTTCATTTTATTGGTTTAAATTTTTAATTTTAAATTATATTAATTTTTTTATTATAGTTAAATTTTTTTTAAAAATATCATATTTTAATTTAAATGAAAATTTTAAATTCACAAAAACGAACGATGCCTAAATAAACTTATCAAGTTGGTATTTTTGTTTTTGGGAACTTATAAGCACTTGAAAAGATGAATCTATTTTCAATCGTCAAATTGAATTAAAAATTATTTATTTATTATTTTTTAAAATTTAATGTGATTTTAATCTTATTACAGTTAAAAATTAATACTGTTAATAAACCTAGCCTACTAAATAAACTCCCAACTAAAAACGTACTTTTTGAGTTTTAGGCTTTTAACTAGATTCCATATTTGCCTCTATATATTATTGCTTATTCGAAAAATATTTCTTATATTTTAAACTATATCAAAAGCACTCTTGTTTAGTTGCATAACATTTTTAATTTGAATTTGTGTTTAGAATTCATTTGAACCTAAAATTACCTCCATCTTTCTAAAATTCTTAAGGTTCTAACTCATTTTAATGTTCAAAATTCAACCCAAACGTTTTCAAGCCCAAAAGTTCAAAACTAACCATTGTCATTCACATTTTTTTTAAGAAACTCATACTTATAATAATATAACTAAATGTAGAATCAAATTTTATTTTTGTTTAGACCTTACATTATCAAACGTTAATTTAAACCATAAAAAATTCACGTATAAGTTCAAGTCCAAAAGTTTAAACTCATGCCATTCGAACTCACAGAAGCGAACAATACCTTTGTTTATTCTATGATAGTAATTAAATTTCTTTGCAATTAGTTGATGACCTCAAATATCCAATATTTAGTCAATTAATATAAAAGTCAGTATTAAGTGATCAATTAATACTACTATGTTAACATTTATAAAAAATTAAAAAAAATAAAAAAAATTAAAAAAGAAAGAATACTTAAATTTATAGAGTACCGCATTAAACTACATGGCTAAAAAGAAAAAAAAAAAATAAAAGAAAAGACTTTTTTCTTGAAGTCCAAAAGTCTTCTATATCTAATCTATAGATACAATTAGTTGATGATTCAATGCTGCTTAGGCATATTTACAAGTGTGTCTCTTGCATGACATAGTCCAGCAACTACGTTACCGATGTGCATTCGTTCTTGTGGCAGTTCCACGGAGCAAGCAACACCGATCCTAAAGATGGAAACTAAGCACCCCTGAGTTATTTCGCGTCGAACAAGAATCTCGTCGTTTATGCGCGTTTTGTCCGACATATTTTCTTTTTGATCTTTGTTGACGGTGTTTTTCTGACAACTCGTGATTATCTTTCCAAAAACACTCTCAGTGACTCTCACGGTTTAATTAAGGATTAAGACTGAAAAATAATGTAAAGGAAATAATGATTTTATAGTGGTTCGGTGATAACTCTTTGCCTAACCCACTTATGAATGCACTAATATGTTCTCAGATTACAAACTCTCTTAGAGTAATGAAATGGTGCGTAAGCCCTTTTTGGGTTTTCTTGGCTCTATTTATAGACATTTACATGTGACTATGCCTTCTCCATTCCTAATGAGGAAGCCATCTTCCGACCTCGATCCGCGGGAGGGTATGTGAGTTTTCATGATGACAACCTCAGGAAATGCGGCTGATCCCTCTCATCTGCCGCTTGATATCCTAACTCCTGCAATAGCCGTTGGATTAGTACTTCCTTCCTCGAGTTGACGGGACTGCTAGTGGATTTGATTGGCAGCGCTGCCTCGACGCAATGGCCCACAGAAGTCGAGCCATTGCGCTCGACGCCTCTCACTACGTATGGTCTCTTGACGCAAAGGGCACCTTAGCTATAGCTCTTCCCTCGACGCCAACAACCGATTCTCAATGGGGAGTCCTCGGCACCTATCGTTCGAGAGAGTGGTCAATTTCCTCGACCATGGTGTAACAATCTCCCTGAAGAAGAATTTTGGGATCCAATATTTCTTCTACATGTTGAGGCAAAGCAAGTGAAACAAAGTTATGCAGGTCCATGTCATCTTTAAACATGTCATCCGTAGGCTTCTTGCCGGTAAACATCTCCAACAAAAGAATTCCATAGCTGTACATATCGCCCGATGTTGACACCTCACTTCCCATGCCATACTCTAATAAAATAACACCATAATCAGTTAAATTGAAGAAGAAAAAGTCTTATTTATGAATCATATTGTAGTGCTTAAAATGATACATGTTTTTTTTTTTTTTTTTTTTTTTTTTGGTTAATTGCTCTTTGTTCTTCGTTTACGCCATATATTATCATTTCAAAAACTTTTGGCACAGAGAATAGAAGACACACGCATAAATAAATATAATTTATAACATACTATTATAACACTACTTTCTTCTCAAATGTAATTGGAAGATTCAAATGTTCTCGGTGGAATAAACATAGTGTCAATAATAACTATCTAGTGGGGGTTTAAAAAAGTAAGAAATGGCAATCCCTTGAAATATTGACTCTTTGGAAGCACAAGACAAGTTGGAAGTGGCATAAACAGTGTGTGAACAATAATTTAGTCGAGTTTCAAAAAAGTAACAAGAGTCAATCTCCTGAAATATTGACTAATATGTAAGAGACAAGTTGGAAGTTTTTAAGTGGCATAAAGATTATGCGAATAATCAAAACGAATCAAGGCTGCTGTTTGTGGTCTCTAAGCAGAGTTACTTGTCATTGATTCAGCTAATCACACAAACTAATTCCACAATCATACAAACTAATTTCACAAATTCCACAATTTACAATATTCAACTAATCACACAAACTAATTCCACAATCATACAAACTAATTTCACAAATTCCATTTACAACAAAAATGCCATTTCGGGAGGAGAGGTGGCAAAGGAAGGGAGATGGAGACAGCATCGGTGACGGGTCGGCGTCTATGAAGTCCAATGGGCTGGCGACGGAGGCTGGGCAGTGCGGTGGCGAGACGATGGGCAGGTCAGAGAAGGAGGGTGAACGGCGGCGGGGAGAAAGGAGGTCGGTCGTTGGGTGGGGTTGGTGGAAAATGAATTAAGATTAAGTTTAATTTATGTAGTCTGAATACCGTTCTCATTTTACATGTATTTTTTTATAAAAAAAAAAATACCATAAAAAATTATAAATTATAATTTAAAATTAAAAATGAATATAAAAAGCAAACGTTTACAAAATTTAAGGTTTTTTTTAATATAATTAGGAACTTGTGCGATAGAGGGCTTTGATTTGACGTTTTTAGATCAATGATTGATATTAAATAAGGATTTTTTTTGTCTTTTTCAAGAATACTAAATGAGCTCTTAATTAATACTTTCAAAGATGACAAATGTGGCTGCAAAACGCCTCTTGCTGTGGTGACTACTGACTAGACGGGCCAGGACAGGTGCTTCTCTGTGCCGAATGAAACTTCACAACTATGCAATGATCAAAACAAATAATTATTATAAGAGACTTTTTTTTGGTGCGTTTAATGTATAAATTAAATTTTTTTAATGGTTAAATATACATATTTTATAATTTTTATATAATTTTATATAAATTTAATGAATAAAAAAAAAAAACTAAATTATTAATATATTAAAATACGGAAAAAAAGTCTCAATTATTATTATTAATTTAAAAAACAGTATTATTAGTTCAATTTTGTCCAATTGTAATCATGGTTAAAAAAATCAAGGAAATAATCATGTATAGTCGTCATTACACGCGTCACATGCATTTGAAGACGGTACATATTTTTCTTCTCGCGTTTGGAGCACTGATTATTTAAAAAATAGTGATTGGACTAAATTAGCGGAAACTTAAATCATTATTTTCCAAAATTTGTCAATAAGAAGTCAACAATACTAGCAACATATTAACAACCATATTTAAAAGTTTCCTTGCCGTCTTACTCAAACACAAAATTCCTCAACTTCTCTACTTGTATATGCTCTTAAGAATTATCCCTGAACAAATTCAACTTGTCCCACGCAATATGATTCATTTAAGCATGTCTTGGCTGTTTGTTGTCCATATTTTCATGGTGATGACTGCTTCAAGTTCATTCTCCTTTGCACTTGGCCGCCCTAGCAATGAGACGGACAAGCTCTCTTTACTTGCTTTCAAGAGCAAAATAAGTGATGATCCGCTAGGCATCCTCAATTCTTGGAATGATTCACTCCATGTTTGTCGCTGGCAAGCCATTACTTGCGGTCGAAGACACCGAAGAGTTACTATGTTGGACCTCGACTCGTGTAAACTGAAGGGCCAAATATCTCCCCATGTCGGAAATTTGAGCTTTTAAGGACATTGAATCTCCAAAACAATAGTTTTGAGGGTGAAATTCCTCCACAAATTGGTGCTTTGTTCAGGTTGCAAGTACTACAGCTTCAGAACAACTCCTGAGTGGCGAAATTCCGGTCAACATATCTCTCTGCTCCAATCTATGGTACCTAGGACTAGGAGGTAACAATCTCACAGGAAAACTTCCTAATGGTATGGGGTATCTATCAAAACTTCAAGTACTAAATTTAAGATTCAACGACTTTGTTGGGGAAATACCATCTTCCTTTGGGAACCTTTCTTCTCTTGAGATAGTCACCATGGAATCAAATAATTTTCATGGTAATATTCCAAATAGCCTTGGCCAGTTAGAAGGTTTGACATATCTTGCACTAGGCCTAAATAACCTGAATGGTACCATCCCTTCCTCACTATATAATTTATCTTCCATTCAATTATTCTCTGTCCACACAAACCAACTTGTAGGAAGTCTTCCTCCTGACTTGGGTCACACTCTTCCAAATCTTGAAGCTCTTTATTTCCATTCAAACCATTTCACCGGACGGATTCCTATTTCGATCTCTAATGCGTCGAAACTATCGCTTATTCAAGTTTCAACTAACAACTTGAGTGGCAAAGTGCCGAGTTTTGCAGGCTTGTCCGACTTGTATATGCTTACAATTCATAAGAACAATCTCGGTTATGGCGAGGAGGGGGACTTGGATTTTATCTACTCTCTTCTGAACTGCACAAATCTACAAGTTGCGGCTATTGATGGCAATAACTTAGGAGGAGTGCTGCCAGTGTCTATAAGCAACTTGTCAACAAAGCTCAATCTCTTGGCATTTGGAAGAAATCAAATAACGGGAAGCATTCCAACTGGGATTGGAAATCTCATCAACTTGGTGGCATTAGGTTTGGAGGAAAACCATCTAAGTGGCCATGTACCGGAAACAATAGGAAGATTGAAGAGCCTGAATTCACTTTCTTTGGAAGACAACAAGCTTTCAGGAGCCATCCCATCTTCCTTGGGAAATTTAACATCATTAATTGCGTTAACATTGATGTTAAACAACCTACGAGGAAGCATACCACCAAGTCTAGGGGAGTGTAAGAGTTTGCTCGCGATGAATCTTTCTCGAAATAATCTTAGTGGTCCCATACCAAAAGAAGTGATTGCCTTGCAATCCTTGTCTCAATATTTAGACTTATCTAGAAATCACTTAATCGGTTCGATCCCCAGAGAAGTGGGACAACTGGTAAATCTTGCTCTTCTAGATATTTCTGAAAATAGTTTAGCAGGCAAACTTCCTGATACTCTTGGTAGTTGCACAAGCCTGGTGTATTTGTACTTAGAGGGCAACTTGTTCCACGGTACAATTCCAAAGTCTCTGTCTTCTTTAAAAGGAATTCAAGAGATCAATCTTTCTCGCAACAACTTGTCTGGAAAAATTCCAAGATACTTGGAGGCATTTCGTTTTCTACAAGATTTAAACTTATCATATAATGACTTAGAAGGTGAGGTGCCGGTTGAGGGCGTTTTCAGAAATGTAAGTGCATTTTCCTTGGCAGGAAATACAAGGCTTTGTGGAGGTATAGCTCAATTAAAATTGCCAAGATGCATCTACGATACCGAAAACAAAAGGCATCATTTATCCGCTACGCAGAAGGCGCTAATTTCAGTTGCTTGTGGAATTATTGGATTGATTTTTTGTCGATTCTCATTTTTCTCTGTTGGTCAAAGAAAAGAACAAGTGACTCAACTTTGGGATCGCTATCCTTCGGGATTCGAGTCTTGCGAGTATCATATGGAGATCTTTTAGAGCGACTGATGGCTTTTCTTCTTCGAATTTAATTGGTCTTGGCAGTTTTGGATCTGTGTATAAGGGGATTCTGAATGATCAATCAGTTGTTGCCGTAAAAGTATTAAACCTTCAAGTTTCAGAAGCATCAAAAAGTTTCATAGCGGAATGTAAAGTCTTAAAAGGAATTAAGCATCGGAATCTCGTCAAACTTTTAACCGCGTGTTCGAGCATCGACTTTCAAGGAAACATTTTCAAAGCTCTAGTGTATGAGTTCATGGTTAATGGGAATTTGGAAAGGTGGCTACATGAAGAGGGAAATCTGAATCTCCTTCAAAGGTTGAACATTGCCATTGATGTGGCAAATGCTCTAGATTATCTCCACAATCATTTCGACATCAAAATAGCTCATTGTGACTTAAAGCCAAGCAACATTCTTATGGACAGTGACATGACCGGTCATGTTGGAGATTTCGGATTAGCGAGATTTCTCCCACACGATTCCCGGCCTTCATTTTCATCAAACCAAACTAGTTCTATTGGATTAAGAGGTTCCGTCGGCTATGCTGCTCCAGGTAAATTTAAAATCAAAATTTATCATCCTTGTCTATAATTTCTTGTACTAAACCTATTATCTGCAATTTATGTATATATAGTTGCCAATATTTCGCATAATTACAAATTGATTCTAACCATTTTAGACACTATACACCCGTTTAGTTCGTTAATTCAAGTTGAGATGTGACTTTATATGAGAGTTTTTTCTTGTAGTAAAAAGTTAAATTTGATTGTTTATGAGAGCTTTTTACTATAGTAAAACTCAAATCGGTAAAATAAACGGGACCTCCATGATTATTCGCATAATCTTTATGCCACTTAAAAACTTCCAACTTGTCTCTTACTTCCAATATTAGTCAATATTTCAGGAGATTGACTCTTGTTACTTTTTTGAAACTCGACTAAATTATTATTCACACACTGTTTATGCCACTTCCAACTTGTCGTGTGCTTCCAAAGAGTCAATATTTCAAGGGATTGCCATTTCTTACTTTTTTAAACCCCCACTAGATAATTATTATTGACACTCTGTTTATTCCACCGAGAACATTTGAATCTTCCATTTACATTTGAGAAGAAAGTAGTGTTATAATAGTATGTTATAAATTATATTTATTTATGCGTGTGTCTTCTATTCTCTGTGCCAAAAGTTTTTGAAATGATAATATATGGCGTAAACGAAGAACAAAGAGCTATTAACCAAAAAGAAAAAACAAGTATCATTTTAAGCTCTACAATATGATTCATAAATAAGACTTTTTCTTCCTCAATTTAACTGATTATGGTGTTATGTTATTAGAGTATGGCATGGGAAGTGAGGTGTCAACATCGGGCGATATGTACAGCTATGGAATTCTTTTGTTGGAGATGTTTACAGGCAAGAAGCCTACGGATGACATGTTTAAAGATGACATGAACCTGCATAACTTTGTTTCCCTTGCTTTGCCTCAACATGTAGAAGAAATACTGGATCCCAAAATTCTTCTTCAAGGAGATCATGAAGAAAATACGTCGGACAAAACGCGCTTTCACGACGAGATTCTTGTTCGACGCGAAATAACTCAGGAGTGCTTAGTTTCCATATTTAGGATCGGTGTTGCTTGCTCCGTGGAACTGCCACAAGAACGAATGCACATCGGTAACGTAGTTGCTGGACTACGTCATGCAAGAGACACACTTGTAAATATGCCTAAGCAACATTGAAATAGTAAGTACCGTACCATCATCATCATTTTTAAAATTGTATTATCTATAGATTAGATATAGAAGACTTATGGACTTCCAGGAAAAAAGTGTTTTCTTTTATTTTTTTTTTTCTTTTGAAATGATGTGATCCCCATTTTCATGCATGCATGTAGCCATGTAGTTTAATGCGGTACTCTATAAATTTAAGCATTCTTTCTTTTTTTAACTTTTTTTTTATAAATGTTAACATAGTAGTATTAATTGATCACTTAATACTGACTTTTCATTTAATTGACTAAATATTGAATATTTGAGGTCTATCAACTAATTGCAAAGAAATTTAATTTCTATCCTAGAATAAACAAAAGGTATTGTTCGCTTTTGTGAGTTTGAATGGTATGAGTTTAAACTTTTGGACTTGAACTTATACGTGAATTTTTCGTGGTTCAAATGACTTCTAAACACTACTTCAAAAATTAAAAATGTTTATGCAACTAAACAATAGTACTTTTGACATAGTTTAAGATATAAGAAATATTTTTGGAATAAGCAATAATATATAGAGGCAAATATGGAATCTAGCTAAAAGCCTAAGGGCTCGTTCATTTTACCAATTCAAATTTTCAGTTATAGGTTTCTATAGTAAAAAACTCTCAGAAAATGTAACATTTAACTTTTTCTGTTACAGTGAAAAACTCTCAGAAAATATCACATCTCAACTCAAATTGAAAACTCGAATCCGCGAAGTGAATGAGACATAAAACTCAGAAAGTATGATTTTAAATAAATGGGCATGACTATTTTCTGTTTCAATTCTATTTCTCTCCTATTGGCCCTACGTGGAATATTATTCAATCATGCCTCATTCTTCATTGTAAAGACCTCAACATGGAATATATTAGAATTTAGAATTACTTCCGGAACCCCCCAAATCACAAGCATGAGAAATAAAGGACTAATGCATCTTAAGAAATAATTAACTCAAAACATTCCATTTCACAAACAAAGAGGTTTAAATTCCATTTCACAAAGAGGTTTAATTTGATATAAGCTTCAGCTATTCTCAATGGTTACATTGCCCTCCCTCCAATGAGAGGTTTGGGAGGGGACAAAGATCTTACTTCGGGAGCGGAACTAGGGAAAAGAATGTTCAACTTGTGCATTAGGACGTCGGCTTTCGATGGAATCTCATTCAAAAGAAACTGTTGCACAATTGGTTTCTTAAACCATTCCATTACAGAGTCGCCTGGAGCCCTTAGTACCACTTTACTAACCTCGAACGGAGAATCTACCGAGCTCAGCATTTGGGCGACCACGATCTTTAAAGTAGGCCCGGTAACCAATTTAATGCGTCGAGGGACAATGCCATAATACAACATCCGCTTTCTGAACCTGTGGAGCGTATGCACAACAGCTATAAGAGCAGCTCCTACTGACAAGTTCCTCACGTCAAGGGACCAAGCAATTTGCTGATCAAAAACTATTGCCTTAGGGAAAAGCTTATTCTCGTAGGCGACCTTCCAAACACATCGTGCTCGGTTTATCTGCCCCATAAGAACAAGATAGTTGAGGAGAACATTAACGAAAAACCTTGCAGCCCCCTCTTCCAACTCGTAATCGATGCCCTGAAAGAATTCTCTCACAAAAGATAGGACCGGTTGTTTTCTCTGTTCCGGGCCGGTGAACAATCCACACATAAAAGCATGCGCCTTGTGTTTAGTGGCGCCAAGTATCGACATCAAATGCCTCTCATTCTGCTCTTCTTGACATCTCACAAGATGGGCTAGAATAGATGTGTAAAGTATGAGATCAACTTTTGCAGCAGAGTTCACGTAGGTTTCAAGCAGAGGCTTGGCCTGCTCATACAAACCGTTCTTCATACACGACTCGAATAACTGCCTGATTATAAAATTATTCGTTCTGATCCCCGATGAACCCATAAAACGGAGCCATCTTAAAGCAAGATCAACGGAACCATCCTTGATATACACCATTAAAACATCACTCGCGCTCACATCAACAGAATATCCCATGGTCTTCATTTCGAGTAAAATTTTGGCAGCCACATCAAGGAGTTTCTTATTAGCTAGCAGAGTTAAAAGAGAAGTATAGGTACTAAGACCTGGTCTCAAACCTGCATCTGTCATCGAGTTATACAGCTTCATGGCAGCGTCTACTTGTCCCGAGGCAGCGTGCATTTCCAAGAGACAAGTGTATGTGGATGGGGTGGGCAGAAAACCAGCCTTCTCCATCTCCGTGAAGAGGGATAATGAAATGTCAAGTTTACCAGATTTCGCATGTGACTCAACAACCAATGTGTACAGCCCAAAGTTAGGCCTGAACCCTGCTTTTTTCATCTCATCCCACAGCCGTAAAGAAGTATCCAATTTCCCAGCCTTCGCATGTGACTCGATTAGAGAAACGTACATTATCACAGGCGGCCTCAACCCATAGCCCTGCATCTCCATGTACAGCTTCATAGATGTGTCCAATCTCCCAGCCTTTCCCATCGAATCAACAAGCGATGAGTAGACGCTAAATCCGGGCCTAACATTCCTCTGTTTCATTTCTTGGAAGAGCTTCACTGCAGCATCAAGACGGCCCGATTTTGCCAAGCTAGATATCATCAACTCATAAGTCGAAGCATCCAACGAACAATTTGCAGCTTCCATGCTCTCGTAAATCTCAAATGCCTTATAAGGCAAACCCTTGTTTAGAAATAATTTCATGAGAGAATTATATGTATCAGTGTCAATTTTATGACCTAACTCCTGAATCTTCTTGAAACAACAAAACGAGACCTCCAATTTCTCCGCCTTGGCTAAATACTGAATGACTCGATTACAAGCACCAACCGATAAACTTCCATTACTACTCGAATCCCTTACCATTTCCTCAAACAACAACTGGATCTCATCGAAATTCTTACTCTGGTTCAAACTATCAAACAATGTAGTGAAACACTCATCACTCGGTAAATACCACTGTTGCCTCTTCGACCACCGAAACAAGCTCAACGCCGCATCGCCATCCTTGATAACCTTCAATGCTTGCGCGACATGGGTCATATTCGGTACGAATTGGAGTTTGTCCAATTGTGTGTCCAATTCAGGCCCCCATTTCCACCTGTTCACAACCTCAACAATCTTGGCAACCGCTGAGGGATTCAAAATTAGTTTTTTCAGCCCACCTACCATGATATGGTCGTCAACCCCAGGCTCAACCGACCTCACACCCTTCCCAGTGTAGATAACACTTCCCGATTCATCTAAATACTCAATATCCTCCTCAGTCCACTCTCTTGACTTCTTCCCATCACCACTCTCAACAACAGAACAGTAATTCCTAAGGAAATTATAGTCCAACACACTAGAATTCTTAACAAACATAACATAATTATTGGGTTTTTCAGAAAAATTAAACAACTTGGGAACCATTATAGAGCTCAAGAAGCTGAACCTTCTTCCACTAGTGTAGAGATCATGGTTATAATAACTGGGGTTCTCGTATGGAAGACGATTAAAGGGGTTTTTGGGGTTTCTGTGAAAAGTGCAGAATTTCCTCCTGAGAATCATTTCGTTGTGCCTCTGTTGCGGAAAATATCGATGAAACGAAAATCAAAATGAATCAAGGCTGCTGTTTGTGCTCTCTAAGCAGAGTTACTTGTCATTGATTCAGCATTGTTAATCTGATCATCCTCGCAACATCACCTATCAAAGGCAACTGTTACTCAGCATGACAATATCTTCTGATTTGCCCCAGTATTTCTCGAAGCAATTAACGAAACATCAATGTCTACCTCTCCAAAACTGCAAAATCAACCAATGGCCTTCATCATAACTAATCACAGTGTAAGCTCAACTTCAACAATCAATTCCATAATCCCACAAACTTATCTCAAGAATTTAAACCAAAACCAAACTAATATCAATAAAACTGTGACCAAACTAGTTAATACAAAACAAATTCCACAAGCAACAATATCAACTAACCACACAAATTAATTCCAAAACCACACAGACTAATCTAAGCAACCTAATTTAACAAAACCAAAACTAAACTAATTACACAAATTCCACAATTTACAATATTCAACTAATCACACAAACTAATTCCACAATCATACAAACTAATTTCACAAATTCCATTTACAACAAAAATACCATTTCAGGAGGAGAGGTGGCGAAGGAAGGGAGATGGAGACGGCATCGGCGTCGGGTCGGCGTCTGCGAAGTCCAGTGGGCTCGCGACGGTGGCTGGGCGGCGCGGCGGCGGACGATGGGCAGGTTTTTTTATAATTAGGAACTTGAAGGAATTTGGCGTTTTAAGAACAATGGTTAATATTAAATAGGGCTTTTTTTGTCTTTTTAACATCTAAATTTAGGGTTGGAGGTCGGTCGTTGCGTGGGGCTGGTGGGAAATGAAATTTAGGTTCTTTTTTTTTAATATATAATTTAGGAACTTGTTATTTATTTATGGAGGGCTGATTTATTTAATTTTATTATTTAATATTTTAAGATCAATGGTTTAATATTAAAAATAGGGCTTTTTTTTTAAATTATTATTCTTCAAATAAAAAGTCTTTTTAACATCTAAATTTAACTCTAAGCGTAAATTATAATTCGAATCGAAGTGAACAAATCCTATAATTAGTCAAAAGAGTGTCGTTATTTTCATAAAACATACAGATGTCAATGTAATAAGCCTTAATATCAATGTAATAAGCCTTAAATAAATAAATTAAGAGTGAATTAAAGAAATAGCATATTTGAGAGGGGTAATTAAAATTAAAAGCGGATATTAAGGAATGTTTAGTAAATATCATAAAAATTCAAATTAGATATTTTAACATATAATGTATTATCAAAAATGCCCCTAAACGTACCTAAAATTTTAAAATGTCAATGTCACGCTCTCTTTCTTCTTTGTCGCTCTCTCTACCTCGCCCTCCCCTTTCTTCCGCACCTCTTATGCTACGCATACAAGAAGATGTTTATTTGATTAAAATTATGAGATTAGAAATTATTTTTTATTTACGTGTATTTTTATAAGAGAAAATATTATAGTAAATTATAAATTATTATTTAAATCATAGTATGAATCTTTAACTAAACGTTCCTATGTGAGTTGTTATTTTTTTATTAATTGATGTAATTTATTATCATTATTTAACATGACAACATTTTAGACACTTATTAATGTAAAAATTGCAACTCATATAACACATCAGTGCACAAAAGTTGAAACTAACATTGACATCCCTAGCATTATTCTTTTTTAATTCAACAAGACTGAAGACATTTAATTAAAGAGAAAATTATTGAACTTAACTTAGAGTTTATGGGTCTAGAACTTACCCTTACGCTTGATTAATACATGTTAACTAATATAATTATTTGACTAAAAAGAATATTAAGCAAGAGTAAGGTGTAAAACTCCAGACTCATGTACTCTAAGGAATATTTGTCTCCTTTCTTCTTAATTAAATAAGAAAATTATTGAACTTACCTTTGTATGAATTTAGCTTTTTATCCATTACTCTTGATAAATACCATTTTGACTAATATAATTATTTGACTAAAAATGATATTAATTAAGAAAAAAAAATAAAAATTCAGACCTATCTCTTCTCCCCTAATTAAACTAAGAGAAAATTATCGAATTTAGCCTTAGAGTCTATGAGTCAGGAACTTACCCTCACTCTTATTAATACCCTTTTGACTAATATAGTTATTTGATTAAAAAGAGTATTAATCAAGAATATATGGTAAAAATTTAGACTCATGCCCTCTAATAGATATTTGTCTCATTACCCTTTAAACTAAGAGAAATCTTAATAAATACTTCTTAAAAGTGCATTCGTCTTTTTATCATTTACTCTTAATTAATATCATTTTTAGTCAAATAACTATATTAATAAAATAGTATCGATCAAGAGTAATGAGTAAAAATTCAAACCCATAGACAAAGTAAGTCAGCAATTTTCTCTTAAACTAATTACTACGCATAATGGCCCAAAAGATCTATATTTCAAGAGAGGGAAAAAAAAAATTTTAAAAAAAAAAAATAAAACTTGAAATATAAGTAATGGAGTTGATAGTTAACAAGCATGTGATTCAAACATGTGCATAAATTGGTTTAGTTGTACTTAATTATTATTAAGGAGAACTTTATACGGTGGAGTGGGGACCTAATTATATTGGCAATTCGGGTAGTGATACAACGACATGTCTCAAAACCCGCATGAAATTAATGGGTTTGGATTTATCATAAATAGGTTCAGGTCAAAATCAAATCGAACTCATGAAACACGATTAAATAACGTGTCATTTTCAAGTTGACCCGTCAACCCGTAATTGACCCGTCATGACCCGTTTATTAAACGTGTCATATTTGGGTAACATGAATACACAACCTGTTTATTATCCATTTTATAAGCAGGTTCAAAAATAAGTTCAAAAATAGGTTAACACGAATAATTTATCACCTATTTTATAAATAGGTTTAAAAATATGTTCAGAAATGGGTTAACACGACCTATTTATCACCCATTTTATAAACGGGTTGACAGGTAATCAACGGATTAACACGACACGTTTATGACATGTTTAATAAATGGGTTATTCGTGTCTATCAACCCGCCAATATATAGGTGGTATTTGGATTTTGTATTTTGACACAATTAATAAACGAGTCGTGTTTGTGTTAAACCTATTCGTGTCAACTGAAGAAGTCAACACGACACGAATGCAATCCGTTAACACGAATTGCGACCCCTACCTGTAATCTCGACATTAGGATTTAAATAGAACAATATTTTTTAATTGGAGTATATACATAGATTCGCACACAAGCTAGGAGCTCCTGGAACAACATTTTTAAGTGGATTATATACATGTATATTTATATATTTTGTTCGTCTATGATTACTGAAGGCCCTGCTCCATTACCTCTTAGGGCTTTGAGTAGAAAGCAAGTAAGAGTTCATAGAAAAAACCACACTTCGATTTTTCCCAATACGAAGCAAGCATATATGCCCTTGTTTGCATGGCCCAAAAAAAAAAGGGGAAAAAAAAAAAAATGTGACCCCAAAAAGAAGAATTTAGAAGGCGTTGATCAAACAACTTCCAATAAAATACACTCTCTTCTTTATCCTTTTTGCCCCTTTTTGTAATCCTTCAAACGCACTTATCTAAGCAAAGTGACTCATGTTATAGCAAAGTTTTGGACTGCAAAAGAATCAATCTTTATGGCCAACTAGCCACTTGTCTATCACATTATGCACCTTTTTTTTTTTTTTTTTTTTTTTTTTTTTTTTTTTTTTTTGAGGGCCGTCCATATTTGCCAATCTTCTATAACCATGTATGTATATATACGCAATAACATCTTCTTTCTTTCTTTGCTTTTTTCTCTTGTGGTTTTTGAAGAGCCAAAGTTTGAGAAGAGAAGCTTAGCCTTGGGTGGGAGTTTTGGGCATTGTTGGTTGGGACTTGGGAAGTCATGAAAAGAAGCGATAAACGAAGCCTCAAGAGGCCTCCTTGCAATGTCGTTTTTCTCTATTTCATTGTGCTAGCCATTTCCTTCACTCATTGTGGTAAGCCATCTTCACTATGTAATAGATAATAAACTTGTGTGTTTATATTATATATAATAGAGGATTTATGTATTTTGTCTGCTTAATACAACCACATTATGCTCTTTTGTCTTAAGTTTTCATTTTTTTTTTTTTTTTTTTTTTTTTTTTTTGGGGGGGTTATAAAATCCTTGACATGATATATAACTGTGTACATTTCAATAACTGTTTGATCATGAAAATAAATTTTTTATTATTATTATTATTTGGTCGTTCTGGCTATAATAGGAAGGAAATGACTAAGAACGTAGCCCCGTTACTAGGAAATAGTTCTTATTAAATGTTTATATATATATATATATATATATATATATATATATAAAAGCAACAAGCACTGGATTAATGTGCATGTATACGTAATAGATGAACAAAGAAGTCACCAACTCGCTCCAAGAAGAGTGTAGTGACAAGATTAGTGTTGGATGACACCAAAACCAATAATATATGCCTAAGAATATTCAATATTTTCTACTTTTGGTTCCAATAAGACTTGCTGATTAAGAAACAATGACATTATGTATGTAATATGGCATTGCCTCTCTTCCAAGCAAACATAACTACAATGTGTGTGAGTGCATATAGATGAGATTTTAAATTAAAATGTATAATAAGTTGATAAGGCTGGCTTTTATTTATTTTTATTTTTTTTGAATCCGCAAACAGATGCTAAAAGATCATCAAGGAGGCTACTAAACAAAGCTCCCATTAGGCATCAAAACAGTTTGTTCCTCATGACCGCGGCGAAACTGAATTTATTAAAGTACCTAAACTACGATTCTTCGTCCAATTCGGGATCCTATGGTGTAAGCTCTCCATTTAATTTGCCACCTTATGATTCACTTGCTCCAATTCCCTTGCCTGAAAATGCGCCTCCGTATTGTATATACCCTCCTAATACCCCATTTACCACAAACCCTTCTCCAATAGGTAACACACCCCCTTCACCATTTTCCTACCTCCCACCTCTCCTTCCCATTCAAAACCCTCCCACCGGCCCAACGGGTGCTATCCCGAGCCCAACCGGTGCAATCCCGAGCCCAACGGGTGCCATCCCAAGCCCAACCAGTGCCATCCCGAGCCCAACAGGATTCTCCCCTTACCCTAATCCACCAGAGACCGTTCCCAGCCCACCCGAGTTTGTACCCAGCCCGACAATTCCGAGCCCACCCTTTTACGAGCCCAGCCCACCGGGGTTTGTCCCAAACCCACCTTCTACTGTTCCATCACCCATTGGATTTGGCCCAACCCCACCAATGTTCCTCCCTCCTATTGTGTACCCTCCACCAATCGGCCGACCACCCCGAAACGGCCCACGGAACATAGCCGTGTGGTGTGTTGCCAAGCCCTCAGTGCCCGACCCAATCATTCAAGAGGCCATGAATTATGCTTGCGGGTCGGGAGCAGACTGCGATTCGATCCAGCCCAGTGGGTCGTGCTTTGAGCCCAATACACTATTTGCTCACGCTTCCTATGCTTTCAATAGTTACTGGCAAAGGACTAAAGTGGCTGGTGGCACGTGTGAGTTTGGAGGGACAGCCATGCTAGTTACTGTGGATCCAAGTAAGAATCTTTGCCCGGTGTTTATCCTTTACTTAAGGGTAAACCTATACATTTTTCGCAAAAAAAGATAAAGGTCTTATTTGTAAGAATTAAAAATAGTGCATATTCTCTTCAATACATGCATTCCCAAAATTCACAAGGTTTCTTTAAGACAAGAAAAGTTACACTTTCTATTAGATTGCAAACGACAATCACAAGAGATAATTCATAATCAAATACCACTTTCCATTACTTGTCTTGATGATTGCAAACGACAATCTTATAAAATCATTTCATTATGAAATACCCAAAAGAAGTACACTGAACTTGATTTTTGTTTCTGTTCATAGGTTATGACGGGTGCCGCTTTGTCTTACGTTGACCAATCATGAAGAGAAAAACTTTACTCTACACCGCCGTCTCTCTCTACATATTGCTTTGTTTTGTATCGAAAAATCACAAAAATTTTCCTATTATGTAGATGGGATTAAAACATCAATTTTTGTAAGTAAATTGCAAATAGCAGGATTTATCAAAAGAGGTTCCATCATGAACACTGAAGATAGGCAACTATACAATGTTAAAACCTTCATAAACAGATGTCAGAGAAGTCCTCTTTTTAACGAGGGACCTGCCTCTTTCTATACACTGCTACACTTGTACCACATTTACATAACTTCAGTTAATAAAAATGAAACTTTCTTACAATCATCAAACTTGGAAAGCATTTTCTTTTTTCCCTTTCCTTCTGGTCCAGAGTGAAATAAAATTACACCTTAGAAGATACGACAATGTTAAGGGTCACGGTCAGGGCCACTTTGTTTTGGTCATGAAGTGCACAAGCTTCTTTCTTTCTTTTTTTTTTTTTTTATTAAAAAAATTTCCAATTATTTTTTGGACGTGAAATCTAAGACTTAATTTGGTAGAAAGTAATATAGAAACATGTATTTTTGGTGCTAATTTAGAGACAACGAGAAGCAAAATTGGGGGAAAACAAAACATTTTGTGCACTTGAGCCCGTTGAAGGACGAGACTGAAATTTTGAATGACAAAGAAGCACATTACCTGACGTGCATGCAGACATTTCTACCCAAATTTTAATAACCGTCAAGCGGAAAAGAAAAATATCATTTTGCCCTAATAATCAATTAACTTGGAAAAGAAAGAAAGAAAAAATCTAAAAAAAAAAAAACATTGGAAACCAGGTAAATACCATCAACGTAAAAGTATATATCAACTTATAAGGGGAAACAAAAACGAGACACCCACATAGTCATACCTCCCGTCCATTACCGTCCAGTATTTGTGAAAACACGGTCGTGTTCATCCGCGACGAGGTTCAGCCGAAGAAAGCACAGATTACAAATGAATCTTCTCAGGCAGGGATGTCGAAGAATCCCGTCAGTTTCAAAATCATAAACATATTCAGTGTCTTCTTTGTTTGGCACGCTTCATGGTTTGCTTGCCTTTATTCTTCCATTTTTCATTCCCAGCTGGTTGATTTTTTTCTTCTATCTCTCTAACCTTGCGCTTTCTGAAAGGATAAAAAAAATGTGAGCCATAGAACAATAAAATTAACACATCATGAGTTTCAACAAGAAAATAACAGGCCGTTGTAAAATTATCAGTCCCAAAGCTTTTCAAGAAGTTACAGTTTAGTCCAAGAATTTGTTTTTGGTTGATGGTCGGAATTTAATATTTTTGGCAGTTTGGTCCCTAACATTAATGGCCCATTTGATTCATAGCTTCAAACAGAAATCTAAATTTGTTAAAATTTTGGTGAGAGAATACGCTGGCACAAAGGTTTGAATGGAAACAACAAACAAACGTTATGTGATTAACACATGTCCATAAAAATCTTATGCAACTTTTTTTTTCTCTTTTTTTTTTTTTTTTTTTGGTGCAAAATTTCAATGGGCATTTGATTATATCCTTTAAATTTTAGAGATCTATCAACAAATTTATGACCTGGGACCAAACCTGCCAAAAAATTCAGGGACGTATCGGCCAAAAGACAAGTTTAGGTACTAAACTCTGATAATAGTTCAGGCACTGCCAAAACCCTAAAAATTCTGTTTCACCATATCTACTGGAGAAAGGCAAACTCAAACCATCAACAGATAGCTGCATAGTGTCCCAAAGATTATTTATGTTATTGTGTTCAATCAAACAATCTTTTACTTGGTAAACATGACTCTGAAATTAGCATAATTGGAAACTAAAACCGAACATACATTATGTTAAGATCCGTTAACTTGAGAACTTGTTTGGTTAGTGGGCTGGTAGAGTTAGTAGGAATTAGTATAAAGAAAAGGCTTAGTAGCTCATTAGAGGTATGTTGTGGTTTTGAGAGTTTTGGGAGACTGAGATTAGGGAGAGCGGTAGTCTCTCGAATACCACCAAATTAGGAGTCCCCGAGTACTCGAATTCTCCATTATATCCTTTACACTTCCATTTAGTAGTGTTTGGTAGTGTAATTAGAGATTGGCTAATGGTTTTCAATAAAAGAATTCCCTTATTTCTATCCAATTCCTTGCCAATTTCAGGATTGATATGTGTATGTTTGGCTGTGGAAAACCTAGGTACCTAACACATTATAAACAGTTTATTCACTTAAATTCATTCAGAAAATGCTAAAGACATAAAATAATTAAAAGGCTTTTGTGCCCCCCTCACCGGTACTTGCTGAGTGTACGATCAGAAAGCAGCTCATTGGCAAGGGATGCCTTCCTTTCCTTCTTGGTCAATCTACCAGAGAAGAAATCTAATGGAGACTCTATCACTGTTCCCACCTGATTCATAGTCGGAAAATTGGAAGTTTAGAATACTTTATGATAGCAGAACTGTAACATAACAAGAAGGGGAAAGAGGCAATCGTAATACCATTTCTATCACTTCCTGTAGTATATTACCGATATGACACTAAATACTTACCTGAAAATACTTGGTTGACTTTGACTCGCCCTTCTTGTAATGCCTCTTCGGATCCATCACATTCCTTAACTATAAACATTTTCATAACGTATTAAATCCTATCAGTCAAATACCATGGTTCCTCTTAATTAAATTGGTAGCACACCATTTCAAAGACAAGGTTTCCATAAGTTTCTACTAATTTATGAACAGTTGAAACTGACAGTTTAGTCTTGTTCACAGATTAAATAAAATCATGTCTGTGCATAAGTTGTAAATACTAAAAAAGTTATATGGTAACAAAATTCAAATAATACTCGATTATTGCGTAGTATCGAAACTGAAAGGGAAGAGGAAAAGTATTAGTGGATTGACTAAATATTCAAAAGAATTACAGCATTGCACTATCTATTGTTTTCTCATGAACAAGATGGAGGGCGAAGAATGTGCATACTTGCTCCATCTAAGAACGGTCCTTTGTAAACTTGTAGTAGAAGAAATATAAATGAGAAGTTTAAAAAATAAAATAGGGGGGGGGGGGGGCACGACAGGGAACGTTGGTAGCTGACCTTGAATCGTATCTCAGCATTATTGAAAAATCATCTAAATAAAAGAAAGTGACACTAAGGTCAATGCTCAAAACAAAAGTCAAACAACAGAGCTAGAGGCTTCCTAGAAGTTAATCCAATCTTTGCCGTCGATAACTTGAATTTAATGATAACTAGTATGACTGCAGAATTAGAAATATATAAATGTGTATTTTATCTTTATATAATTTACTTATGAGAGATCTATATTTTATTAAAAGGAAGAAGGACACAAAAAGGAAAGGTGAACCGTGAACATGTAATCACCTAAAACCTAGAGCAAATTGGAGGGGTTGCGGGCACTTGGAAGTTTTAAGTTTCATAATATACCATAATTCACATAATGCCTTTATCAACGATCAAAAGTTAACAAAGCATAAGCATTTACAGAATTTCTACTTTCTAACAGAGCAGTGCTCCATGAACTTAAAGTGAAAAATCTAGTGACTACTTGAACGGAATTAGTTAGTGCAAGGAACACAAACTCCAATATAAAGGAAAGAGACCACTATACCTTTAATAATTGAAGGTCTTTCTGCAGTTCCGAAGTCATGGTTGGTGCCGGCATGTCAAACCTAGTTAAAAGCAAAATTAGAACAAAAACAAATAAAGATGCATTACAGCTCTAATCACCATTAATTACTGAGTAAGTGAATAACATAAACAAACAAACTAGAAGGTGTTGTTAAGAAACACGCTAGGCAAGATCTCTCAATAAAAAATAGCACATACCAACTACTCCCAGCAGTATCTTTGACTTGTTTTCGTAGTAACTTGTTCAACTTTCTTTGGTTATTTGGCGGAACAAAAAGACCATCCACAAGCTCTGTACTGGCTTTCCAAAGTACACTGCTTTCGGGCTGAGTTGATTGAGCTTTAGAGTAAGAACTAGAGCCACTTGAAGTTGCCGACGACAAGTTCGGCAGCATTGGTTCCCATGACAGACCAACAACACCCTTGCTTTCTCTCATTCTAAACCATAAGAAAAAATCTGTGTTAATTAAACCAGCGGGCTTCTACAGTTGTACTACGCATAAACAAGTACGTCAAAAAAATTATATTCAGCAGATAAAAAGATGACGTCTTTGACTGCTGAGAAAATGAAAGGATGAAAAAAGAGTTAGCGTGTACAGCTTGCATAGAATCCTATATTATTATGTTTCCTTATTTAGATAGGATTTGATGTAATAGAATCATAGTATTAGTTGTCAGATTATTCTTTCCTAGAATAGGTTATGTATTCTCTGTATAAATACACCCTTGTGATATATGAAAATTAATTCAGCCAATTTTTAATTTGGTATCAGAGCCTGGGAAAGTTTTTTTTCCGCTGCTGTTTTTCCCTGGCTTGAACCCTAGCCGCCTCTTCTTCTTCTTTTTCTTACATCCCTTAATTCCTGCACTATGTCTGAGAAAACAGAAGTGCATATCCCTGACAGCAAGAAGCCATCCACGGTGACTGTTCACGAGACTTCTTTTCCAACGATTTCTATCAAGTTGGATGGTGCTAATTATCGTGTTTGGTCTCAAATTATGGAGATGCATATTGCTGGCAGAAGGAAAAAGGGATATATCACTGGAAGGAAGGCTGCCCCTGCAGAAACCGACCCAAGTTATGATGAATGGGAGGCTGAAGATGCAATGGTCAAGTCTTGGCTCATCAACTCTATGACCGACAAGCTGATGGCACATTTTGTGCAGTGTGGAACAGCTAAAGCGGTTTGGGATGCTGTCAAGAGGAGCTATCTTGATGTCTCGGATTCTTCTCAAGTCTATGAACTGATGAAGAAATCATTCCACTCACGACAAGGAGGTCGTCCTCTTCCAGAATATTACAACGAGTTAAACACAATATTCTTGGAACTTGATTATCGCAGGCCCAATGATATGGAGTGTCAGAATGATATAGAGAAACTGAGAAAACGTACTGCCGAGGATCGAGTATATATATTCCTTGCTGGTCTTGATCACAACCTGGATCAAGTTAGCGGTCGGGTCTTGGCTACCTCTCCCCTACCAAGTTTAGAGGAAGCATATTCGCTGGTTCGTCGTGAGGCACAACGGCAGGTTACCATGGGATTAGAGGAACATTCTGAGGCTTCTGCTATGGCTGTACAGAAGAACAATACACGGCCAGCACCTTCTTCTCATGCACCTAATTCTTCTCAGTTTTGCACTCACTGCAACAGCACCAAGCACACGGTGGATGTCTGCTGGAAGAAGCATGGCTACCCAGAGTGGTACAAACTGAAACAAGCTGAAAGGAAGAACAAAAAATCGGCTCAGGTTGCTCTTAATGACACACATTCACCTACTACTGGTTCTGCGTCTCAGGTTTCCCGTTTATCTCTTCAGGAAGGTAATTCTGGCACGGCCTTTGTTTCTACTATCCCTAACACTTGGATTATTGATTCAGGGGCCACTGATCATATGACTAGTAATCCTTCTCTACTTGACACTCTAATGCCTTCAACTGTTAAGTCTGTTCAGGTTGCTAATGGGGCTCCTATGCCTATCTCAGGGGTTGGGAACATCTCATTCTCCCCTACACTACCCATGTCCTCTGTCTTACTTGCGCCTAGTCTCTCAAATAACCTTCTATCCATTAGCCAGATTACTAAGCACCTTAATTGTTCTGTCATTTTTCATTCTACTCACTGTGTTTTTCAGGACAATCTTACGAAGATGACGATTGGTATTGGTAAGGAGAGAGGAGGTCTCTACTACCTGGAGGGGGCAAGGGAGTTACAATCTAATTCAGACCGTATTTTTCAAGTAATAAGGGGGACGTCTGAGAGAGAAAAAATTCTTCTATGGCACTGCCGATTGGGTCATCCATCTTTTCCTTATCTGGAACGTTTATTTCCTAAGTTGTTTACAAATGTTTCAGTTACTAGTTTAAGGTGTGAACAATGCATTTATGCTAAGAATCATCGTGTACCTTTCAAAATAAGTTTCAATAAAAGTCCACTTCCTTTTATCCGAATTTTTACAGATGTTTGGGGTCCTTTCTCCACTCCTTCTGCTTCAGGTCATAGATACTTTGTGTCTTTTATTGATGACTGCACCAGGGTGAGTTGGGTATACTTGCTGAAATCTAAGGATGATGTGTTGCGTGTCCTTCCTCAATTCTCAAAAATGATTGTCACACAATTTAACACACTGGTTAAAGTTTTTCATTCTGACAATGGTCGTGAGTTTGTCAATCAGTCACTCGCTAAATTATTCAAAGAAAATGGAATCCTCCACCAAACAACGTGCACGTATACACCCCAACAAAATGGCATAGCGGAGCGTAAAAATCGCCATATTCTTGAAGTGGCACGAGCTCTATGCTTCACTATGCGGGTTCCTAAACGTTTCTGGGCTGATGCAGTTATGACCGCTGTTTTTCCTTATCAATCGCATGCCTCGCTTTCGTATAATTGACTATCAAACTCCTTTGCGTAAGTTATCTCAGTTTCACACTATTCCTTCCGCCTTGAATATTTGTCCCAAAGTTTTCGGCTGTGTTTGTTATGTTCATGTCCACTCACACCAGAGGGACAAGCTTGATCCTCGTGCTCTCAAATGTGTCTTTCTTGGTTACTCCAACTCTCAAAAGGGTTATAAATGCTATCACCCTCCCACGGGGAAATACTTTGTCTCCATGGATGTCCAATTTTGTGAGCAAGAGTCTTACTTTTCTGGGGATGTGTCTCTGATTCCTCTTCAAGGGGAGATTGCTAGTAAGGAAGAGGAAAAATTATGGCTGGAAGAAAAGAAATTTTGGATTTCAGGAGGTCATGGGGAGGACTTAGTTGATGGTCAAGGGGAGTCCGGGGAGGACTTAGTTGATGGTCAGCGGGAGTTTTCTAATGCTCCTGAACTTATAGCAGGAGAGTCCGAATTTGGAGAAAGAAGGGAGAGACCGGATGAATTGTTCTTCAAACAAGGTTATACGAGGAGAAACAAAGATGTTCTTTGTTATACCCCCCTCCAAGTACCAACGTCCGCTCCAATGCTCCTCTCAATGACACTACCATGCCATCGGATGACTCTTCTAAGACAAATCCTGAGGTACATTCTTCTCAACCTTCTTTGTTTCCGAAACTCCTATTTTGAGTCCACAGGTTGAAGATCAAGATAGGAGATACCCACATCGTGAACGTAAAGCACCGATAGGTTTGGTTTTTCAAAGTCATCCTCAAACATTGTCTATCCCATTTCGATTTTGTATCTTACCATCGTCTATCTAAGACACATCTTGCCTTTGCCCTTCGGTTGTCATCTGTGTCTATTCCTAGTCATTTTCGTGAAGCCCTTGGAGATCCTAAGTGGAAATCATATGGTAGATGAAATGAAGGCTCTCCGGAAAGAACTCTACTTGGGAGATGATCGAGCTTCCCAGGGATAAGAAGACGATAGGGTGTAAGTGGGTTTTCTCAGTAAAGTACAAGTCAGATGGAACGATTGACAGGTACAAAGCTAGATTGGTGGCCAAGGGATACACTCAGACGTATGGAATCGACTATCAAGAGACCTTTGCTCCTGTGGCCAAAATGAATACTGTTAGAGTCATATTATCTCTTGCAGTTAATCAAGACTGGCCATTGAGGCAGTTTGATGTGAAGAATGCCTTTCTACATGGTGATCTTTTGGAAGAGGTGTATATGGATCCTCCTCCTGGGTTTACACCAAAAGGAGGTAAGGTATGCAAACTGAAGAAGGCTTTGTATGGATTGAAACAACACCAAGGGCGTGGTTTGGGAGATTGAGCAACTCTATGAAGGAGTACGGGTTCAAGCAAAGGCTATGGCGCATCACACTGTTCTATAAGAGGGTTGGTGATGATATTACTCTTCTCATTGTTTATGTTGATGACATGATTGTCACAGTAGTAACAACAATGAGATAGAGAAAGCTCGGAGTTATTTGTCTAAGGAATTTGAAATGAAGGACTTGGGAGCTCTAAAATACTTCTTGGGCATTGAAGTATCTCGGTCTAAGCATGGACTCTTCCTCTCACAACGGAAGTATGCATTAGATCTCTTGGCTGAAACTGGGAACTCGACTTGTCAACCTGTAGATACTCCCATTGAGGTGAATCATGGCTTAAGTGTCTATCCGGATCAAATTCCAACAAACAAAGAAAGATACCCGGACTGGTGGGAAAATTGATCTATTTAACTCATACTAGACCCGACTTATCATATGCGATCGGTGTTGTGAGTCAATTCATGCACAATCCTAGTTCCCAACACATGAGTGCGATTGAATCGTATCTTGGCTTATCTTAAGTCATCTCCAGGCAAAGGTATAATGCTCTCGAGACATGGTCATCTGGATATCGTTGGTTATCTGATTGATTTTCTTTGGATCTAAGTTGGACAGAAATCTACGTCGGGTTATGTGTCATTTGTTGGGGGCAATTTGGTGACTTGGAGAAGCAAGAAACAAAATGTAGTGTCATTGTCTAGTCTTGGAAGCTTTGAATACCGTGCTCTTCATCATGCAACTACCGAGCTTACGGCTAAAAATTCTTCCGAGTGAATTAGGTTTTGGTTCGGAAAAACCTATGACACTCTTCTGTGATAACACGCAAACTATTGAGATCGCGAATAATCCCGCACAACATGATCGGACTAAGCATGTTGAGCTTGACAAACTACATCAAAGATAACCTAGACTCGGCAAGATAAAAGTTCCTTATATTAAGAGTGCAGATCAACTAGCTGATGTGATGACTCATGCTGTTCCTAGTGGTCTGTTCCATACATCACTATCCAAGTTGGGCATGTGTGACATCTATGCACCAACTTGAGGGGGAGAGTTAGCGTGTACAGCTTGCATAGAATCCTATATTATTATGTTTCCTTATTTAGATAGGATTTGATGTAATAGAATCATAGTATTAGTTGTCAGATTATTCTTTCCTAGAATAGGTTATGTATTCTCTGTATAAATACACCCTTGTGATATATGAAAATTAATTCAGCCAATTTTTAATTAAAAGTAATATTTGTAGGCATGGTTTGAAAAGAAGAATCAAGAACCGAGGTGTTTTCTCTAATCAAAGTGCGGCGTAAGCCTCAAATCCTAAGCCTCGAATGAAGGGCATTCTACACACTTTACACCCCCTATGTTTTGCCAAAATAACACAGTCCCTTAACCAGCATGAAGTAAACTAATTTGACAAATCTCAAAGAAATCTCAAAACTATGAACTTCTAACCATATAAAACTAACACCAATCTTCCAGCCATAGTAAAATAATCAACAAAAAATCACAAATAGCTAAACACAAAAATAAATAAAGATGGCAGTTTTCAACAACCAAACAAATTCCAAAAACATCAATCAATCAATTATCAACAAATTCTACAATAAAACGAATCCCATAAACTACTTATTTCTACTTCATAAATTAAACTTGAAATTAAGATAATTTTGGGAAATTGGGACATTGATTGTCAGAACTAGATAGCATTGTACGCAAAGAAGGAAGGAAGGGGTGGGGGGGAAATCCTAGTTTTAGGCAAGCCATCCATGGAGGGAGAAGAAACAATCAGTAATTTACACTTCTAAATAAATCAGTGATTTACTCTTATGGAAGATCGAAGGGAACGATACTCAAACCGTTGAACTTAGGAGAGAAGACGACGCCGCTGAGAGAAAGCTCGGTCGCAATCCGCTCGTTCCCGAAGTCACAACAGCACTGCCACTCGACGGGAAGGGGCAATTCGGAGCTGCGGTAGCGTCGGCAGCGGCGGTGGAGTGCTGCAGACAAGAGAGGGAAAGAGAAGAAGTGCTAGAGTAATTGGCGGCCGCTGTGGCTATGACTGTGGCTATGGGGTGGAACGGAAGAAAGCCTTGTTGAATTTTGTGAGAAGGTTACATTTGTCATTTCACCCTTAAATTCCCAAAATTGAGCAGACCAGAGAGAGTTTTAACACAATTGCCCTAGTATGGTTTAACAAATTATCCTAAAAATTTCTAACTTTGACAATAAAGTAACTTCACTACTTTCTAAAGTAGCGGGAAGATAACCAATATATCATAGTAAAACAATCAAATTATGCAAAGTAGTACCTACTCTAACAGAATTATCCAAAGAAAAAACAAACTTACTTCTGAATGTTAAAACATATTCCTAAAATAAAGCAAAATATGAACCAAGCGACGATAAAAATATATGAACACACGCACACACTTGTAAATCCATGAGATGAGACCCAAGCCGAGAGCATCCAATTAGTAATTAAAGGCAAATGCTGCGTTAGAACCGTACAGAATCAGCTTTCAATCAAGGGAGATCGGAGATATCAAACAAGAGTTAAACATATCGAAAGAATATGAAAGAATTTTGTTAGATTTCCCAAAAAAAAAATATCAAAAGTTTCAATAAAAACAGAGAGAGAGAGAGAGAGAGAGAGAGAGAGAGAGAGAGACCTTTTCGGAATAGAGGCAATCGAAGGAACGCAGGGACCAGAATGAGAGCAATCGAGGGTGGCGTCACTTCCTCGGTTTCTTTGAAACTCAGCTACGGCAATGGCAATGAATGGCAAGATGCGCCCCAAAAATAAAACCTTAGAAACTCAGGGCCTGTTTGTTATTGTTTTCGTTTTTGTTTTTCACGTTTTTCGAAGCTAAAAAATGAAAACGCACTCTGAAAACGTGTTTGGCATAAAATTTTTTAAAAAACAAAAACGAAAACGTTTTTGTCTTTTTGTGAAAAAATGAAAACGAAAAAAAGGTGTTTTCATTTTCTCGTTTTCATTTTCTTTTTTAAGCAAACGTTTCACTTCTTTTTTTCATTTTCTTCCCTCTTTTCTCAAAACCTTTTTTGTATTATATATGTTTATTTAATATATTTATTTAATATATTATTATTTAATATATTTGATAATGTTATTTATTTAATATATTTAATAATGTTATTTATTTAATAATAATATTATTTAATATATTTAATAATATTATTTATTTAATAATATTATTAGTTAATATATTTAATAATGTTATTTATTTAATATATTATTATTTACTATATTTAATAATGTTATTTATTTAATATATTATTATTTAATATATTTAATAATGTTATTTATTTAATATATTATTATTTAATATATTTAATAATGTTATTTATTTAATATATTATTATTTAATATATTTAATAATGTTATTTATATAATATATTATTTAATATATTTAATAATATTATTTATTTAATATATTTAATAATATATTTATTTAATATATTATTACATGTTTTTAAAAATGAAACCACCAAACGCAGTTTCAGTTTTTTTTAAAACTGAAATCAATCTCTAAATAAAACTACCAAACGCATTTTCAGAAATAATTCAAAAATGAAACTAAAAACATTTTCATTTTCATTTTCGTACAGAAAACAAAAACGTTTTGGAATCAATTCCAAACGCACCCTCATATTTGGGTTTTTTTTTTTTTAATTATGTTGTAATAATTACGTGTGGAAGGTTTTATTTTTATTTGGTAGTCCTTCATTATTTTCTACATTCGATCTTGATTGTTTGGTTTGAAGAAGGCACTTTAAAATCACTATATACGGGTAGGGGAAAAATGCGCCCCTACCGTAGACATCCCCGTATATACATTTTTTTATTTTTTATTTTCTTTTTAGCAATGAGTCCTGTAATATGAACTGTAAAGGAATGTTTAGTATGGGATAATCACATAGATGAGATTGATAATCTTTTAAATTTTCATATTTGGTATAATTATTAGACTTTTTTAAAATTTAAGAAAGTGAAGTCCATGGATTTCATATTACCCTATTTTAGGGGGCGTTTAGTATGCATGAATCAGTAAGAATTATATTCCTGGGAAAGTGATGGAGGGTAATATGATTCATAGAAATAATACATTATTGTGTTTGGTTCTATACATGGATCTTTCTTAAATTCCCATAAATATTACATTACTGTGTTTAATTGTGCATGAGAATGTTATGATTAAAAAATATATATATATTATTTTTAAATGAATTACAATTAATACTAATATTTTAAAAAGTATAAAGTACAGCACAACAAGTAATCCATAAAATGATCAAATAATAGAGATCTCAAAATGTTAACTAAAATTCTCTATACTCAAAAGTTCTTACAAAAGGTTGCTAGCTTTGAACCATAAGCATACTTCTCATATTTCAATAGTGCAAGTGTTTAAGGGGGAAAAAAATCAAAGATTGAAAAAGGAATTTAACTTGAAGCATGATTGAAAATCAAAGAATGATTGAAAAATCATTGTTCCACTCTGTTTTTTCTTTTTTCTTTTTCCCCCTTTGTCTTTATTTTATTTCCAAAGGGAATTTAATTAAAAAAGAATGATACACTGGCTTGATTGTTATTTATGTGTTGGGTTTGTGATTGAGAAGGATTTTGACTGTCTTGATACAGTGGTCTGGTTGTTGGAATTGGACATATTTATTTTTGCCTGATTTGTTCAATGCAGCACCATAGGCACAATGTATAAATTCACAAAAACGGCAGAAAAAAAAAACCAATTTCTTTGAATGCTTGGACAATTGAACTCTCATTATGAATAGCTGAATGATGGATATGGCATTGACAAGAAGTCTCCCAGAATCATAAAAATACATTAACGAATAAGAACACGAAAGAAACATGCCAATTGCAATAGTGCAAAATCAAGAGAAAGAAACCAAATGGCATTGGCAAGAAGTCTCCCAGAATCATAAAAATACATTAACGAATAAGAACACGAAAGAAACATGCCAATTGCAATAGTGCAAAATCAAGAGAAAGAAACCAAACGCCCTAAATAATCAGTCCTTGCAAAATAAGAATCTCCGAGAAACATAAATCGTTACAAAAATTGAAACCCTAAATTGAAACCAAATACTTCAATCAAACGGGAGAAGAAAAACAATAATTATTCACTGGAGAAGAAAAATTAATATGAGAATTTTATGAAATCCAAAATATGAAACCCATAAACTTCAATCAAACGGGAGAAGAAAAATTACCTCAAAATATAATAATACGAAACCATAAATTTTACTTTTTTAAATTTTAAAAAAATTTAATAATTATACTGAATTTAAAAGATTTTTCATTTTTACTCTCGTGATTATCCTATATTTGATATGCCCCTTTAAGATAATCTTAAACCTCTTTCCCGGCAAAGTAATATTTACGGTAAACAATTTACCCTGCCATTTCTCTCACCCACGCATCTCACCTGTCTCTCTCTCTCGTCCAGACCCAGCCTCCCTTCGTCCAGAGTCTCCAGACCCAGTCTCTCTCGTCCAGACCCGGCACCGCTTCCGTCGAGGACGCCGCCGACGCCGCCTTCCGATCCACTCCGCCGTTGCCGGACTTTCCTCTGCCGCCACCACCAGAGTATAATTCCTTTTTTCTCCTTTTTCTGTGAAAAATTTTTGATCTGAACATTCCGATTTGTGTTAAATTTTGATCTGAACTTGAAAATCTCACTGGGTTTGAACCAGAACGTCGTCGGCGCATCTGGGTTTGAACCAGAACGGCCACGATTTTTTCATCCTTTTTTGTCCCTTGCTATTTCTCCCCATCGATTGCATAGATTGCTATTTCTCCCCATCGGCGCATCTGGGTTTGAACCAGAACTTGAAAATTAACACAATCCTTTTTTGTTTTCCTCCCCATCGATTTTTTGTCCCTTGCTATTTCTCTTTACCTCCACGACTAAAACATAAGTTGAACCCCTGTATTTTCTCAAGAAAGCTCCATCCTTCTTTGCGTCCGCCGCCTGAGACACAATCTGCATCAACCAAAAAGCACCACCCAAGTCGTCTCAGGCGGCGGACGCAAAGAAACAGAAATAAATATAGTGTTGCTTTGGTAAAATGTTTCTCTTTGTAGGAATCAAAGAAACTGATATTAAGCAATACGTGAACTTAAAGAAGCTATACGCAGTTTTATACTGTATGTGTGTATCTATATATATTTACTCGTGATAGTCTAACAAAAGAAGAAATAAGCACACCCATTTCCTTTTCAGGTTTGTAGTTTTGCTATTGCATCTTATTGTACTTGAATCATGAATGGCAAATGTTGGTATAGTAGTTAGATAAAGTTTATTTAGTAGTGGAGATTAATGGCAAGCTAAACTATATCCACTTGGGGGTTTGTTGTTTTAATTGTTCCTTAAATTTCAAGTCTTACTTAAGGACATCAAGATTTTTTTTTTTGACTGGATTTGATTTGTGGTGGGTGTTGCATCTTTTTGATTCTGCAGGAAAGGAAGATTCAACAATGAACAAGGGTAAGATTTTCAAGCTAGCGAAGGGGTTCCGGGGAAGGGCGAAAAATTGCATTAGAATAGCAAGAGAGAGAGTGGAGAAGGCCTTGCAGTATTCCTACAGAGATCGCCGAACCAAGAAGCGAGATATGCGCTCCCTCTGGATCGAGCGCATCAATGCTGGAACACGCCAACATGGGGTATGTTCTTTGTTGCTTCTAGTGGTCAATTACAGGTCAATAACTTGGAGCTATACTCGATGACTCCGAGGCACTCATACTTTCTTCTTTCATTATTTTTGGGGCATTCCATAATGTCATTATTTACTTTAACTTGATTACATCCTAGTCTGGAGAATTGCTTTTCAGCGAGCTCTGTTATGGAGCTTCACTTAATCTATACAGAGCACCTATACAGATATAAAATGCTTATACCTTGCGGCTTAGGCAACAATCTTATTACGGCTTGTGACGAGTGAAAACCGTTTTGTTTTTTGTCCAATAGTCAAATGAGTAATGTCCAATGACTCCATCCGATTATTTAAATATTTTTATCCAACTTACCATGAGCAGTTTTAGTCGTCCTTATTTTCTTTGCAAGCTTGTTGGTAAATAATTTATGTTTTGCTCTGTAGTTTTGGAAGGCGTTCTTTTTCTTTGCTTCTGGTACTTTTGATAAGATGTTAATGCCTGATGAACAGAGGAAGAATGTAGATAGAAGACAAAAAGAAAGGAAGACGAGTGAAAGAAAAAGGGAGGAGAATTTAGAATTTAATCAACGCCATTTATAATCAAATGTGTTTTGAAATAACAATCACTAGACAAGAAATAAAGCATATTAGTGGAAACCGGAAACTAACCAAATACTAGTGAGAGGAGGTTTAGTAAAAATAGATCGGAAATTATTTGTTTAATCTCTACTTTCTTTATATATCAGCTGTTCTTGTTTTTCATCATATATGTTTAAACGTGAGAAGTTTCAGTTTCTCTCCTTATTCTGGACGGTTATTTGTTGTTATTAGGTTAACTATGGCAACTTTATGCATGGGCTGACAAAGGAGAACATCCAGCTAAACAGGAAAGTTCTGTCAGAGTTGTCGATGCACGAACCATACAGTTTTAAGGCTCTTGTCGACATCTCCCGCAGTTCCTTCCCGGGAAATAAGAACATTGTGTTTCCTCCCAAGAAGGAAGGTATCTCAATTGTAGTATAACCTAGAGTTCTTTATTTAGTAGGAAACTTTATGGTAACAACTTTATAGTTAGCTGTTTTCGGGAAAGAAAGGCGGGATGTGTTTGCGGTTCATTTTGTGCAACAATCCATTTTGATAGTTGTTTAGTTGGCATTAGTTCATCTTGACTTTGGGAAAATTTTTGAGAGCATAATAATCTGTGTCATCTAGCCTTTTGTTTTTCTGGAATTCATTAGCCTCGTGTTTATGTGTTTTCGTCAACTATAAACATATTTAAGTAAGCAAACACACTATAAACAAATTAATATTAAAGTAAAAAAATAGTATACTGTAAACATTTTTATATTGACATAGAAAAATTAATTATTGTTCCTTCGAGAATCAGCAAACTAGAAATAAATGAATGGTTTATAGCCTAATTGCCCTTCAAACTTTTTGGCTTTGGACAACTTGTCTCGTAAGCTTTTTAGTTTGACAATTAGCATGTGGCTATGTATCCCGCGCGCAAGGTCGCCATAACGCCTAACTCATCACTCTGAAGATATGTTGCCCCTCCTTTCAAAAAAAAAAAAAAACAAAAAAAATAAAAAAATAAAAAAAAGAAAGATATATTGCCCTCTACCTGAATTGTTTGTAATTATCTAAAACCTATCATATATTTTGTTTTTTTTCCCCTTGTTCTTTTCCTTAGTGCACGTTTAGTATAAGGGTTCTAAAATGTGGAACCATGATTCTGATGCAAATCTGTATTTATTTATAAAAAGTAAAAAGTGGTTCTGATTTGAATCACTTAAAATCAATGTTTAGTTTAGATGGTTATGAATCATAATTTAAATCTAATGTGATGTTTTAAATCAGAATAACTCATAATTTTAAAGCTAATTCCCCTTTGATTTTAGGTGGTTTAAATTTCTGATTTTTGTCCTGGTTTTAGAATTATCTATTTGGAAAACACTTTGTCTTACATTGACCAATCATGAAGAGAAAAACTTACTCTACACCGCCGTCCACTCTCTCTCTCTCTCTCTCTCTCTCCTATTATGTAGATGGAATTAAAACATCAATTTTTGTAAGTAAATTGCAAATAGCAGGATTTATCAAAAGAGGTTCCATCATGAACACTGAAGATAGGCAACTATACAATGTTAAAACCTTCATAAACAGATATCAGAGAAGTCCTCTTTTTAACGAGGGACCTGCCTCTTTCTATACACTGCTACACTTGTACCGCATTTACATAACTTCAGTTAATAAAAATGAAACTTTCTTACAATCATCAAACTTGGAAAGCATTTTCTTTTTTCCCTTTCCTTCTGGTCCAGAGTGAAATAAAATTACACCTTAGAAGATCCGACAATGTTAAGGGTCACGGTCAGGGCCACTTTGTTTTGGTCATGAAGTGCACAAGCTTCTTTCTTTGGTGCTAGTTTAGAAAGTAATATAGAAACATGTATTTTTGGTGCTAGTTTAGAGACAACGAGAAGCAAACTTGGGGGGAAACAAAACATTTTGCGCACTTGAGCCCGTTGAAGGACGAGACTGAAATTTTGAATGACAAAGAAGCACATTACCTGACGTGCATGCAGACATTTCTACCCAAATTTTAATAACCGTCAAGCGGAAAAGAAAAAGATCATTTTGCCCTAATAATCAATTAACTTGGAAAAGAAAGAAAGAAAAAAATCTAAAGGGAAACAAAGTAAATACCATCGACATAAAAGTATATATCAACTTATAAGGGGAAACAAAAACGAGACACCCACATAGTCATACCTCCCGTCCATTACTGTCCAGTATTTGTGAAAACACGGTCGTGTTCCTCCGCGACGAGGTTCAGCCGAAGAAAGCACAGATTACAAATGAATCTTCTCAGGCAGGGATGTCGAAGAATCCCGTCAGTTTCAAAATCATAAACATATTCAGTGTCTTCTTTGTTTGGCACGCTTCATGGTTTGCTTGCCTTTATTCTTCCATTTTTCATTCCCAGCTGGTTGATTTTTTTCTTCTATCTCTCTAACCTTGCGCTTTCTGAAAGGATAAAAAAAAATATGTGAGCCATAGAACAATAAAATTAACACATCATGAGTTTCAACAAGAAAATAACAGGCCGTTGTAAAAATATCAGTCCCAAAGCTTTTCAAGAAGTTACAGTTTAGTCCAAGAATTTGTTTTTGGTTGATGGTCGGAATTTAATATTTTTGGCAGTTTGGTCCCTAACATTAATGGCCCATTTGATTCATAGCTTCAAACAGAAATCTAAATTTGTTAAAATTTTGGTGAGAGAATACGCTGGCACAAAGGTTTGAATGGAAACAACAAACAAACGTTATGTGATTAACACATGTCCATAAAAATCTTATGCAACTTTTTTTTCTCTCTTTTTTTTTTTTTTTTTGGTGCAAAATTTCAATGGGCATTTGATTATATCCTTTAAATTTTAGAGATCTATCAACAAATTTATGACCTGGGACCAAACCTGCCAAAAAAAAATTCAGGGACGTATCGGCCAAAAGACAAGTTTAGGTACTAAACTCTGATAATAGTTCAGGCACTGCCAAAAACCCTAAAAATTCTGTTTCACCATATCTACTGGAGAAAGGCAAACTCAAACCATCAACAGATAGCTGCATAGTGTCCCAAAGATTATTTATGTTATTGTGTTCAATCAAACAATCTTTTACTTGGTAAACATGACTCTGAAATTAGCATAATTGGAAACTAAAACCGAACATACATTATGTTAAGATCCGTTAACTTGAGAACTTGTTTGGTTAGTGGGCTGGTAGAGTTAGTAGGAATTAGTATAAAGAAAAGGCTTAGTAGCTCATTAGAGGTATGTTGTGGTTTTGAGAGTTTTGGGAGACTGAGATTAGGGAGAGCGGTAGTCTCTCGAATACCACCAAATTAGGAGTCCCCGGAGTACTCGAATTCTCCATTATATCCTTTACACTTCCATTTAGTAGTGTTTGGTAGTGTAATTAGAGATTGGCTAATGGTTTTCAATAAAAGAATTCCCTTATTTCTATCCAATTCCTTGCCAATTTCAGGATTGATATGTGTATGTTTGGCTGTGGAAAACCTAGGTACCTAACACATTATAAACAGTTTATTCACTTAAATTCATTCAGAAAATGCTAAAGACATAAAATAATTAAAAGGCTTTTGTGCCCCCCTCACCGGTACTTGCTGAGTGTACGATCAGAAAGCAGCTCATTGGCAAGGGATGCCTTCCTTTCCTTCTTGGTCAATCTACCAGAGAAGAAATCTAATGGAGACTCTATCACTGTTCCCACCTGATTCATAGTCGGAAAATTGGAAGTTTAGAATACTTTATGATAGCAGAACTGTAACATAACAAGAAGGGGAAAGAGGCAATCGTAATACCATTTCTATCACTTCCTGTAGTATATTACCGATATGACACTAAATACTTACCTGAAAATACTTGGTTGACTTTGACTCGCCCTTCTTGTAATGCCTCTTCGGATCCATCACATTCCTTAACTATAAACATTTTCATAACGTATTAAATCCTATCAGTCAAATACCATGGTTCCTCTTAATTAAATTGGTAGCACACCATTTCAAAGACAAGGTTTCCATAAGTTTCTACTAATTTATGAACAGTTGAAACTGACAGTTTAGTCTTGTTCACAGATTAAATAAAATCATGTCTGTGCATAAGTTGTAAATACTAAAAAAGTTATATGGTAACAAAATTCAAATAATACTCGATTATTGCGTAGTATCGAAACTGAAAGGGAAGAGGAAAAGTATTAGTGGATTGACTAAATATTCAAAAAGAATTACAGCATTGCACTATCTATTGTTTTCTCATGAACAAGATGGAGGGCGAAGAATGTGCATACTTGCTCCATCTAAGAACAGTCCTTTGTAAACTTGTAGTAGAAGAAATATAAATGAGAAGTTTAAAAAATAAAAAATAGAGAGAGAAAAACGTTAACAACTATGAGTGCAGAATTAGAAATATATAAATGTGTATTTTATCTTTATATAATTTACTTATGAGAGATCTATATTTTATTAAAAGGAAGAAGGACACAGAAAGGAAAGGTGAACCGTGAACATGTAGTCACCTAAAACCTAGAGCAAATTGGAGGGGTTGCGGGCACTTGGAAGTTTAAGTTTCATAATATACCATAATTCACAGAATGCCTTTATCAAAGATCAAAAGTTAACAAAACATAAGCATTTACAGAATTTCTACTTTCTAACAGAGCAGTGCTGCATGAACTTAAAGTGAAAAATCTAGTGACTACTTGAACGGAATTAGTTAGTGCAAGGAACACAAACTCCAATATAAAGGAAAGAGACCACTATACCTTTAATAATTGAAGGTCTTTCTGCAGTTCCGAAGTCATGGTTGGTGCCGGCATGTCAAACCTAGTTAAAAGCAAATTAGAACAAAAACAAATAAAGATGCATTACAGCTCTAATCACCATTAATAACTGAGTAAGTGAATAACATAAACAAACAAACTAGAGGGTGTTGTTAGGAAACACGCTAGGCAAGATCTCTCAATAAAAAATAGCACATACCAACTACTCCCAGCAGTATCTTTGACTTGTTTTCGTAGTAACTTGTTCAACTTTCTTTGGTTATTTGGCGGAACAAAAAGACCATCCACAAGCTCTGTACTGACTTTCCAAAGTACACTGCTTTCGGGCTGAGTTGATTGAGCTTTAGAGTAAGAACTAGAGCCACTTGAAGTTGCCGACGACAAGTTCGGCAGCTTTGGTTCCCATGATAGACCAACAACACCCTTGCTTTCTCTCATTCTAAACCATAAGAAAAAATCAGTGTTAATTAAACCAGCGGGCTTCTACAGTTGTACTACGCATAAACAAGTACGTCAAAAAATTATATTCAGCAGATAAAAAGATGACGTCTTTGACTGCTGAGAAAATGAAAGGATGAAAAAAGTAATATTTGTAGGCATGGTTTGAAAAGAAGAATCAAGAACCGAGGTGTTTTCTCTAATCAAAGTGCGGCGTAAGCCTCAAATCCTAAGCCTCGAATGAAGGGCATTCTACACACTTTACACCCCCTATGTTTTGCCAAAATAACACAGTCCCTTAACCAGCATGAAGTAAACTAATTTGACAAATCTCAAAGAAATCTCAAAAATATGAACTTCTAACTATATAAAACTAACACCAATCTTCCAGCCATAGTAAAATAATCAACAAAAAATCACAAATAGCTAAACACAAAAATAAATAAAGATGGCAGTTTTCAACAACCAAACAAGTTCCAAAAAATCAATCAATCAATTATCAACAAATTCTACAATAAAACGAATCCCATAAACTACTTATTTCTACTTCATAAATTAAACTTGAAATTAAGATAATTTTGGGAAATTGGGACATTGATTGTCAGAACTAGATAGCATTGTACGCAAAGAAGGAAGGAAGGGGTGGGGGGGAAATCCTAGTTTTAGGCAAGCCATCCATGGAGGGAGAAGAAACAATCAGTAATCAGTGATTTACTCTTATGGAAGATCGAAGGGAACGATACTCAAACCGTTGAACTTAGGAGAGAAGACGACGCTGCTGAGAGAAAGCTCGGTCGCAATCCGCTCGTTCCCGAAGTCACAACAGCACTGCCACTCGACGGCAAGGGGCAATTCGGAGCTGCGGTATCGTCGGCAGCAGCGGTGGAGTGCTGCAGACAAGAGAGGGAAAGAGAAGAAGTGCTAGAGTAATTGGCGGCCGCTGTGGCTATGACTGTGGCTATGGGGTGGAACGGAAGAAATAAGCATACTGAACATAAAATTAACTCTATAGACGAATCTTCTAGTTCCATATTTCAATAGTGCAAGTGTTAAAGGGGGAAAAAATCAAAGATTGAAAAAAGCATCTAACTTGAAGCATTACTGTATTACACGGGAACCAAACTAGACGAATCTTCTAGTTCTAGCTTTGAAGCACTGGACTTCTACAGAACCAAAGATAACGTTCATTCTTCAGATTACAGAACCAAACTAGACGACTTGGGTGGTGCTTTTTGGTTGATGCAGATTGTGTCTCAGGCGGCGGACGCAAAGAAGGATGGAGCTTTCTTGAGAAAATACAGGGGTTCAACTTATGTTTTAGTCGTGGAGGTAAAGAGAAATAGCAAGGGACAAAAAATCGATGGGGAGGAAAACAAAAAAGGATTGTGTTAATTTTCAAGTTCTGGTTCAAACCCAGATGCGCCGATGGGGAGAAATAGCAATCTATGCAATCGATGGGGAGAAATAGCAAGGGACAAAAAAGGATGAAAAAATCGTGGCCGTTCTGGTTCAAACCCAGATGCGCCGACGACGTTCTGGTTCAAACCCAGTGAGATTTTCAAGTTCAGATCAAAATTTAACACAAATCGGAATGTTCAGATCAAAAATTTTTCACAGAAAAAGGAGAAAAAAAGGAATTATACTCTGGTGGTGGCGGCAGAGGAAAGTCCGGCAACGGCGGAGTGGATCGGAAGGCGGCGTCGGCGGCGTCCTCGACGGAAGCGGTGCCGGGTCTGGACGAGAGAGACTGGGTCTGGAGACTCTGGACGAAGGGAGGCTGGGTCTGGACGAGAGAGAGAGACAGGTGAGATGCGTGGGTGAGAGAAATGGTAGGGTAAATTGTTTACCGTAAATATTACTTTGCCGGGAAAGTGAATAACACCTATTCAATAGGTTTAAGATTATCTTAAAGGGGCATATCAAATATAGGATAATCACGAGAGTAAAAATGAAAAATCTTTTAAATTCAGTATAATTATTAAATTTTTTTAAAATTTAAAAAAGTAAAATTTATAGTTTCGTATTATTATATTTTGAGGTAATTTTTCTTCTCCCGTTTGATTGAAGTTTATGGGTTTCATATTTTGGATTTCATAAAATTCTCATATTAATTTTTCTTCTCCAGTGAATAATTATTGTTTTTCTTCTCCCATTTGATTGAAGTATTTGGTTTCAATTTAGGGTTTCAATTTTTGTAACGATTTATGTTTTCTCGGAGATTCTTATTTTGAGATTCTTATTTTGCAATTGAATTGGCATTTTTTAGGTTCTTTTGGTTTGTTTTTCTTGATTTTGCACTTCTTGCAATTTGGTTTGTTTCTCTTGATTTTGTTCTTATTTCTTATTCGTTAATGTATTTTTATGATTCTGGGAGACTTCTTGCCAATGCCATTTGGTTTCTTTCTCTTGATTTTGCACTATTGCAATTGGCATGTTTCTTTCGTGTTCTTATTCGTTAATGTATTTTTATGATTCTGGGAGACTTCTTGTCAATGCCATATCCATCATTCAGCTATTCATAATGAGAGTTCAATTGTCCAAGCATTCAAAAAAATTGGTTTTTTTTTTCTGCCGTTTTTGTGAATTTATACATTGTGCCTATGGTGCTGCATTGAACAAATCAGGCAAAAACAAATATGTCCAATTCCAACAACCAGACCACTGTATCAAGACAGTCAAAATCCTTCTCAATCACAAACCCAACACATAAATAACAATCAAGCCAGTGTATCATTCTTTTTTAATTAAATTCCCTTTGGAAATAAAATAAAGACAAAGGGGGAAAAAGAAAAAAGAAAAAACAGAGTGGAACAATGATTTTTCAATCATTCTTTGATTTTCAATCATGCTTCAAGTTAAATTCCTTTTTCAATCTTTGATTTTTTTTTTCCCCTTAAACACTTGCACTATTGAAATATGAGAAGTATGCTTATGGTTCAAAGCTAGCAACCTTTTGTAAGAACTTTTGAGTATATAGAATTTTAGTTAACATTTTGAGATCTCTATTATTTGATCATTTTATGGATTACTTGTTGTGCTGTACTTTATACTTTTTAAAATATTAGTATTAATTGTAATTCATTTAAAAATAATATATATTTTTTTAATTAATAACATTCTCATGCACAATTAAATACAGTAATGTAATATTTATGAGAATTTAAGAAAGATTCATGTATAGAACCAAACACAATAATGTATTATTTCTATGAATCATATTACCCTCCATCACTTTCCCATGAATATAATTCTTACTGATTCATGCATACTAAACGCCCCTTAAAATAGGGTAATGTGAAATCCATGGACTTCACTTTCTTAAATTTTAAAAAAGTCTAATAATTATACCAAATATGAAAATTTTAAAGATTATCAATCTCATCTATGTGATTATCCCATACTAAACATTCCTTTACAGTTCATATTACAGGACTCATTGCTGAAAAGAAAATAAAAAAATAAAAAAATGTATATACGGGGATGTCTACGGTAGGGGCGCATTTTTCCCCTACCCGTATAGTGATTTTAAAGTGCCTTCTTCAGACCAAACAATCAAGATCGAATGTAGAAAATAATGAAGGACTACCAAATAAAAATAAAACCTTCCACACGTAATTATTACAACATAATTTTTTTTTAAAAAAAACCCAAATATGAGTTTCTAAGGTTTTATTTTTGGGGCGCATCTTGCCATTCATTGCCATTGCCGTAGCTGAGTTTCAAAGAAACCGAGGAAGTGACGCCACCCTCGATTGTTCTCATTCTAGTCCCTGCGTTCCTTCGATTGCCTCTATTCCGAAAAGGTCTCTCTCTCTCTATCTCTCTGTTTTTATTGAAACTTTCGATATTTTTTTTTTTTTGGAAATCTAACAAAATTGTTTCATATTCTTTCGATATGTTTAACTCTTGTTTGATATCTCCGATCTCCCTTGATTGGAAGCTGATTCTGTACGGTTCTAACGCAGCATTTGCCTTTAATTACTAAGTGGTTATTCGGGTTATTATATTATGTCATTGTTATGATTTGCAAACTGGTGTTCCCTTGTGAAGATGAGATTCAGACATTGAGGAGTTAGTGAGTGGGAACAGACAATGGTGATAATAATAAACAGTCTTATTAGTATTTGGGGGAATACAGAAAACATTAGTGTGTGTGACAAGGAGAAGTAGAATGAAAAGAGATTCAAAGTTTGTCACTTTTGTTTGAAGTTGAAGTTGGGCTGATGGGTTATTCAAGTTTTCTGTCGGAAATTTTTATTTCAATTTATTTACTCTTTAGTTTATGGGATTCGTTTTATTGTGGAATTTGTTGATATGTATGTGCTTGATGTTTTTGGAATGCTTTTAATTGTGATTTTTGGTTGCTATTGATGAAAATTGCTTTGTTCACTCATATGGAAGAAGGAAACAGAAATAAATATATTGTGTTGCTTTGGTAAAATGTTTCACTTTGTAGGAATCAAAGAAACTGATATTAAGCAATACGTGAACTTAAAGAAGCTATACGCAGTTTTATACTGTATTGCATCTTATTGTACTTGAATCATGAATGGCAAATGTTGGTATAGTAGTTAGATAAAGTTTATTTAGTAGTGGAGATTAATGGCAAGCTAAACTATATCCACTTGGGGGTTTGTTGTTTTAATTGTTCCTTAAATTTCAAGTCTTACTTAAGGACATGAAGATTTTTTTTTTTTTTTGACTGGATTTGATTTGTGGTGGGTGTTGCATCTTTGATTCTGCAGGAAAGGAAGATTCAACAATGAACAAGGGTAAGATTTTCAAGCTAGCGAAGGGGTTCCGGGGAAGGGCGAAAAATTGCCTTAGAATAGCAAGAGAGAGAGTGGAGAAGGCCTTGCAGTATTCCTACAGAGATCGCCGAACCAAGAAGCGAGATATGCGCTCCCTCTGGATCGAGCGCATCAATGCTGGAACACGCCAACATGGGGTATGTTCTTTGTTGCTTCTAGTGGTCAATTACAGGTCAATAACTTGGAGCTATACTCGACGACTCCGAGGCACTCATACTTTCTTCTTTCATTATTTTTGGGGCATTCCATAATGCCATTATTTACTTGTAACTTGATTTTTGGGCTGGAAAAACCCTGACTACATCCTAGTCTGGAGAATTGCTTTTCAGCGAGCTCTGTTATGGAGCTTCACTTAATCTATACATAGCACCTATACAGATATAAAATGCTTTTACCTTGCGGCTTAGGCAACAATCTTATTACAGCTTGTGACGAGTGAAAACCGTTATGTTTTTTGTCCAATAGTCAAATGAGTAATGTCCAATGACTCCATCCGATTATTTAAATATTTTTATCCAACTTACCATGATCAGTTTTAGTCGTCCTTATTTTCTCTGCAAGCTTGTTGGTAAATAATTTATGTTTTGCTCTTTAGTTTTGGAAGGCGTTCTTTTTCTTTGCTTCAGGTACTTTTGATAAGATGTTAACGCCTGATGAACAGAGGAATAATGTAGATAGAAGACAAAAGGAGAGAAAGGAAAACGAGCAAAAGAAAAAGGGAGGAGAATTTAGAATTTAATCAACTCCATTTTTAATCAAATGTGTTTTGAAATAACAATCACTAGACAAGAAATAAAGCACATTAGTGGAAACCGGTAACTAACCAAATACTAGTGAGAGGAGGTTTAGTAAAAATAGATCGGAAATTATTTGTTTAATCTCTACTTTCTTTATATATCAGCTGTTCTTGTTTTTCATCATATATGTTTAAACGTGAGAAGTTTCAGTTTCTCTCCTTATTCTGGGCGGTTATTTGTTGTTATTAGGTTAACTATGGCAACTTTATGCATGGGCTGACAAAGGAGAACATCCAGCTAAACAGGAAAGTTCTGTCGGAGTTGTCGATGCACGAACCATACAGTTTTAAGGCTCTTGTCGAAATCTCCCGCAGTTCCTTCCCGGGAAATAAGAACATTGTGTTTCCTCCCAAGAAGGAAGGTATCTCAATTGTAGTATAACCTAGAGTTCTTTATTTAGTAGGAAACTTTATGGCAACAACTTTATAGTTAGCTGTTTTCGGGAAAGAAAGGCGGGATGTGTTTGCGGTTCATTTTGTGCAACAATCCATTTTGATAGTTGTTTAGTTGGCATTAGTTCATCTTGACTTTGGGAAAATTTTTGAGAGCATAATAATCTGTGTCATCTAGGCTTTTGTTTTTCTGGAATTCATTAGCCTCGTGTTTATGTTTTTTCGTCAACTATAAACATATTTAAGTAAGCAAACACACTATAAACAAATTAATATTAAAGTAAAAAAAAATAGTATACTGTAAACATTTTTATATTTACATAGAAAAATTAATTATTGTTCCTTCGAGAATCAGCAAACTAGAAATAAATGAATGGTTTATAGCATAATTGCCCTTCAAACTTTTTGGCTTTGGACAACTTGTCTCGTAAGCCTTTTAGTTTGACAATTAGCCTTTTAGTTCGCCAAAACGGAACGCCCAACTCGTCACTCTGTAGATACGTTGCCCCTCCTTTCAAAAAAAAAAAAAAAAGAAAGATATGTTACCCTTTACCTGAATTGTTTGTAATTATCTAAAACCTATCATATATTTTGTTTTTTTCCCTTGTTCTTTTCCTTAGTGCACTTTGGTATAAGGGTTTTAAAATATGAAACCATGATTCTAATTCAGAATCAGTGTTTGTTTACAAAACGTAAAAAATAGTTTTGATTTGAATCACTCATAATCAATATTTGATTTGGATGGTTCTGATTTAAATCACTCATAATCAGTATTTGATTTGGATGGTTTTGAATCATGATTTGACTCTGATGTGATGTTTTAAATCAAATAACTCATGATTTTAAAACCAATTCCCTTTTGATTTTAGGTGGTTCAAACCCTTGATTCTTGTTCTGGTTTCAGAATTATGATTTAGACTTAAAATTATGAATCATAATTTTGGTTCTAAAATTAAAACTAGAGTCACCCTATTTTGAACTCTCATACCAAAAGAAGCACTAATTCTCTTCATGCATCCAGAGATTATCAAAATCTCAAATTATATATATATATATATATATATATATATATATATATACATGGATTCAATTAACTCATTTTCTTCAAATCTCTTCTCTCTTCCTAAATCAATTATCCAACGCCCTTTAACACAAAATCGCACACTGTTTTGCGCATTCGGTCGGTGTACAATGTACATCAACGAGGGTCACACAAGATGAACACTTTGAAGGAGAAAGAGTGTGGAAGAAAATAGGGAGAAACATAAGAAATGAGGAGGAAATGGATTTAGAGGCAGCGAAGGAGCGAAACTAGCGGTGGACCATGGGACTTGAATACTCAATATATCATAAACAACTACACCAATTGAGCTAGATAGAGAGGAAATAGAAGAATATGGTTTTTAATAGAAGAGGATTGTTCTCAACGACAAAAATTACTTTAATTTTGAAATGCTTAGACATTAAATTCAGAAAGTACGTGTTAGTTTATAATATTTTCTTAGATTATTATTATTAGTGCCTTTAAATTTTGAGGTCATTTTTAGTTTACCTCGTGAATTTTAAAAACTCTCACTTTACTCTCCTAGACTTTAAATTTCTCTTACTTAATCCATTCTTTTGTAATTTATGTTAAAATCAAACAAAAAAGATGAAAGTTTAAGTGTGGCTATATGGGTTTTTATTTCGTTGTTTTTAATAGAAATTTAAATAAAAATAACACAGTGATGCATTACTCTTTTTTTTTATATATATTTTTAACATAAATTACAAAAGAAATGATTAAGTAAAAATAATTTAAAATTTATGATGGAAAGTGATAATTTTTAAAGTCAAAAAATTAACTGATAATGACCTTCAAATTCAGAGAGATACCAATTATAATAATCTCCGTGGCAAAGTTACAAGCTTGAGGGCTCTTCATCTCAATAATTCTCGTTCCGGCGCATTATATGTCGGCACTATTTTACAATTGGCATCTAGTTGCCTGTCTTGCTTCTCTATTAGTTCCACATTCTTTTTTAAGAACTAAGTACTTAGATCTTTCACATAATTTATTTATTTTTAATATAATTTGATTTTAATTAAATCTGATAATTGAAAGTAAAAAAAAAAAAAAAAAAAAAAAACTAACAATTTATTTTTCTAAGAGCTACGAGAGAGAAACTTTCGTTTCTTTTTGCACGAATGTTATTTTGCACACCCCTGTAATCATATATGCCTTTAGTGTGCCCGACTCTATATAACCAAAGATTGTAAAAGACCTTTACCTACTTACGTTTATTTTTCATATTTATAAATTATAATTTATTATTTTTATAGTATTTTTTTTATAAAAATACACATAAAATGATAATAATTTTAAATTTATAAACTAAATGTCTACTGATTTGTGCGTTTCATTTTAAAAATTTAAAATTAAAAAATAAGAATTATCACTAAGAAAATGAAGTTATTTATTAAAAATGAAGTTATTTATATGAATATGGTTATTTTTTAATTATTAAATCTAATTAAAATTATATTAAATTGAAAAAATTTGTGCATAACGATATTTTTTTTTATAAAATCAAACAATTGAAAAGAAGAATTTTAATAGTTTATTTTTTCAAAATCTAAAAAAAAAAAAAAAAAAAATCCTTATTAAAAAACTTGCAAAAACACGGAAATTCTCCTTTCACAGTGCATGCCAAGCTAGACTGCAATAATAACACGTTGCCATGACATAAGAGGACAAGGTACTCCATTATCAACAGCACTATAATTATCTGCAAATTTTATTCAATCTAAAAGAAGCTTAATCATGTCTATTTTGATTCTTGAATGAAGTAGAGACATCGGTTCTATTGAAGGAATACATATATATATATATATATATAATATATATATATATATATGCATATATAATGAGGAAACGGGATGATTCAGCTGAGCGACATTATTTTATTTGTATTGAAATAATAATCACCTAGCAAATCCTTTTAAAACAATAGTAATAATAATCATAGTCATGTACCAATTAGTGATAAATTAACTAGTGCGTTTTGATAATACAAAGTTCATTAAGAGAAAAAAGGCACCATTGTCTATAATATTTTCTTGAAATATACGTGTCTATATATATATATATATATATATATATATATTGTGCGTTGTGGAATACAGAGCTTGGTAAATCTTATAATAGGACTCATATTATTAAGGAGTCGTTTAGTTTTTAAATTTAAATTCTTGATTCGAATCATGATTCATGATCGTTACAGTATTTTTTTTCATAAAAAATACACGTAAATAAAAAATAATTTAAATTATATGATTTGAATCTATGAATTAAACGGATCCTAATTTTAATGTATAAAATATTATTGATTTAGGACTGAATAGAAATTAGAAAATATAAATATAATTTGAGTGAGTAAATGAGGAGGAGAAATAGAACCAAGAGAAATTAGAAAATAGAATATACGAAATAAAACGTAATTCGAATTATAACTTAAATTTAATTTAAAATTTATGCTCAAATTATAACTTAAAATGCAACTAAAAAACCCATTATAATCCTCAAAACACAAAACTAACAAAAAACCCTAGCCCAAAACCAGACAAGCACCGGAGTAAGAGCTCTCTCTCTTTCCTCTCTCTCTCCCTAAAACCCTAACAACCCCTCTCTCTCTGTCCGCCATGGCCGCCGGTGTCTTCGAAGAGGACGGCTTCGCGGCCGAGAGGCTGTTCAGCGAGGGCTACTCCTACACTTACGACGATGTCATCTTCCTCCCTCACTACATCGACTTCCCCACTGATTCAGTCCGACTTGCTACTCAACTCAGTCGCAACATCTCCCTCTCCATCCCCTGCGTCTCCTCTCCCATGGACACCGTCACCGAAGCTCACATGGCGGCAGCCATGGCCTCCCTCGGTGCCATCGGCATCGTCCACTCCAATCTCCCCGCCGCCGACCAAGCCGCACTCGTCCGCGCCGCCAAGGCCCGCCGCGTCCCCATCCTCTCCAGCCCCGTCTTCCTCTCCCCCTCCGACCGGATCGCCTCCGCCGACGACTTCGACTCCAAGCCCTACGTCCTCGTTACCGAGTCCGGTTCCGCCAAATCGAAGCTTCTAGGTTTCGTTTCCAGGTCCGATTGGGAGAAGTTGCCGGAGAAGGAGGTCAAGGTTTTCGACTACATGGTGAATTCGTCGGATTACGTGCCGTGGAACTCCGATTTGGGGAGGATCGAGTCGTATTTGCAGGAGAAAGGAAGGGATTTGGCGGTGATGGTGAAGGACGACGAGGTATATTATTTCAAAAGTGTAATCTTAATTATTATTATTATCATTTCAAAGCAATCAGATAGTTATTTCATTTGATATTTTATGGTTGAGGATCCTTTTCATTAGAACTGTTTTAGGCGTTATTTTTTTAATGATAATAATAATCTCGTTGTGCTTTGTATTGGGATTTTTAAGAGGTAGATGTGGATAGTAGTAGAAATATATGGTTAATTTAATTACAAAACTATGAAAATGATAGCACAATAATAATAATAAACGAAGAAGTTTATGTTTTTCAAATTGCTCAATTTTTGATTGGCGAAGAAGAGGCGATAACTGATAAGCTACTAAGGATCTTATTATACTATCCATGATAGGTGGTCGATTTTGTGACGAAGGATGACGTGGAGCGGATCAAGGATTACCCGAAGTTGGGGGTCGGAACAGTTGGGGAAGACGGGAAGTGGATGGTGGGGGCGTCGATTGGGACGAGGGAGCAGGATAAGGAGAGGCTGCAGCATCTGGTGGGGGATGGGATCAACGTGGTGGTAATTGATAGTTCTCAGGGGAACTCCATTTACCAGATTGATTTGATAAAGCATATTAAGTTGAATTATCCCGGACTGGATGTGATTGGAGGGAATGTGGTAACCATCAGCCAGGCACAGAATCTGATTCAGGCTGGAGTTGATGGGTTGCGGGTTGGGATGGGATCTGGTTCCATCTGTACTACCCAGGAGGTTTGTGCCGTTGGCCGAGGACAGGTATATTGCTTCTTTTTTTCCTCTCTGTGGTGAACATTATTGAATGTTGATAGTTCACAGATTTTTTCGTTTCTTCCCCCCTCCCCCCAAGCAAATCCTTCAGTATATAGCAATTTGAAAAAAAATTATTTGTAGTTTCTTCCATTATTTAAGATCTGCTATCTGAGTTAACTAATGAATTTATCTTAAGTTGCTTTAACCTTTCATTTGGATGATATACTGCTGCCGTCAAAAGTATAGCTAGGCCTTTCGTTGTTCATTTGGTTGTTTTTACTCCATTACATATTCAAGTTTGTTTTCTTGTTTCAACCGTTGCAGGCAACTGCTGTTTACAAGGTCGCATCTATTGCTTCACAATATGGTGTTCCTGTCATTGCTGATGGTGGTATTTCAAACTCTGGGCACATAGTCAAGGCTTTGACTCTAGGGGCATCCACTGTGATGATGGGAAGCTTTTTAGCTGGAAGCACTGAGGCTCCGGGAACTTACGAGTATCAGGTATGATAAATTGGTAAACATGTTAGTTTTAGTTTCGAATCATATACGCTATTGGTTCACAAATTTCTATTTCTTGATTTCTTGTTATCTTTCTACAAGTGTCCATCTGAAGTCTAGTTTTGAGACATGAAAGTTATTCACCGTGTCTGCATTTTTTTCCGTCAATGCTTCTAATAAACAATCTTGTTTTCTTTTGCTGTATGTTTCGTAGTTCTTAACTTATCATAACCTTGTTTAAAATTTCTAATATAATATTCTTCAGTGTTATGGAATCTATTTTTATTTTCAGAGTAATAGAAATCTCGTGAGTCGTGATTTATACTATATATGCTGTTATGGTTTATTAGTGTGGTTTACAATTTTGGTTATCGAAACATTTTCTCTATTCACCGCTTAGAACTATTATTTATTTTATTTTTGCTTCATACTTACGTGGCGTATATCATGGTCAGTAATATTTAACCAAGATATTTGAATGACCAGAATGGTTGCCGGGTCAAAAGATATAGAGGCATGGGCTCTCTTGAAGCAATGACAAAAGGGAGTGATGCAAGATACTTGGGTGACAAAGCCAAACTAAAAATTGCTCAAGGGGTTGTTGGGAAGGTTGCTGATAAAGGTTCTGTTTTGAAGTTCATTCCTTACACAATGCAAGCAGTAAAGCAAGGCTTCCAAGATCTTGGTGCTTCTTCTCTTCAGTCTGCTCATGACCTCTTAAGATCAAAGACTTTGAGGCTAGAGGTATGATATTACTTTTATTTTTTATTTTTTATTTGTTTTTAATATAAGATGGAAGTATGAGGTTCTCTAATCTATGGTTTTGTTGACTGGATTGGATCATAATATGTTATGATATTATATTAGTAAGAGCATCTCCAATGTGATATTAAATTACATTTGAGGAAAATCAGTCTCCAATGTAATATTATTCTTGGATATAGATACGCGTAAGGCCCTGCCAAGGGAGAACTTTAAAGTCTCGAGAAAGTCTTTGTTTACTTGATAGGGCTACTCTTTCATCTTGTAAAGTGGAGTCTTTTTTCCCGCATAATGGGACATAAGGAATAAAGCATTTATCTGAAAGGAGTTTTTAGAAGTGTTAGGTGGTACTCCTTTCGAACTGGGGAGATTCAATTTTGCAGTAAGCTTTTGGTGTGTCTTTCAGTGGCTGCTAACTCATTTTTTCCAGCAGGCTGGTTCTCGGGCTATATGATGGGAAAGGGACAAATTTATGATAGCCTCTTCGTTGGCCTCTCTATTTTATTTTATTTTATTTTATTTTATTTTTGTATTTATAATGAATGTTTTGTGTGGTTTGAGCAGGTACGGACTGGAGCAGCCCAAGTGGAAGGTGGAATTCATGGGTTGGTTTCTTATGAAAAGAAGTCGTTTTGATAAAATTGATTAACAAAACATCCTTATCTGGAGAGTGAGTACCCTTTGCAGTTCATACTGCTCGGAAACAAATTGGGGGGCACTTGACAGGGATACATGCATGCTAACCCATAAAATATTTTTATGAGCCTTTTCTCTTTTGGAAGCCCAAATTTTGAGCACACCAACCAACCAACCATCGTTTTCTGTGGTCAGCATGGGGGAGCTTTTCTTGCATCTGTATTTCTTTATTTGTGCAATGAAGAGGGACATGATTATTTTTGTTTTTACCTTTATCTATATAATAAAGTTGAGCCTTTTTTTTTTTTTTCTCACTTGTTTAAGTGTGTCAACGTGATATCTATTGATAAATTATCATTAATGAGTATATTAGTAATTAAACTATATATATGATAAATTAATATGTTAAATAATTAAAAATTAGTAATTAGTAATTAATTATAAGTAATTATTATATTAGTAATGTACTTATTTTTAATAGATTATAAGTAATTAATTAATGTATTAAGAAAATTAATTTGTATATACATAATTTATTAATCTTTTGTTTACTACTTAAATTATTAACTTTTAGTTACATAATTAAATAATTAGTTAATTAATTATTAATGTTTATTTAATAATTTATTATTTGATATCACATGATCAATTTTTGGTAATTATTCTTTTTATAATGATTAATTACTAATTATCAACTATTAATTATTATTGATTAGTATATTACATATTGATAATTATAATTTAATATTAATTATTAATCAAGTAATTACTATTTATTTTTTATTTACCAACTATTTTCTAATTAATAGATTATAATTAACATGATTGATTTATTAATTATTAATTATTTATTTAATAACATATTATTACTTGTTTTATTATTAATATGTTATAGGATTGATTTTTGGCAATTAATCTTTAACTAAATAATTATTTATTATATTATTTATTATTTTATTAATAAAATTAAAAACTTAATAGTAATAAATTAATATTTAATTAATAATTAAGTAATTACTATTTATTTATTCATTATTAAGTATATCTATTTATTAATTATTAATTAATATATAATATAACTTTGTTGATAAGTAACGGAAAAGGAAAAATAACTTTCATTTTCTACTTTCTTCACAAAAATTATTCTCATTATTTTTTGTTTTCATTTCCATTTTCAAAATTTTTATTAAACAAACGCGATTTGTAAACCGTTTTCGTTTTCGTGTCTCAAAAAACGTGCAAAAACGTTTTCGAAAACAATTCCAAACGCACCTTAAGTGATATGTTGCTTGCTTCTTACCTATAGACATTCGATGTGTATGCTCAGGTGAGTCATTAAATTAAAGGCATTACTACTAGGCTAGCCATTTTTAATACTATAGTCAAGGACAATCTTCTAAGAAATCCAAGGTCTAAGCAAAATTCTGAACAGGAATATGATTTAGAGAAGGTAAATATTTCGATAGTACATTATATACTCGTTGAAAAATGAGAAATAAGTAGACAAATGGTATGTACACAGCTTATTTTCTGAAGCTAATATACACAAATTTGTCTTGTTTCCTTTACATTATATGAAAAAAGTGAGTGCATAAGCATAAAGTTTAGCTTTTGTAATACCATCTGCATAAGACGATTTAAACTGGGCAAGATACCGTATCTACAAAGTCTATCCTCTAAATCAACGCACAAATGCGGAAATAGAAAACTAATAACTGAAAACAAGAAGAAATATACTCTTTATTTCTTTTTGAAAATATCCACAAGAAAGAGACCATTTTATTATGAAGCTCTAAACGGAATTTAAATCCAAAACCGCTAACCTCATGCCATGTTATCAAATGAAATGGATGATCAAACTAGGCAGATTTACATGTCAAGGTGAACAACGGGTTCTTCAAGTACCCCCATTGCGACATCGATCATCTCGTTTGAGGTAAAGCCATCATCATTGGCGTAAAATAGGTGCAAAACTTGGCTCATTTTCCAGAACAAGTCCTTGCAAGCCCTCGGGACTGTGCTGTCCTTGTCCTGCAAAACTAATCTCAGCAGTTCTCTCTTCTGACTCTTCACAATACTCTTCATTTCGTTGATGGTCTCTTCTTCGGTAGCTGACCCAGAACCATGAATTAGGCTTAGTGATACAGCATTCAGTTTACCTTCCTTGGATTCTCTCTGTAATACATCCAGGAGCGATTAGCAGGCTACTAAACAATTATCAAAAAAAAAAAAAAAATGGCCACTTGTCTTTCTCGTTTGGCTAAGATCAACTGTTCTTTACCTTAAAACCTTGAATGTCGTTGAGAAGACGTCCGGAAGTGCTCATCAGTCTATATAGATGATGGAGCTCGGGATGTCCTACAACGTCGTCGGAAAGTTTAGGCCCCACAAAGTAAAGAGCTGGAAGGACTATGGGTCCTAAGGCAAATGAGACGTATCCATTTGTCATATACTCATCGATTGTTGGCACAGACTTGTATTTCGTCCATTGAGCTTCTCTCAACATGGATTTCAGCAAATCCAGCCACTGCATTTCAACACATGCAAAGTTACATCCTCGCTTAAAAAGGAATTTTAACACTGTCGCCTCCTAAGCTGTTCATGGTTTCTTACTTTCGTCCTTAAGACTTTTTTTCTTCATAATGTAGTCCCTGAATTTCTAAAAGAGTAGCAATTAACCGCAAAGTTAACCTAAGTTAAATTCTAGGGAACTCTAGGACTATTTCAGGCACAATGTTTTTCAGAATGAAAAGGTGGAATTTAAACTACGAGAAGTTCAGGGTTGCTATCAAAATTAAATTTTTATTTTGAAAATTAAATTGCTGGTACGGAATTCATAAAAGTGTTTGCTTAGTAGAGAAAACAATGATAACATGAACAAGGTCAAGATTGCAACTCACAATCTCAATTACGTGATTTTTCACACTACGTCCTTGCAGCATGACTGCTTTGGCTCCGATTTCAGAAATTGTGTTATGAAGTGCTGAAAAGATAATTTCAACTTGCTTGGAGCAACAATCAACACTCAGATTGACATCCCACCTGCGGTTCAAGTACAACTAACACAATCACTTTTGACTGAACAAAAAATAAAAAGAAGAAACTTGGTATGCATAAGCAGAATGTATAGGAATTGGTAAAAAGGGAAACATACTTTTCCATCAATTGAATGAGGTTTAAAAGTTCTTCTTCTGAACCTCCAACATCAAAGAAGTCATCAACCACTGTTGTGAGGACGCCATTTTTAGCCCACGAAATGCGTGCATCCGATAATTCAGAAGCAAAAAGGGTAGCAGCAGCAGAAAAGTAACAGTATGCCAGCTTCTGCCTGGCAAACTTTAGCTTGTCCAATCTATTCTCTATAACCCACCTGCTTGAGCTTCCACATGTTAGAGCTTGCTTGGGTCAAAAGAAAAACTGTTCCTTCAAAATAGTAAGACAACAAATGACTTGTATGTTTGTTAAGGCCTTTCCTTTTTCTATTTCCTTATTTTTTTTAATAGGAAAAATTACGCCAACACCCCTAGTTTTTGACAGTATTATAGTGACATCCGCTTGACCAAATTTAATATCAGCGACACCCCATTGACCTGAGAATTTCACACTAACACTTTTGTCAGTTGAAAGCATGAGCATCTTCTGTTTTTGATCGCTATTTTCTGAAGATACCTAAAGATACCCCTGTCAAGGTAAACTTTCATCTTTCATATATGTAGGCTGATGGCAAACTAGGGGTAGATGCTAAGAAGATGAATCCCAGGTTAACACGGAAAAAAAAAAGAAAAAAAAGAAAAATATGAGAAAAGGTTTTCTTAGCTTCATTTCTCAACTTTTCTAGTCAAACACTGATACTTTTAGGGACAATTCTCAGAAAATTCCATGAAGATATCATGATTCCTGTTAGGAAATAAATACGCACTTGGAAAGATTTTTGAGTTCCTCACGATGTATTGACTGGCACATGTTGAAATCTTCAATTGCTAAGTCAAGGAAATATTTGTTGCGAACATTTGAAGAACTGAAACAAAGAGTACAAAAAAGCGACTCCATTTATAGTAATTGAGCATAAAAAAGCTCTGAAAAGGAGGAAGGTCAATGAAAGGATCAAAATCGAAAAAGTTCACCAATAAGAAGTTTTCAGAATCTTCATACTATCGGTCTCATAATGCTCTATGGCTCTCCTGCTTGACAGTCGTCCCAAGTTCGCATAGTATGGCATCTTAAGAGCATCATTCACCTGAAACAAAGAAAGAATTTAACTTTCCAGGTATTACCTTCGCAAACGTCACAATTGAATATGTAAGAGAAACTTAGGTAGGAAACTACCTCCTGGCAGATGTATTTATTGAGTTTGTGATCTGCGTTGGTGGAAATACTAGATAGTTCTTGTTTTAGATAACTACTTGTCCTTAAATTTTGTTTCTCGAGGACAGATTCCTCCGGATGTATGATGATCTCCGATGCCCTAAATATTTCTAAGATAGCACCAATGTCCTTCATATGTCCACCAAGGTAATCGATAATGTGATCTTCCGAGAATTGAGTCAATGGGTCTACATCACAGAATTAAATCTCTTTAAGCATGTGTTGCAAGAAAAATTTGTAAACATGAAGACTTCTAAACTGTGAAACACCTGAAGATACATCATATCCACTAACACGTAACAAACGAAATGCCATTGCGCAAGTGGAACTATCTAAAAGTATGCTCTCCTCCCCTTGCAGCCACAACCTGTTCATTGGCTAATGTCAAGCTTCGAAATAAAAGGCGTCAGCAAGCTTACTTTAAAAAAAAATAAAATAAAAAAAGGAAGAATTAAAACTTTAGCATTCTTGCTTTCAAAAAAAAAAAAAAAAAAAAAAAAACTTCAGCATTCTTGAAGTGCCCTTTCAAAATCAAGAAACTTACCTATATGTTTCATCCAGTACACTTCTGATTTCTTCTTTGAAATGCCGGTCAATTCCCAACCTTTGAAGATTGTCGACCATCAAGAGACGGACATACGTATCTAAAGGATATACCGCTGGAACTGGGGAGGAAAAAAAAAAGATGTAAGAATGATGTGATTTGAAACCAAGAAACCCACATAAAAGTTAAAAATGGAGGAACCTGCACTTCCAAACTTTTCTAAGACGGAGAACAGGTACTTAAGACAATCAGCGTTCTTGAGGTTTGTAAAAGCAACCGCTGTGGTGGAAGGTGAATTAAACAGCGAACCATTTTTCCTTTGGTACTTCATCATAACCGCCTCCCAATCCACTGAATTTCCGATCCCTTCTGAAATGTATGCTAAGTATGCTCTCTGTCCCTCCGAATTGCTTTCATAGGCACTTATAGTGACAAGGCAGTGAGGAAAATTGAGTTAGGATGAATTTTTAAGTTAATGTATGAATTTTTAAGTTGTTTAAGAAAATGATATAAACAATCTTGTAATAATCCGATTAACAGTCAAGGAAAGGCTTCCTACTTAAGATAGAATATCTCTCTCTCTCTCTCTCTCTCTCTCCTTTGTGCTATAATTAAGCTCTTCCTTAGCTGGGTGGTAATGGACCATAATAGGCTCTCCTTTGTTTATAACTTTGTTTTATGGATTTTTTACTGTCGGGTGTCGAATGAATGTGCAAGAGAAAAGAAAAGGATATAAACAAATTCAAATCAATAATATTAAAGAAAGGGGAAATGGTTACCTCTTAAGTTCCAGCTCTCTTTTACGGATCAGGGCATCAAAATTTGAGGGTTGCATAGAAAAATTCAGATCCAAATTCTTAGCATATTCAATCATAGTGGGAAATATGACTTCAAATCCAACAGGAGAATATTGCTTGTCATCAGTAACTGAAGCTAGATTTGCCTCAATAAAATGTAGGCCTGAAACAGGATGAGATTATATCATCAACTCTACGTAGTAAAATGGTTTTCGAAAGAACAAAATCATTAATATATACCTTTGTTTATTTGTTCTTCACCAACGTTCCATTGTTTCAATGCGAGGACACTTGCTAAAGTAGATAACAAAGCATCCTTCATGAGCAAGGAATGGTGATGAGGAAGAGCCCACGCGCCATTGGAGTGTTGATTCTCCAGTAACCAATTTACACATTGAGGGAAAAAGGGGTCCCGTGCAGAACTCGGAGAAGGGACCATTGCCACCCAGGCAGTGTCGTAGGAGGAAACTGAGAGTTCAACCTTATTGAACATCCTTTTGATTTTGTCTTTTGTCTCCTCAAAATTCTGCTCAAAAAATTAAAAAGAACATCACTTCACAATATATTCAAATGGAAAAATAGAATACAAGAAATTATAAATTTAAGAGTTGTCGTACCAATGAGGAAGCATTGCCTTTTTTCGCTTCATTTGATCTTTGTACTGGAAAAGCTGTCACTAACAAATTCAGTGCAGATTTACTTACTTTTACACAAGTATTCAAGGAATCAAACTTAGTTATTCAAACAGCAGCCTGACATATATAAATATTAGATATAAAACTAAAAACAACATTTTGGGGTGGGGAATTTGTAGAAAAAATAGTGAAAGTAACAAGTTTATAATAAGTATTCTATTCAGAGACTGTCACATCTTTGTGGTTAAACATGCAAGTTACAACACCTAAAAAAAAAAAAGAAGAAGAAGAAGAACATGTAAGTTGCAACATAAATACATGAATATTGTATGTTCTTGGAAACACCAAAGAGACAATGATAGAGAGAAACTGTCTCATTTCAAACCCTTCACTCAATGAGTTACCATAAATTACGGTCTGTTTAGTTCGTTGATTCGAGTTTTTAATTCGAATTGAGATGTAATGTTATGTGAGAACTTTTTACTGTAGTAAAAAAGTTAAATGTGACTGTTTTTTAAAGCTTTTTACTGTAACAAAACTCAAATTATAAACTCGAATCGGCGAAATGAACTGCGTGTGATTTTCAAGATAGTCACAACTCAAGACCATGAAAAGTTGTACTCTAATTCCCCAACTGGGTATCATTCACGATACATTAAAAGCCACAAAATAGGATTAAAAAACCAACCTCCATATCAAAAGATTCAGTCAACTATTTTATGAGCAAATTATATTTCATATCTTATACAAACACATCAAACAGTTAAAAAATCAGACTTGAGAGATAGTTATGCACAGATTGTTTTCATCAACATGCACACAAAAGACAAAATATATGATGCATTACTATTACTACCCAAGATTCAACAACCCCATGAGAGAGAGAGAGAGAGAGAGAGATAAAACCTGACGAAGATGAAATGGTGTTACACCTGAGGTGGAGAGTCATGGTTGTCTGAGGACTGACGGGGAGAGAGAGAGAGAGAGAGAGAGAGAGAGAGACCTAAAAAGCAGTAAAGTAGGGGCCAACTAGCGAAGCAAAAAAAGGTTGTACACATATATAGTCCAAACGGTAAGAGGTGGATAAACGACAAAAATATATGTCACAAACAAATACAGAGTCAGTACCGCGTTTATGGTGTCGTTGTCAAAGTTGTTGATGTTCATTTGGATTGGAGTCTGTTTTGCACTTATATTTGGGTGTTTTAAGATTATTCTGGCAGTGGCAAAAATAGAATAACGACAGTTTTTTATTTTTTTTAATTATTAAGATTCTATTTATTTTATTAATTTAAGTTTAAAATTTAAATTTTATTACAGTAAATTTTTTTTATAAATAATTATATCTAATTTTTTTTTTATTTTTATATAAAATTATATTTTAACTTAAATTAAAAACTCAAATCAGCAAACTAAATGAACCTTAAATCTGCATCAAAAGTTTGATTTTATTGGTAGACCTGGCTAATCAGGAATGGTCCTGCTCCTTCAAAGGGTTTTCTATTATTTTCCTTTTTTTGGCCAACAAAAGAAACCAACCACCAATTGAAATACTGACATTATAAAAAGGAAATAAAATAATTAAAAAAAAAACAAAGAAAAGGAAAAGGAAAGTGCATTGTCCTAATTAAACTTAGAATGGTCCACGACAACTTTTCTGATTAAAGGATATGTAATAGAAGGTAATGAAAAGGATAATGAGTTTAAAAAGGAATGTAAATGAATAAGAAATTTTCTTTTTATATTTTTCGAATGTTATTTATCCATTATATTGTAGATTGGAAATAATTTAATCTTTCTTTTAGTGTTTACTAAATTTAAATATAGAAGCTTTATCAATTTAATTACTAAAATATCTTTTACACATAATTAGATAATTATTTGTTTCATTGTAAGAAAAAAAGTAGATTCATATTTATTCTAATTATTCAATATTAATACTAATGAAAAAGTTATAGTTGATATTCACTTTTCTTATTCTGTAATAGTAAAGGAGGATTTCGTGATATGTTAAAGAAAAAAAAAAAAAAAAAAAAACGATTTCATATTTTTATTAAGTTCTGTTAATTTTTTCCCCTTGATATGATTATAATTTGCAGATAGTCAAAAACAGTGCAATACTGATAAGTTTTATTTTTATTTTTATTTTTTTTTAAGACTACTATTAAAAGTTCCCTTCTCTCCTTTGGAGCACCCTGTTTGGCTGCCTTTATATATAAATAATAATAATAATAATAATAATAATAATAATAATAATAATGGCAAATTTGAAGTAGATGGAAAGAAAGGGATATTCTGGTTAGATGTTCAATCTTATCTTATTCTATTAAATATAATAATGAAAACTTTGCCTAAAAAAACAATGAATAATAATTTTGTTTCTTAAAGTAAAACAAATTGGCATTGGACTTATATGCTAGATAGCTCTTCGTTATAAAAAAGAAAAAAAAAAAAAAAAAAAAAAAAATAGCTATGCGTTGAAACTTGAAAGTTGTAGTAAGTAGGCATCCCATATTTTGGAATTAGCGTCGGCTTACAAATAGTATATTTGTTTTTTTTCCAGCAAAAGATAGTTTATTTATTTATTTATTTATGTTTTTTTAGATTTTGAGGGGTATGTTTAGTACCTTTCAAAGGAATACTAAATAACAGAATAGAATTACATCACTACCTAAGTTAGTTAACACTTTGTAACACAATATAATATGCACTACAAATAACATCATGAAGCCTGCATGTCCTATATGCATGTAGTGTCTTAAATTTGAATTTAGAAACCATTCTGATTTTTTGTTTAGGATCTTCTCAGTGTAGCAATATACCGGTTTTCTGTTAATTAAATATGTATAAAATCACTTAAAAATTAAAAAATACACAAATTTAATGATTAAAAAAACTTAATTTATTAATACAGCATGCGTACCTAAAAATATCTTTTTTTTTTTTTTTTTTTTAAAACTACCAAAAGAACGAAGGATTTTTGTTTTAAATATTTATAAATCATCTCAGCTCGGGTCCCTTGGTGCTAAGAAATTGTTGTTTGTGTAAAGCTAAAATTTTCTCATTTGTGGTTTATAACCTGTCTCTTCAGGACTTGGAAAAGAGAACTGCCTACTTCATTTTCTTTTCATAAATTGTGTCGCGTGGCCAAAAAACTCACCTCCTATTTAGCAATTAACGCTGGTTTTGGGTCTTCTAATGGTAATGATAAATAACCCTATTTTTTGGTTGTTGATTTGGTTAATGAATTAACATTATAATATTAGAATTATTTTTAATTTATGTATATTTTTTTATAAAAAAAAATATTACAACAAATCACAAATTATAATTAAAATTAAAAGTTGAATCCTTCTTTCAAACGTTGACATCAATGTTTCCTAACAGCATTTGCAAAAACTACTTTCATCTATGATCTATCCATCTCTCTCTCTCTCTCTCTCTCTCTGGCAAGGCCGAAAAGAGCCGCACAAATGACCTCGTGACACGACGGCAACGCTCAATTGATGTAATCGATAACATCCGCCAAATTTTCAACAAAATTGTTATACGTAACACACAAATTTTTTTTTTTTTTTTCCTCACAAGATAACAATGAAAATTTACAAAATATATATAGTCTCATTTAAAAAGGGTATAAAGGACAAACAATTAGATAATAATATTTGCCCCTTAAGGCTAGCTCAAGTGGTTGTGTATGTAAGTGTGAGAATGTGATTTAAACTTCAAATATGATGGTTTTAATTCCTTTTAATATAGTGAGAGTCATAGACTCCACACCGTATATCGTATTTAATAAAAAAAAAAAAAAAAAAAAAAAAAGGGAGGATACCATTGCATTACAATTTACAACCCAAGAATGAGCAAATGTCCCCAAAATGCAATCTTGGAACATCCTTGATCAATTCTTCCCAATTATTTCAAACACCCATGTTTGACCAAACAAACATCTTGAAGCTAAGAATCTGGCCTCAGTTCTCAATTAACAACAAAGAAAAATATTTTTTTCTCATTCAAAATTTCAGGAATGTTTGGAAGCACTCCGATCAAGTGATCGTGGGCTCGGATTCTTCTGAAGCAAATAAGGTGGAAGGAAAGATGGGATGAAGAATGCCAAACCCAGACAAAGTATTACCAAGACCATCACCCACCAAGCTTTGTGTGGAATACCCAACAACAGTTCATTACAAACTGCAACGAATATAAAATGGATCATGTTTAGCGTAAAAACAAACTACAAAATGGTTGAGCAGTATAATGCACGAATACAAAAAGGAAGGGAAAAGGGGGAGAAAAATTCTCGAGGATTTGATATGAATAGTCCCCAAGTCAATTTAGGCTTCCAGATTGATTATAATTTTCCATCTAAATCACATTCTGAAATGAAATTCAATCTCCTTTTTTTTTTGGTTTACAACTGTTACTAATAGAAACAGGATTCCTTCATACGACAAAGAGATGCAAGTATTTCAAAAGAATAAGGGAAAACAATATAGGATCTACTAATTTCAAAGGAACAATAGTCAAATAAAAGATGGCACTACACTACCTATGTTGAAAAGAATGAATTCTCTCTCCGAAACATTAGGTATCGCAACAAACCCCTCGGGCTCCACACTAACCAAGACATACATTCCTTCCTGCACAGCACAAACGTATATGTAACGTTTTGTTTATAGATTCATAATTATAATTCATGATTCTAATTTTTGAAATTTAAATTTTTTGTGGAAGAAAATAGAGAATCATAAATCATGATTCAAAATCATAAACGAATACATGAAACAAACCCGTCTATTTCATAACAACAGAAATGTGTTAATCAAAGTTTCAAAGGCGACCACAAACCTGATCAGAATCAAGAGCATCGGTCTTGAAAATGATCTTTTCCGTGTTGAGCAATCTTCTATTCGTGTGCAGCGCCAAATCCGACTTGTCTCTCCTCAATTCTAAGGAAAAGCTGGCTGGTATCTATTAATAACACCAAAAACCCAGTTGAGATTTTCTATAGAGAAAGCTGAATGAAGGGAACTTAGGGAAGAGCAACTATGTAGAGGCATGGAATACATACAGAAGCCGGATACGATATCTTTACTTCATACAACGTATAAGATTTAAGCCCTCGTAGCTCATAAAGTCGTGAACCCATTTGAAGAGGCAGCGTTTCCCTCCAAAGTTCCTCCCCGACATTCAGAACTTTGCCGTCTATCCTGTGCAATTGATCAAGCACCAAAACTTGACAATGAGATCGACTAGACCTAAGCGGTCGTCAAAATGTAGTAATAATCAAGACAAAATCTGACATACTAACGTATTTCCGCAGCTGCAAATTCGGCAAACAATAAGGGTGTGGAAGATATAGAGCAGAACGAACAAGTTAGGAAATTCTACAACACGCATTTTGTATAAACAAATTCTTCAACTATTCAGCGTGGAAAACTGCGAAAATGCAGCTCCGCAATTGATTCAACTGTGGTCTATATCATCTCCTGTTTACACAATGAGCTGGAAAAACAATGATAGTTGTTAAGGACCCATAAGATGAAACAACAGAACATTGGAATTAGGCAAAAACTCTCGCATTGTCGGAGAGTTTGTTTTCTGGTTTTGATCCTATGAGTTCTCTGTCATGAGCTTCTTGACACATTTCATCAAACAGTTTATGTGCAATAACAAACTTGGGCTTATAAAAAAAATCTACGGAAGAAAGCTAAAGAAAAAATATGATACTTAACAACCTGTCACGTCTTTCCAATTAAGAACAATCATGGAAAAAGGAAAAGCTTTAAAACCTTTATCTTTCCAATTTTAGGTTTTGCTCACAGAAGATTCCTTAAGATATAGAATGTGGTTTTACATCGATTGACATTTAGTAACTTAGAAGGCTGATTTTCTGATACAAAGCATGATAGTCACAACAGACACCAATTCTTCTGCAAACTCCTTGAAGATATAGAAATCATGGAAGTAACACTTACTGTATTCCGCTACCGGATGAGCATGTACCGCTTTTTGTACAAGTTCTACGACTCCCATTCACACCATTGCTTGCAATTGCTCCTCGATCCACGTAATTTAACAAGTTAATAACACAAAAGATAAGAAGCAGCCTGCACAAAACATCGCAGAATAGTTCATTACGCCTTAACAGCGTCACTTTTACAAGCCTCCCACATATATATGATCCAATTTCAGAGCCCAAGAAGCTATATAAACAAACCTCAGGAAGCAAATTACACTTCCATTAATATGATCATTAATCTAATGAAAAATTTCCCGGTATTCTTGATCAAAACTCAGAATTTAAACAGTCATAAAAAAAATAAAAATAACACATCCTTTAAACGAGAATTTGTCTCAAGTCTCACTAAAAAATGGAAACAAAATATTACAATCTAATTCCACTAAAATGGTCATTAACCATCTAACTTTATCTATGTTTTCTCAGCAACCAAATCCGGATTAAAAAAAAAAAATAATAATAATGTTAGTTCTCATAACTCCCATTTGGAAGCCAATAAATAAATAAATAACAGAGGAAACAAAGAAAATCAAAGTGCAATTCTCAACAACTCCCATGGCCCAAAAAATTCCGAACCATTGTGAGCCGAAAGCCAAAAATTCTCAAATTTTCTCCAGACCCAAATGAGAGAACATGCAAAAGATAACTCTCACAAAAAATAAATAATAATGATAATAATAATCCTCACCCGTCACCAATTGCGCAGAGAGAGAATGGGAGTCGAGAGGAAGAAGAGTCTCTACGAACAAGAACCAACAACCAACACTCCACAGTATTTCTCAAACGACAGTAAAATTTGGTTTTGTAGATTTTTTTCTCTTTTTAATTTTTGTTTTATTTTATTTTTTGAAGATTACACTCTTGGGATTGAATTCTACGAAGACATGAAAAGGGTAAAATATCAAAAAAAAAAAAAAAACACAAACACACAAGAAAAACCCAGCAAAACCTACCGTTCTGCATCCATATAGTAGAGAGAGAGAGAGAGAGAGATATATATATACATATATATATATATATATTTTTTTTTTTTTTTCCCGTTGAGGAATTCTTTTATTTTTTTAATTTATTTTATGGTATCTAATCAAACGACAAGTCGTACATTTCACCTTGCTCAATGAAGGGTCTATATTTATCCATTGGCGCCTCCAGTCCAGGTTGAGGCTCGGGAAGCAATAGCAAATTCATCATCATTAGCATCATCATGATGCAGCGGCAGCTTCCAGTGCGGCTGATGAAGTCTCTCGCTGTGTCTTCTTCGCGTCCATACACCTCTACTCTCCAAGAACTTGCTTTTGCCCACCACCCCAAAGGTCTCTCTCTCTCTCTCTCTCTCTCTCTCTCTCTCTCTCTCTCTCTCTCTATATATATATATATATATATATAGTAGTATTGTTGTTCCTTTTCAATTTTGCATGTGGGCTTTACTAGTTCTGCACTTTTTGGCCTCTGGTTCTGTCTCCAATTCCAGTTTTGCGGTGACAAAGCTACAAAACTTTAGCTTGAGTCTACGCCTTTTACAACATATAGGAATTGCTGACTACAGGAACAATGTGAGAACAGAAGGGCATTGCATTTTATGACTTTTGGTAGTCCTCCATGGGCACAATAAACTATTGAGGGCTCGTTTGGTTTAATTTTTTGGTTTAATTTTTCTTGTTTGTTTTTGGTTTTAGAAAGTAGAAGAGGAGATGTGAAAGCTATGACTTTTTGAGTTTGTGATTGGAAGTTGGAATCATATTTTTGAACGAGTTTAATTAGACCAAAAGATATTAAATATTTTTAATGAGCTATAAGAGTGTCAGTATTAAGTTCATAAAAACTTTACTAGGTTTTGGTACAAGTTTGTTCTCATAAAACTTTCTGGGGAAGCAATTTTTGGGTGTGTCTCACGCTCATATTCCTCATGTTTGGGTGTGTCTCACTCTCACATTCCTCATGTATGGTTAACTCTCAACAGGTTTGGACCCGTCGGGTCCACTTTGAATCCGTGCCTCAATCCAAACCCGTGTTTGTGAAGAAAAACACATGTTGTTGCCTATACTTTTAGCCATAGAAGAATTTCAGAGTGTTTAGAACTACACTTTTTAGAGATCTTAATGGGACAAATTAATATTTAAATTTCAAATAGATGATAAAAATATCATAATAAAGTCTATAAACCTTATTAAAGCTCCAATACAAGTTTTAAAGTTTTCTCAGAAGATATTTGTTGTGAAGTCACCTTTTGTGGCTTTGAATTATACTTTGCTCTCATCTTTGTTGTTGTGTTGGTATGGACCAGACCTTTTGTATGGTTATCCTGCATATGTAATGCCACGCCTAAGGTACAAAAGACCAACAGATCTTGGGCTATCAAATTCAATGATTGGAAATAAAGAGTTGCAATCCAGTTTATGATGCTTTTTAACGTTATATTATAATTGTCTTTGGGCGGTTTTTCTTTTGTTTAGTCTGGATCTTTAGTCACGAAAAATGCTATTTATCACTTTGGTGATGCACGCACCACATATGGGTGTCAGCGCAACAAAACTACCTAGCAGTGTGGGGCCTAGTAATTTTACAGTTACCAATGGTGATGAATAACTGTGGTGTTCGACTTGGAAATAATCTTGTTTCAGTGTGAGCCAAAAGTTTCAGTTTTGAGTTCACGTTGCCAAGGCTGCTTGTTTTAATTTTCGCAGCTGGGCTCTGGTGCATTGTCTTCTCTATGTGTGGCTAATTTGACCTAAATGCTTTGTGGAAAAATGATAGCGTACTTTCATAGACATTTTTATTGATTTTCTAAATCTTGTTTATCCGCGGTAGGTAGGTGTGGCAAAAGTTGTACTAAAGAAAGGGAAGACACAACTCTTCAAGGATGGAAGCCCAATGGTTTATAGTGGAGCAGTTGATAGAATAATTGGTAGACCGCCGCCGAGGACAGGTGATGTTGTGCTGGTAGCCGATGGTGAAGAGACGCCTATAGGGTGGGGCATGTACAATTCTGTTTCCATGTTCTGTGTTCGGATGATGCAGCTAGAAGAAGAAGCAAAAAGGTATGATATTCAAGAGCTTGCATTGCTAATGCAGTTTATCTCCTTCAAGTGGACTTTTAAAGTTTTTAATCTGCATGATGCAGAGAGCCTTCATGTGCATTAGACGTGGAGAAGCTGCTTGAAACGAGAATAGATGCAGCCATAGAACTGCGTAGGACTTTGGGCCTTCCCTCAGCGAATACAAATGCTTTTCGACTTGTGAATAGTGAAGGTGACAGGTAATTCAACCTCAAGTTATCTGCTAATTATTTCACCTGGAGTGGATCGTGTGATTCTGTTAACTTAAGCACTTATTGGGATTTGGAGGTAACTGTAAGATAAGGGTAACTCAATAGAATAAAACATATGTTTTTTTTTTTTTTTTTTTTTTCAAAAATAAAAATAAAAAACGTATGTTTTTGTTTTCAATAAAACATAATTTTTTTTCCATCATTACTAAAGTTTCATGTATCAAGGTTTGCTGAATGCCAAGTCCATATGCAGTAGACTCAGTTTTCAAAATAAATTTTTATTTGAAAAGATAAGGGCGTTCTCATATTGATCAGTTTGTTTGAAGGAAGAGCGAAAAATAAATAGAAGATGGGAGAAAGTTAGGAACAATTCTTGTAGATTATGCATAGTTCGAAAATTGATGCCAATGCTTTACCACAGATTGTCAGGACTAATAGTTGATATCTTTGGGGATATAGCTGTAATAGCATCGTCTGCTGCTTGGGTTGAGAAATACAAACAAGAAATTGAGGCCTGCATCGGTAGAATTAGTGAAATTAACCACATAAACTGGAGACCCTCTGTCGAAATTTTGAAGGAAGAAGGATTAGACGCGTTAAATCTCAAGCAATTACATTCATCTACTTGCCCCACAAGAACAAAGGTAGGCAAGTCCTTTGAACAATATATTTTGTACATTTAGAGGTCTTCTCTCTCATATAAATATCTTTATAAGTGATGATTTAAAAACACTTTAGCATGTAGTCTTGACTTGAAAATACAATCCACTGTCACCTCTTCACTTTATGCATGGCTTCCCCTTGCGTTTTTTTTCCAGTCTACAGAGGTCACAAGTATCACATGCTGGACTTGCATAAAAGCGTGCTTCTCATCCAACATTTAGCTGATGCATAGCATATTCGCTGTTTTACTTCTTTCTGCATAATCATTGAATTTTTCAAAATATCTTAAACGAGCAGATGCTTGGTACCTGCAATTCTATGCTTTAAGTTCTTGTTATTTTCTGATGCCATCCTGCTATATGTCAAGGTCGTCGAAAATGGGATTTGTTATGCTATTTCACTTGAAGGGCAGAAGACTGGATTTTATGCTGATCAACGCGAGAACCGTCAATTCATATCAACAGTTTCAGATGGCCAGAAAGTGCTCGATGTTTGCTGCTACAGTGGTGGCTTTGCTCTCAATGCCGCACAAGGAGGCGCCATTAATGCTACAGGTATTCTTTAATTCCTGGAATTTTTATTCTCTGCAAGTTTTCCCCAATGCCATGATTTTCCATCACTTGTCTTTTAAAAGAAAATCAGTTAGCTGAGGCATACCAACATTACCCAAAGTCTATTTTCAATTAGAGTTGGATGTTTTCCTTTATATGGTTCTTGTGAAATTTGACCCTTATGAACCACTGTTAAATTTTCATGGCATTGAGTTTTTGTCCCAATTTGATCCTTCATTCCTTTGAATTAATTTTTTCTGGATGTGGGATATCTGATATCAGAATTGAAACACTTGTCTAATAAGACAACTTTCTATTGTTTATTTTTCTATCAAAAAAAATATATCGCTTATTTTATTTAACAAAAATATCCGTAATATTTAACTTTCCAAATCTTTTCTTACCTGAAACTTACCACTTTTCTTTTTGCCTGCAGTAAATATTGTTGATTTCTTGTTAAATAATATAAACAGAAGAAATGTTGCTTTATCAAATGTGATGAGCTGAAAAGACGTTCATAAGAGAGTAAAAAACAAAGAAACCCCTTGAGAAGAGTTAAGGCGTATGTGCTTGTTACCAAATTTTTTAAATGACGTGGTATAATATCATTGGTTAGACGTGTTCGGAGCAAGGAAAATCTGACAGGGGATCGGATTCCATTAAAGAATACCAACAATAGGAGCCTTTCACATAGTTTTGTAAGATAAATGTCACTTGTTTATTTTTTCTATGATGTTAGAGGAGCCACCTGGTGTGTGAAAGGAATCCTTTCAATTCAGATTATGGAGTTATTTAATATTAGAAAATGCGACTTATTCTGGTTTTCACTAGAATAGGACGTTCGAAATTATATTTTCCTTTTAGTCTAAACATGTTCCTGACTGTTGGCATTGTCAGGTATTGATTCGTCAGTGCCGGCTCTAGAGCTAGCGAAAGAAAATATCGTTCTTAATAACATGGATCCGGAAAGAATATCATTTCTAAGAGAAGATGCAACTGTGTTCATGAAGGATGCTCTTTCTAGAAATGAATCTTGGGACATTGTCATTTTAGATCCTCCTAAACTAGCACCACGAAAAAAGGTAAAGTCTCGTTTTGGTGATCGATTTTATACATTTCTATTATGCCATGCAGGCGTTTTTGTTCACTTGCTTGGGTTAGTGAAGCAGAAACTCAACAGACTAAAAAGTTGAGAACAAAACAAAACAAAACGAAAACAAAAACAATATATGGACCAATATGAAGTGAAAGTATGACAGTAGTAAAAAGAAAGTTTAGCAGTTATGATTTTCTGTTGCCACTTGATGTATCAGTTCTGAATCCAGGTTTTACAAAGTGCATCGGGCATGTATCGGACATTAAATTCATTGGCGATGCGGTTGACAAAGAAAGGCGGTCTTCTTATGACTTGTTCATGTTCTGGAGCCATGACCCAAAGTGGGATGTTCTTGCGCATTCTTCAGGCAAGTAGTCTTTTCTGGTGTCTCAATAAAAGTTTAAAATTTTTATATCCCAATAAGATGATATCCTCTACAACTTCTTTGGCATTGAAAACTTGGGTTCTTTTCTATATGAACTAAACTTGATTCAGATTGCTAAGAGTCAAGCGCAAGACATTAATATCATGAATGACATACATTCTTGCTTGTCGAGTTCTTCAACAGAAGGATCTTTTTCGTGAAAAATGATAAATGCAAGGGGTGTCATGGCCTTAATTGTTTCCATCCCATTAAGAAATTATTTTTTCACATTTAAATGCAATGGAAAGAGAGCACTTTAACCACAAATATTTCGCTGGAACCATCTATCTTGTTTAGCTTTAATGGGAAAGTGTCCCAAATTGGAATGGGTTTTTTACTTTTTAGCACTTGTATAATTGTACTCCTTTGAACTTAACGTGGTTCGACACTTTCAAATTTCGGAGGAAATAACTATATATATATATATATATATATATATTAGAATTAATTTTAAAAATTCTCCTTAAATTATATCCGTGGTAACATTTTGCCCTCTGATCTTTAAAACGTAACATTTATTCTCCCTAAACAATGAAATGTTTAAAAAAAAAAAACCCTCTTAGTCAGGTTTTTAACTGAAATTGACATTTATTTTGTTATTTTAAGGGTATTTTAATAATTTTATGGTTTAAATGTAATTTGAATCTAAACTAATTTAAATATTAAAAAAACGTCATAAATTTTTTTATTCTACCAAAAAAATCGTAAATTTTTTAACTTTCATTCAATTAATAATAAATGTATCATAATTAAAAACTCAAATTTAAATTAATTTTAAATTCAAACTAAATTTTAAATTATAAAGCTACTAAAATACCATAAAATAACAAATTACATGTCAATTTTCCTTAAAAAAACTTAACTGAAAAGATTTTTTTATTAACATTTCATTATTTATGAAAAATAAATGTTACGTTTCAAATATTAAAGAGTAAAATATTATAAAAGATATAATTCAAAAAGAGATTTTGTAATTAATCCTATATTTTAATATATGTGCCTCTAAAGTTCTTGTAGTTTCACTTTCATCATTAAAAAGTGTACTTTTCTTTAAAATCTTGTAGTTGATTTTTTTATTTTTATTTTTTATTTTGATCAGGGGGCTGCTTCTATGGCGGGAAGAAAGATTACATTTTTAAGACAGAGTGGAGCTGCATGTGATCATCCTATTGATCCATCTTACCCAGAAGGCACTTATCTTTCTAACATCCTTCTCAGAGTGCTTTGAATTTTCAAATATTATATCATCACTCTGCACTCATTTCTTGTGGAAAGACAAAAGGCAGATAATCCCAATTGAAAACATTTTATGTTTTCAAAATAACTATGAAGTGAATTAAGAACTACTGTTGCTGGATTTATACAAAAGAAAGCTTTTGATATCATTATCTCATAAAGAAGAGGAAAAGAGAATCAATCCCAGCAAGCACAACAAAATGCCTTTTAAAACTTTTATACAGACTACTTTCAGATAGTTTTTTTAATTTTAATACACATAAAATTACATCTACTAATTGAATTTCTCAAGCCAAACAAATCTTAAATACGAAATATGGTTCCACAAGCCATCTTATCAGTGTCCTGCTGGATTTCTGTTCCATGACAAATATGAAGGATCCCCGAGTTGCCTGGAGAGAAAAGGAAGCAAGAAGATCAATAAAACATCTTTCTAAAGTATTAATTTTTAATGATTAGAGTAATGCTAGGTGTACCAACTCTTTTACCAACTTTATATTACTGATTCATGTGACACGTTTTCAAACACCCAACTGTTGTAAAAGAATAAATATTCATTTGCCAAGTGAGTGTATTAAAAGGAAGTTGGTAAAAATAATTACTATACCAAGCATCATTTGGATTTGGAAAGTTTATGCAGTACCTTGGCTTTACAAGATATACAATTGTGAAAGCCATAGCCAAGAAGAAGCAGAGCCCACCCACGGTGAGGTAGGCGATGCCCATAAAGTCGTTCTTGCCGCCGAGCCAGCTAGTGGTAGAAAGAACCAGCTTCTTCTTGCCACTGAAGCTGTAAGTATTATAGTAGTTCTTCAATGTCACCTCTATGACATCGTCTGCCTCAAGATCCACCTCTATTTTCCCGTACAACTTTCTAAAAGTTGGAAGTGCAGCGGTTCGCATCCAAACAATAAGGTTCTCCTGCTCACTCAACTGTTGAACAAAACATGATAAAAACATATAAACAATGCCATCCAAGAGGGGGAAAAAGTAAAATTGAACAAAAAAAAAATGTTCAAAGAATCACCTCTAACTTAAAAGGGATAAATAAGGTCAGCTAATATTTACCGTCATTTCTCAAGAAATCCCAAAAAGTTTCAACATCTCAAATAAACGCTAAATTTTAAGAAAAGGAGAAGTGAGAAGAGGAAGATATTATTGACTTTGACGAAAGAGTATCGTAGTTCGTAGGAGAATGATATCAATTACCCAGAATAAGATGAAATCCACTTTTTGAAACCTCATAACCAGGGAATCCCACTTATAACAGATATAGTACATAGTTCTTTGTTGTTTCCAGAAAAACCCACCCCACTCAAAGTGTGTAAAAACAAAAAGATTAAAGAATCGCAAATTATTTCACTTTTGCAAAAATTGGGGTAGAAGTGATATCATTGCTAGTACGAGGAAAAATCTTTTACATTATTCAACAGCAAAAATAGAATGATCCAACTTTAGATGTCTCCAAAGTTAAAAAGTTGTTTAGCTCGTTGGAAGAGTCTCAAGTCGATATCATGTGTACTTGGACAACACTCTTTCATTATCTCAAGACTCTCACTTCAAGATAAAAACTAGCGATTCTCTGCTAAGCCTGAAACTAATTTATTCCCTCCAGTCCTAAACATGCAATGCACAAGAATGTAAATACTGAAACTTCATTTCTAGCAAGTGGTAAAAGCTTACCGGTATGCTATCATTAAGATCAGCACCACCTCTAAGAGTTCCATTCTGAAAGTTTTTCGGAAATACGTCTTTGCCAAACTTGTGCTCCCTATCACTCTTCCACGAGATACCCTTCTTGTTGACCGCCAACTGTTGGTTGTTGCGCGAGAAGCTATAGGTGTCATTGAACAAGCTCCAAGCAATGAGACCGCAAGGCACAATTGGAACCCGCCCATTTGTATAATCTTCGGGGTTACATGAGCTTACGTCATCCGCGCTACTATTATCTCTCAATTGTTTATCACTTCTGCTCTTAACATACCTAAAAAAAATAATAACAATAAATATTTTACAACGTTAAAAACTGGTAATATAAACCAAGTCTAAGCTTCTCTTAACTTCTATTGGGAATTAAATAAATTAAGCATGGCCAAAGACGTTAAACCAGATATGTGGATTAACCATGACTTCATGTACTTTTTGAAGAGTAAGCAAAAAATATTTAGTGCCCTAACATGTTATGCACAGTTCATGAACACACAGACTGTAGATGACATCCTCAATCTAGCCTTCCTAATCACATAAAAATAATCAAACTACACATCATTATCAGGTCACAATCAAAGAAATCATCATGCAGCCGAGCTCATCAACTTTCATGTTCCACTGTTAGCCCAGAAATACTCAAATAAATGCTATGATCAACCAAAGCTACCAACCAACCACCCCCAACAAATCTATTGCTCAAAATAAATTAAGATGAATGATCTGGTCATAAAATTTATTCTTTTACCCATCTGCGGATATCCATAAGAGTTTTATTGCATCGCCATTTTTTTCATTTAGTATCTCTTTTTATGACAAAAATCAAAGGAAAAGAAAAGCTATGCCAAAAGAAAAATCAGAAAAATTCCCTTAGTGGGCTTGAGTTCAAAATTGGAGCCCCCGTTGAACTTTATGATTGTTCGTTGGGGAACATGTATCTCATGGTTATTCACCATGTAGGTAGTCCTAAAAAAATGAGTTCCGAACCATAGACCTGACCGCTCAACAAGCCCCTCACAGTTTGCATCATATAAAAAAATAATAAAAAAATAAAAGATGAAAGAAAGAAAAATGGAGGTTTTGGCAATCAGAAGTATATACCTGCGGTGATTCTGGTAGAAATTATCAAGCTGATAATACACATATATAGGCTGCTTCATACGCTTTGGAACCTTTAAAGAAACAGAAGGAAGATATATAAGCTCATCAATTTCAAAAATAAAAAGATAAGAAAAGTATGTACATATATATGTATGGGTGTCGTTTTAATGGTCACTCTAATATTTATCCATCGATGGGTATCGTTGTTTTAGCCGTAACATATTGATCTTATGGTTGTAATAAATTGTATAGTTGGCCATGTCACCAAATTGCTATATTTAATGGGTAACCATCGATGGAAACATAACATTGAAAACTCATCCATATATTGATGGAGACATAACCATTGAAAACTCATCCATGTATGTATGCACGTATGTCCATAGCTATTCTATAAAAGAAAGAAGATCTTGGTGCGTGTTTTTGTAAGGAAAGAAGTCGTCAACAATGGATACCCAATGACTGCTAATGGTGAAGAATGCACACACCAGTAACAATGATTGACCTCGAAAGACATAAACAAGAAGACACTTACTTTTATTGATCTATTGCATGATTTATCTTCAGAGCTTTGGATATATTGGACCTTATCATTTCTAAAGCGCAGAGGTATACAATCAGTTTCATATCGATCAACAATTTCAACAACCTGCACGAAAGTTATTTTTGATGAACAACCATACAATTAGAAATTAGACAAACAAATATCAAAAACAAAAAGAGTTGGATCCAAGTCAAATATACATCTCGTGAAGCGAAGAGGGAAACAACTCCAATGGGGATGAAGACAATGCTGACAAGCATAAAAGCTGAAATCACCTGTCAAAACACACAAATAGAAACAAATAGTACAGGTAAGAGAGGGAGAGAATCAATCAATCAGGTTCCCAGGTATGTATATAGCACCACTACATATATATCATCTATACAAGAAGATTTAAACAAAATCTTACCCATCTTGGTGTAAGAATGGGCTTGCATGCTGGAAGTTCCTGCTGAGTAAATCTGGAATCTGAGAATTAAAAATTTCAAAAATAGAATCCACTTTAGTTCTGAAGGCCCAGTCCATAATAACTCTGTAATGTAATTCCTACATTGACATCAAATAATGCATAATTCCTACTTGTCTATAAGCCTATTTCTCTTCTTACATGCTACAAGTTTAAAAATTATAGTACCATAAGATTAAGAATAACCCTTAAGCGTCACAAGCCAGCTTGAGAAGCGGTCAACTACTTTACATATATGCATCAAGAACAAGTCAACAAAGCTAGATAATGATGCAACCAATCTTCTAGAAAAGAGCATGCATATACATAAGGATCTGTCGGCTTCAATCGTTATCATAAAAGCAAAAGGCCTGCTATTTTCATGCATGGAATCTCGATCGATCCTAACATTGACTAATAGACTCTCAATCGACCACAAAAACACAAACCAACTTCAAATGTGTCACTAAAAATTAATTTGAACACAACCACGTTGGTCTTCCCCTCCAAGCACGTAAAAGCATAAGCGAGCTGAAAATTGTCTCAGGTCACAAATCCAATCCCCACTCACCTTTCCGGGCAAATTTTCCAGTCTAATTCCAACCACCACATTTCAATAGCTCATCAGAAATCTTCCAGAGGATGTTAATTTTATTAGCAAGTTTAATGGCTGCTATGAATGTGTATCTATACGGATCTTGATCAATATTTTCTCATCAAGAAGAACTCTACCATGATCAGTTCATCAATACAATTCAAGTTCAACCATGCATTTGATGCAACAAAGAAGCAAACCTCAACAACAAATCTCAATAACAGGCCTAAGTCTAACAATTTCTCAAACATAAAGTAACTACATAATTGAGCTAGAAAACTAGACACGAAATTGAATAATAAAATTCCTAAGCAAGAGTCAAAATTGATACATCGATTCACAACACACACAAAAAAAAAAGTCAATGACAGCTTACAAATACGATCCGGCGCATCAAAACAATAAAACAAAAAAAAAAAAATGACAAACAGAACTTTATTAACATAATAATGTTAACAAAATAACCACAGAAGCCAAATCGGAACAAAGTTACGACTTGGGCACTCATAAATTGAACTTAAGCATAGGAAAAAGAAAAGGAAAAGAAGAATTGTAAGGGAAATTACATTTGGGTCGCTTGGAATTCCGTCTGGCAGCTGAGGAATCGGCCGATCCGGTGCCTCCGGAGCTCGAAGTGGGCGTATTCGGACTCATCAGAGAAGAACCTTAACTTAATTCGAAGAAGAAGAAGAAGACGAAGAAGAAGAAGAAGAAGAGGAGATTTCGGGATTTTGATTATGGAGATTTGATTTGGGGATTTTGTTGAGGGTTTTGTTTGGGTTGGGAAGATATTTGGTACGCTTTGACTTTCTTTTCTTGCGGGAGAAAAGGAAAGAGAAAGGATGTTTCTCTCTCTCTCTCTTTCTCTCTCTATTCAAGGAAGCCGGCCAGGGCTCTCTCTCTCTCCTCTCGTGCTTTCATTGTATTCTAGAAGAAGAGAGAAATTGTTTATTGTTTTAGAGAGAGAGAGAGAGAGAGAGAGAGAGAGAGGAAATGGAAGAATTTCTGGATTAGAAGCAACGACCGATGACCATTCAAACGTCAAAGATGTACTCGCTTTCTAATAATTTTCTGCAACTCGTTTCTATCATGTTTTTTCTTTCTTTCTTTTTTTTTTTTTTTTTTTTTCTCCCTCTTTAACTGTTTGTCCTTGATTAAGCTATTACAAAATATAAATTGTCCCTTTTTTTACAGGTAAATTATATACACAAATATATATATTTTTTAAATTCACAAATAATCTTTTTTTTTTTTTTTTTTGGTGTAGAATACACAAATATTCTGTTGAACAGATCTTGTCCATTGTTTGTTTCACACTTCTTCCGTCGGAAATTTTCAAATATTTGACAAGGCCGAGAAGAGTTCTTTCGCCCTCATAGGATTCATCTGTCAATCAATTGGATTGAAAGCGAGTGCTCCTTTCAATTTGGAATAAAAAATTTTATGGTCCGTCGAGTTAAGAAGTGATTTTATGTGAAAATTTTTTATTATAATAAAAAAATTAAATACGATTATTTTTTAAAATTTTTTACTGTAATAAAATTTGAATTATAAACTTGAATCGGTGAAATGAACGAGGCCTAAAAAGTACATGAACCTTGTTTAATTTGCCGATTTGAGTTTTCAATTCGAGTTTAGACGTAATTTTATATCAGTGATTTTAATTGTAGCAAAAAAGTTAGACTTTTTATAAAAACTTTTAATTATAGTAAAACTGGAATTGAAAACTCAAATCGGTGAAATAAACGAGATCATATTCAATTATACTATGGGAGTTTATGTGAATAGCCAATATTGACCGCCTTTTTAAATTAAGATAGTCCTCGTTCATTTCATCAATTAGAGTTTCAAATTCGAGTTTTGCTACAGTAAAAAGTTCTCATAAACAGTCACTTCTAACTTTTTTACTACAGTAAAAAGCTATAACATAAAATCATATCTCAACTTAATTACAAACTCGAATCAGTGAACTAAACAGTGATAGAACATATACTTTTTAAACTAATAAAATTTAAATCAGTAAACCGAATAAGACAATAAATTAATACCTTACTATTTAAATTTTATGTTAAATTCTTAATCATTTTTACCTAAAAATACACCATGCCCTTTAAAAAAAAAAAAAAAATTCTTAAAGTATTTTCTTACAAAAGTTAAAATTTCTTAAAGTAAAATGTTTGTTTTGATCCAAACATTAGTCACCTTTTTATTGAGACAAAAAAGGCAACCAATACCATGGGTAGGGCTGCTCATAGTCTAGTTTGACCGTTAAGCTTTTAGACCAGACGATTAATAACGGTTTTTAAAAATTTAGATCGGATTAAGTCATTTATAAAATGAGATAAGATCAATAGTTAAATCGTTATTTAAACTGTTAGTATGTGTTATTTATTTATTTATTTTAAATAGTAAAATCATAAGTTACTTAATGCAAATAATTATTTAAAATTAGCATTATAAAAATATATACTTTAAGTAAAAGTCCATAACTATTAACCAACGGTGCTCAAAAGTTTTATTTTTATATATTTTTAACGTCCGATCCAGTTTGAAAAAATTAATTACAAACTAAATCGAACAAAGAAAATAGTCCAATTCAGTTTTCAACCGTTTTTTAATGGCTCTTACATGGGGACCCAAGGCGGAACTGAGTAAATGAGTCTTTTTCTTTTCTTATTATTATTATTTTTTTCCTTCAAGGGCACGGGACCTTAAAGAAAGGTGTATAAGCTTATTAAAAAATTGTACCCTTAATTTTTAATCTCATTAAAAAAAAATAATATTTGATCATACTTAATACATAAATTCATAATATTATTACACAAATTGAAAAGTTAATGCAATTTGACCTAGTAAAATAACTAAAAAATTATTCTTTTAAAGTATAATTTTTAAATTAAATTTAAATTATAATTTGAGTTAAACTTAAAATTTAAATAAAATTAAATAAAATTAAAATTTAAAATAATGTAAATTTAAATAAAATTAAAATTAAAATTATTTTTTTTAAAAATTTTTTAAAAAAAAAATATGTTCTAAATCACTCATAGAGCAAAAGGAAAAAAATTATTCCTAAAAAAAAAAAAAAAAACGTAAAAAAAAAAAATAATCAAAAATCAATTCCCCTCCCCTCCCCCAAAATCTATCTCATGACCTGTAGCCACCACCCCGGCGGGATGCGATGACTACTGTTCCCTTCCCGTCGAGTTGCGGCGCCTTCTCCCGAACATCTCTGTATGAGTAATTACATTGTTAGCTCCATCACTCAGAGAAAAAAAAAAGAAAAAAAGAGAGAGCACAACCCATACATTCATTTCATACAAACCCAGCTTCCCATTTTCTCAACAAACTTAAGACCCACTTCAACCAGCAGTACTTTCTCAACGAAAACCCACAAATCAAATCTCCCTCATCCAATTCCCACACTCACACGCTGCCGCCGTCGCCCCGCCGCCGATGGCCGACTTGATCTTGTAACCAATTGTTCGCTGAAATGTCGCAGCAAATCGTTTGGCATCCAAAGCGTCAGCCGCATAAATCTCACAATGTGATGGCGAGGTTCTCCGGCCACCTTCTTTCGGATCTCGTTTCAGATCTCGTGCAGCTTTTCTGTAATCAAGACACCAGCGAAATCCAACAATGAGAATATGCTACGTCAAGAAGAGAAGAAGGCGCAACTGGGAGTTTCTTTTTGGTTTTTTGTCCCTTTGTTTTTACTCTTTTTTTATTATTATTTAATTTAAGGGTATTTTAGGCATTTCAGGTCAAATTCAGGAAAAATTCCCCCGAGAAAAAGGGAATGAAATTGGGAGAACAGTGGAGTTCTCTCTAGGTATGAATGGCGGATGAGTGAGTGGGTGGTATTTGAATGAAGGAGCGAGTGAAGAAGAAGAGTGTCATTTGATCTTTTTAGAAGAAGAGGAGGAGGAAGAATACTAAAGATTATATTATTAGGGCTTCTTTTACTAGTGTTGTTCTTTTTTTTTTTTTTTGTTCTGATTTGAAGTTAAGAAGAAGAAGAAGAAGAAGAAGATGACGTTAGCAGTGGCACTACGCGTGTGTCTTCGATCCTTCAACTCCGCTTCTTCCTTCCCTTCTATCCACTCCTCTGCTCTCTTCACTCGCCAGGTATCACTATGTATATTATATATTATATATACATATACGTACGTATATACATATATACATATAATATATCACTCTAAAACTCTCTCCGATTTCAACAACAACAACTCTGGCAAGTAATCGCCTCTTCTCTGATCGATATATGTGAATTTTTGAAATTTTATTTGTGTAATAAACTGTGCTTCATCTGAATTTTTCTTCGTATTGATATTTGATGATTAAATGCTAGTGTATGTATACGAATTTCTTGAGTGCAAAAGCAATCTCTTTTTTTAGCAAGTCAAATTTGATGTTGAACATCGCAATTTTCAAGAATTCTATAAAAGTGTCCGTTCTTTGTTTTTGTTTAGCTTATTAGTCCAAGATCCTAAAACTACCATCGTCTTCATCTCCATTTTGTCTGAAATGTTCTCGTTATGATCTTAATTGCATATAATTATTAGTCGTAATTGGATACAAGCTTAGATGCTCATATTATTTTAGGAAAAGGTGATATACATGTATTTATAGATATATGTACGCATACAAAAGTTAAGTATGGTTAATTTCTAGGCAAAATGAGTATGCTCTTGAGCTATCTCTTGGCAGTGGGGTTCGTTGCCCAAATCTTGTTATTCATCTTGTATATATATGCGTGTGTGTATATGTATAATGTTGCAGGCATGGATTCATTAACAAGTGAATGTGGGATTGCGTGGCAGATAACAATGGACGCCAAGAGTGTTGCTTCTCAGCTAAAAAGTTCTGGTCTTTTACGTACCCAAGGCCTTATTGGTGGGAAATGGACAGACGCATATGATGGGAAAACTATAGAGGTCTGGCAGATAAGTTTTTTGACTTTCTTTGAGCCCGATGGGCTACTTCGTGGTTTTTCTTTGTCGTAATTGCCTAATTATTACTTGTTTTTAGACACTGAAATTGTTAATATGAAAGGTTTTTTAAGTTATTGTTTGTTGTTACTATTTTAATTTGTTTAAGTCCATCTTAGCTATATCTTATGCAGTTTTCGTCATTGCTGTATGCTTGATTGCTTTTTTGCTTAGGATTTTGATTAGTGTCTGTCATCTTCTCATTTGCTGTTTTGATTTTGATTTGTTGCAATATTTACAATGGCAATTGGTAGCTGAAAATAAAAGGCCAGCTCTTCTGGATTGAGGAAAATGGCCATAAGTCTATTATTCACTGCTTTTTTTAATTAATTTATACGGTAAATCAATTATTTACCGTGTAAATCATTAGCCTTCTCCAGTCGATTCGTGTCCCATCTCCATCTCTGCCTAGGGAAATCCATTATTTAATGTGTAGTAAATCAACGGATTTATCCAAATCATCCACTATAGATTTACAAAAGCTTGATCTTTTCCTTTTTGTTTCCTTCATCATTCTTTCTCTCTGCATGCCACTATGGGTCTCGTTTTTTTTTTTTTTTTTTTTTTTTTTTTGTTTTAATTTGTTCCAAACATAATTCCTATGTCTTTTCATGGGCAATGGCAGGTTCGCAATCCAGCAACCGGTGAAGTTATAGCAGATGTTTCGTGCATGGGCCAGAAGGAGACAAATGATGCAATATCCTCGGCATACAATGCATATAATTGTAAGGGACTTTTTATTGATTCACACAGTCATTACACCATTGTCCTGCTTTAGCATGTCATGTCTAAAGAAAATTGATGCTCATCTCAATCTATAATCCACAAGGCTAGGATACTCAGATTCTTTCAGATTACTCAAAAAACTATCAAGGATAATTTAATTTGTTTATCCATAAGACCTTCACTTCTCACAATTTTTAAGTTGAGTCGAAGTGTATACTACAAGTCTACAATTTCTTTTATTAGCAATGTGTTGTAGTATTAGGTATAGGATGACTCTAGTTCTTTACAAAGTGCTGTAATGTACCTCTAACCTAAAAGATAAAACAAAAAAACTAGGGGTATGTTTGGTTTGAGAATTCTCATGGTTTGAACCTGACCCTAGTTCAGGTTCAAACCGGTGTTTGTTTATAAAAAGTAAAAAGTGGTTTGAACTCACCCTACAGAACCAATGTTTGGTTTAAAAAGAAAAGAAAATCTAGATTTGAATCCTGATGTGATGTTTTAACTCTGCTTAAGCCTAAAAAATAAAAACCACCTCTCCCTGTGTTTTTGGCTGGGGTTCAAAGCACACATGGTTCAAACCCAAAGACTCACAATTTGAACTCCAAGTTCAAATCCCACAATTCAAAACCCACACGGTTCAAACAACCCTAGTTTGAACCTTCAAACCAAACGTCACATAGATTAGAAATGTTTTCACCCCAGTCATTCTCTTTTATTATGTGGTCATTTAATTCTTGGTATTGAACCATTGTATGAGAGATCAAGAGTGGCAATGTGATGCAGGGGCAAGAGGGGCGCACAAATGTAGATAGTGGAATAGAGATAAACAAGAGAAGAAATGTTAGAAGAATGTAAGAATCAGGGGAAGGGAGAGAAAATCAATGGACAGAATAAATCTGATATTTTATACCATTGAAATCTTGAAATGTTAAAATTGCCGAATCCTATTTATTGGATAGGCAATCTTAACTTTGTTAGAAAATTAAGATTTCCAAGTAGTATAAATCTCTAGCACTAACTAATAATCCAATTTGACAAGTTATCATTCTACTGTACACTTCATAGAGCTCAAATACAAGTTAGGTTCTTGAATGATATCTATTTCCTTGAAGTGAAATTAGTTTGTTACGCAGTATGGCTTTTTCTTGCTAAAAAAATGAAATGGGAATATATTGACCTAAATGAATGTATTTTTCTCATACTTTTGGAATTGCCAATGTGAGCTAAATGGTAAGGAACTTTTAAGTAATGTCACCAATTCATTAGAATAGTAATTTAAACTTTGAATCAGATATTTGATTTATTTTGTGAACAAAATTCTTCTTTTGTTTAATTAAGAATGATCTTGTAATATTTGTTTATTCATTTCAATATTTATTTCTTGTAGCTTGGAGCAAACTTACTGCTACAGAGAGGAGCAAATCTCTGAGGAAATGGTATGGTTGCAGCTCCATGATTTTGTATCCTATGCTACTAATTCATTCATTTTTCTTTGAAATTGTAAATGCTTTAACATTTGCAGCTCTAAAGATTGACAACAATATACCGAAGCAACTGTGATCAGTCTTTGACTTTTGAAGTCGATACTTTTTGGGTGTGCACAACTCAAGTCATGACTTGGGTTGTGTATATGAGAGAAAAACACTATAACAAAAAAGTTGAATTTGAATTTATAAGAGAGAAAACACTGTAGCAATATGACTTGAGTCATGAAATGAACAAGGCCTTAGTATTTCTGGGATCAAGATGTTTGAAATGTAAAATTTAAAATGGATTATACTGAATGCTTATATTGCATGGTCTCCTTGTTGGGCCCAAAACTTGTTCGGTTTGGGTCCTGTAATTGGTTTAATATTTGGATCTTAATTTTGTCATAGATATTTGGTGGATAAAAATTATCTTATGTTATTCGGGTTCTTTTTTTTTTTTTTTTTTTTTTCTTTTCTGATTAAAAGACATGAAAGGCGGCTTGTAGTTGTTTCCTATATAATGATACCTCTTTTCTTGGCGATTTGAAACATTTGATAGAAGATAGTAAGTGTCTCATAGTTTTTTGCTACAATACTATCTATTCCTTCTTTCTTAAAGTGCAAACTTCTTTCTTGCTCTGTTTTCACTTGAGAATTACAAGGAAAAGTCAGAACTGTCGATTTGCTTTTTAAAATTAGACAGTGTATAGTTTTTTTTTATTTGTATTCGTATAATGGTTAAAGAAAATCTCAACATTGCTGCATTCGGATGTCGAGAAGTTTCACAATCTCACCATATTTTTATCCTGTCCCTTGTTTGAAGGTACGACCTACTAGTTGCCCATAAGGAAGAGCTTGGACAACTCATAACCTTGGAGCAAGGAAAGCCTTTAAAAGAAGCCTTGGGTGAGGTATCCATCTAAAGTATTGAAGTAAAATATAGAGTATCTTAAATATCACGTGATATTCACATACTCTATCTTCCAGGTCAGCTACGGAGCTGGTTTCATTGAGTTCTTTTCTGAGGAGGCAAAACGTATATATGGTGATATAATTCCACCAGCTCTTGCTGATAGGCGGCTATTTGTTTTGAAGCAGGTATTTTGATATTGTATATTTTAGACGTTTGAACTCTCTAGTAATCAATAAGTGCAAGTTTATTTACTCATCAACAGTTATTTGCTAAGCAATGTATGTATGCGTGCAGAAGAAACGTATACATATATATAAAAAAAAAGAAATTGCCATATGGATGTATGACATTTGTGTTTGCAGAGTCGAGTTGTCCTAGAATAGCTTATATTTTACTATGTGTTGGGTACTGGTCCTGATGTTCTACCAAACTATTTGAAGGCTGAGGTTTCAAATATGTCATCATTATTCATGTCATAGTTGTGGGATAGACATGAATCAGTATGATTGATTTAGATTGATTTTTTTTTGCCCTCTAAAAAAGAGTGGCGCTGGAACATGGAAACATAAAGTAAGAGAAGAAAACAAGGATCACAATAATAGTTGAAGAAATATGGCCACGTATGAAGAAAATTATAATTGCTACGAAGGTGATTGCCAGCTTGGGAAAATATCTAGATTTCAAATTTCAAATTGATTGCTCAACAAAACTGGAACGAAGTACTCTCTCTCTCTCTCTCACGTTCATTTCTTCTTGCGGCTGTTTTGAGCTAGGTGCTAACACTTTATTTTCTTTGTTCCTCGCTAGCTTTGTCTGTTGTTTCTAAGGACTTCTAGTCCTTTCTGGTTTTTTCATATTAACTTCTTTTAAGTTGTTTCTTAAGTGAAATATATATGCACATCCATTTATTGATTCAATTTATATAAAGGTTAGAAACAACTATGATTTTTACCAGATTGGTATTTTTTTTCTGTGTGATAGCTCTTTCTAGATGTTTTGTTTTTCTTTTTGGCCTTCCAGAGGATTCCTTATCTTGTTTTCCCTTGTATTTGATTCATCTATCTAGAGAGTTCTCTTCTAAAAGAAAAAAAAAGTTTTTTTTTTTTTTTGTCATTAATTTTAGGTGAGAATAGTTATTGAACCTTTAATTTTTTTTCTCCTTAGAGTTATTTTCTTATTAATTGACTACAAAATCTACTGAAAACTCTTGAGAGAATAATAAATTAATACAAAAATAAAATCTAAAAACTTTTATATTGATTGATGCCTCCAAAAAATTCAACAAACTGAATACAAACATGCCTAGACGTGCTTCCAACTAGCAAGTTAGAAAGGGAAGAATGAAAAGTAGAAATTGTTCTACTCAAAAGGCTAGAAAATCTTCTTTACTGGGTTAACTTTGTCTCCTTTGCCTTTGATGTTTTCGGTTAAGTGCAAGCACCCAGAGTTGAAATGAACTCTTGTGGAACAGATCACATTGAAAATTTCATTTGCTTCAAAAGAATGAACGTGATATTAGCTATTTCTTTATTAGTCCCTGCATTCTTTGCAAGTCTCCATACAAGAAATGATCGTCATAGTGTTAACGACAACTGAATGTGTTTTGTCGACTGCCCTTCTGGTGGAGTTATCATTTTTTTTTTTTTTTTTTTTTTTTTTTAATAACCTAGCGTATCTTGATCCCTTTGAGCACCTGACTAATCTCTAACTCTAAGGGTGTGTGTGAACTCTTCTATCCAAACACACCGGGACAAACTGAGGGAGGTACCCCAAGGGGACTCGAACCCAAGACCTCCCACTTGTAAGGTGAGGTCATGACTATTCGTGTTTTGCAGCCTGTAGGTGTTGTCGGTGCAATTACACCATGGAATTTTCCACTGGCAATGATTACTCGAAAGGTTTGAATATGATGTATTAAAATGTAGATTTTTCATAAATAAAGCATGAGTTTTCAGTGCATGACCTTTGTTTTCAAATTGATGTTCTCTTTCTCACTTTGATAGGTTGGTCCAGCTCTTGCTTGTGGCTGTACCGTGGTCATAAAACCATCTGAACTAACACCCCTCACAGCCTTAGCAGCAGCTGAGCTCTCTCTTCAAGCTGGAATACCGCCGGTAATTTCATCACAAACACGCTAATTGGTTTTTGGCCTTTTTGTTTAAATTGAAATAGTCCTTTCTGAAGAGGTTTCTCTGTAATCGTCATTGTTGGGACTTGAGAGTTATATTATAGTACTACTAGCTTAAAGGTTTCTTCTCTGAAAATGTTTGTGATCACATTTTTTTCTGGTCAATCAATTAGAAGCAAATGCACATATAAGAAGCTCCAACAGCTAAGGTTTGTGATAGTGAATAAAGTCCTTAGTCCAAGCAAGGGAACACATCTAGAAGGAGCTATAACACACGGAGAAAACACCAATTTAATGACCTATCACATCCCTCCAACTATGAACAATAAGTAAAATGGAGTCTTTGAAGGCTCTGTCTGTAGAAGTCCATAAGGCGGCTGAAAACTTAGCTTTCTCAAAGAAATTTGGGACTTCCCTTTCTTTATCTTTGAATATCCTTGAATTACTTTCCATGCTGATCCTTCTAAACATTGAGATCATTGTGCATTTCCTAGTTACTTTTGCCATTTTATTAGACCCAAAATCCATAGTGTTTTCCATCATAAATGAACTAGAATGAGCAGGGAAAGCCCACACAAAACCTGCTTCCTGCAACAACTTCTCCCATTACCTTCTAGTCACCTTACAGTGTAACTGTGAAAGAAAATATGATAAATAGTTTCCTCAATCCCCTTTACACTAGACACATCAGGAGGGAGGGACAACCAACTGAGCTTTCTTCCTTTGTACCCTGTCACAAGTATTTAATTTTCAAAGAAAAACCATCCCAGTGAAAACCTTTATCTGATGGGGAACACTAGATATCCAAATAAAGTTAGAAGGTTCAAACATTGGAAACTTCATCTTCATTTTATCAAAAAAATCAACAAGTGACTTGAATAATGGACTTCGGATACGTTATCCAGATTTGAGTAGATTTTTAAGAAAAGAGAATTCCAATTGGTTGTATGTCTTTTATTTTTCCTTTTCTTCTCTTTGTCCTGCATTTTTTTTTTTTTTTTGCATTCTTTCCTTCCTTTTAGCCTTTGAAAGAAAAGGAGGGAGGATATTCTATGATGCACATTATCTCAGATTTAGTTCGTGTACGGATGGCACCGCAGAAGTAGAATATTGTTATGTCAATAATTTAGTAACTTTGTTTCTTCAAGTATTTTGTGTGCTCTTGTTATACATTAATAATGTGTATATATATTTGATGACTCATAGCTGATGTACAAATATTAATACATGTCACGCTCCTTAAGGACTTCTAATTCTGTTCTTGTATTTGTTGGTGGCTGTGTTTCTTGATCCAAGAAAAAATAGACTGTCTTCTTGCCTTAAGAACATTGATCTTTATTTATTTATTTTTTGATAATTTCTTTATAATATTGTGTTTTAGATAATAAAATTTGATTCCTCATCTCTTCCCAATGGCTTTCTGTTTTATGACACAGGGCGTTGTCAATGTTGTTATGGGAAATGCTCCTGATATTGGGAATGCTTTGCTTGCAAGTCCACAGGTTCGGTACCCTTCGTGCATAGCCCATCCTCTTTTCATGCTGCGGTTGCTTATTTGTGTTCTTGTTTGTTCATCCAATCAGGTAAGGAAGATCACCTTCACAGGCTCAACTGCAGTTGGAAAAAAATTAATGGCAGGTGCCGCTGGGACTGTTAAAAAGGTAAGCCAAGGGCGTACTGTTAATAAACATCTAGAGTAATGAAGCTTTAGAAATCGTCAAGTAGTTGATTTGGCTATATTAGGGAAATGGCTAATTCTCCTTGGAGCAAGACTCTTTTTGGCATGAAAGAGAAAGCCCCACATGAAGAGGAAAAATGCGGTCATATGTCATTGTCATAGGCTGGAGTTGGTTTTTTATGAAACAGGTTTCAATAGGTTTTTTCCGCTTAGATGTTTCTCTGTTTTGGCCCAGAAAGCCAATGGTTATACTATGGTCTTAGCAGAAGAGCTGTTGTTGATGTTTACATTTTTGGCTTTATCATCTCTTTTGTTTGGAGTAAAATAGTTATACTTTTATGAGGGTATTTTTCATACTTCTCCTCCTCCTCCTCCTCCTCCTCCTCCTCTCTCTCTCTCTCTCTCTCTCTCTCTCTCTTTTTTTTTTCTTTATTTTTTTTGGCGGAATCTTTAAGTTGGAAGAATGTTTTTCAAATGGTTCTTTTTGTTTTGATATCCCTTCTGATCTGGATTATGGAAGATACCTCATTCTCCTTTCACTTATTGTTGTCTTCGTGTGTATGTAATAAGAAAATGAAATTCTCATTTCTTAATACACACACACACACACACACACACACACACACACAGAGACAGATATATATGTAAACAGATCCCAAAAACCTAAGGATTCAACGTATTTTCAGTTCTGTTTTGTAGTTTTCTTTAGCTGAGCTTTGTATTTTTATTTTGTTTTTGACTTTTTGTTTCTGCTTTAGATGGATTTCTCATCCATCATGAAACTTTTGTACTCTTTTTTGATCAATGAAGTTTCCTGCTGTCAAGAAAAAAAAAAATAGTTAATACCCTTTGTTTCTCGAATTTTTTAAGGTGTCTCTGGAACTTGGTGGCAATGCACCTTGCATAGTTTTTGACGATGCAGATGTGGACGTGGCAGTAAAAGGAGCAGTAAGTTAAAGTCTTTGTTTAAATATGTTGCATTTTGTTCCCTCCAGCTTTTACACTCCCTCCTCTTTTATTATTATTATTACTGGTGTTGTTGCTGTTATTATTATTATTATTATTATCATCATCGTCGTCGTCGTCATCATTATTATTCTTATTATCTGCCCTCTCCTTTTTGGTTGATCATTTGATCAGTATTAGGATATGTGTGTTTCACAACTCAAGTTAAGAGAGAAAAACACTAGCAAAAGGTTTAATTTGAATTTTTGTGAGAAAAAACACCGTAACAATGGAACTTGAGTTGTGAAAAGAACAAGGCTTTAATTGCTCCATGGAAGGTTGATTTTGGAGCCAAGTTAATACTGCATTAATTCGGATAACTTGGTTATCATTCCAATATTGTTAACTTGTTTATTTAAAAGACGGCTATTGTTAGTTAGTAAAGTTAACAATTATGAGAAGGCGAATTTCTCAGCTTCCTTGTAGGCGTCAACGAATAAATTATTCAAAAGTTTTACTTTGAAATTTTCTTTAGTTTATCTGTCCGTTTGTTTTGTTTTGTTTTGTTTTTTTTAATAAATTGTTCTCTTGAGGATATGCTGTCCTCTATACTTTGTGTTTGATTCACTAATCAATAAAAGGAGTTTTTCTTATAAAAAAAAGTAAGGTTTACAATTGATCGACCATGGACATACTGTGGGCAAACGGATTTATTTCGGTGACCATGGATATACTATGTCGGGGTAAAACTGTTCGGATAAGCATCTTTAATTTGAACGCAAGCTTGAAACCTCAAATCTTAGAAAGTTACAAAGGTGCTTGGTCATGGGCGCTTGCCGAATCTGAGGGAGAAGATGATGACATGGAAAATTCAAAGGAAGAGGCCAACGGGTTCCAAACATGTGGAGGAACACTAGAAAAGATCATAATCGAGGACAATCGGGAAATGGGAGAATGAGAAGGGTTGCGCTTTGATAGAATAATCTTATTTTGAGTGCGATACCGAAGATTTGGCGGTTCAAATACCGATGGAGAAGTCATGTGATGGTTCTCCATATAAGAGGAAGGTGACTAGCAATAGATACAACGTGTTAAATTGGTTGGAGGATGAGGGGGAGGAATCGGGAGTGGAACGGTCAATGGAAAGCTGTTGGGTCGACAATGGATCAGTCTATGAGAATGTGCCTCAAACTAAAAGTTTTAGAAACTGTAGAGCCCATTCGGAACTAACTAGGGCAATAAAGCCTAGCGAGACAAGGCTTTATGATTGTCCTAGTTCTTCTAATTCCAAAAATCCTAGGAAGGTTTGGGCCTGTAATTATGAGCCCGTCCATTCTAAAAGATGTCTGGAAGCCAAACATCAAACAACAGGAGAAGGGATGCTTTTGCGGCCAGGAGAAGAGGATTTATAGTGGGGCAGATTTTTCATGGGGATTCCAACAAAATTTGGGCAATAATCAACCTCGTATGCCTTCTCTTAATTTTGACGCAGAGACCAAAGGGAAAAAGGACCAAACTGTAGAAATCAAGAATCACTACTTTAGCAATAAAAACAGATCACCTTTTCAATGGTGCATAAGGGCCGAATTAGATGAAGAAAACAATGAGAGAAACATAAATAAATCGCCCAGATGAGGAACTAGATGTATAGCAATTCTGCAAAGATATGGGAAGCGAGGATGAGAATTCTTAGGGGGGCTCTTATACGGTTCCGGAATTTGATGCAGAAGAGCTCAAAGGAGACGATTAGGACCAAATAATTCAGGACATAGCCAATATGCAACAACTGAGGATCTCATTTTGCATTGTGGAACAGGTAATGTTCCTCTGAAAATTAACGATCGAACAATTTCGATTTTAATCTTTGGAACGTCCATTTTCTCAAGATTTTTGGAGGTTCTTGCGGAGGACTTCTGGAAATTGCTCGAGAAACATTGAATCAGACTTTTCTACAGTACACAAAGTTAAAAATGAAAGGTCCTTAGGAGGGTCTCATGCATCCGATGCTGGAAGTTCCATGTCCAGGGAATAGAATACATCTCGGCCTCTTCAACGTAAAAAATAATGAAAAGACTCAAGGATGCAATATTGGAGGCATGACTCTTAGAAGATTTGCAAACATCAATGGAGTAGATGATGAGGTGCCAAATTGGGAAGTGTGTGTTCGGGTGGAGGGGAGGAGGATTTTAATGTGGCTAGGTTTATTGGGAACTATCATTGAAGTCAATGAGCACCGTAAGTATGAGGAATTTAGATCATTTTATTGTTATCAAACTCTCAATTTATTTGGTCCAACTTTCGGGAGAGAATGATGAGAAGTAGAATTAATAGGTTTTTTGGGTTTATTGGGTTGTTGTATATATTGCTAACGTCTGCTGTAACATTTACATTGATGAATATAATTCCTCTTTTCAATATACGACAAGGATGCCTGGTTCGGTGGTGGATGTTTTGGAAAGAATGACGGTGGTGGTTGTTTTGAAAGAATGATGATGAATTTCCTCTGGGAAATCGGGGGGGCGATAAATCAAGAAGTTTGGTGGCTTGGGATGTTGTGCCAAGAAGTAAGGAGAAGGGTGGTCTAGGGATTGGGAATTTGAAGAAGAAGAATTTAGCTTTGTTAGGGAAACGGCTTTAGAGATTCCCTTTGGAACAAAATTGTTTGTGGGCTAAAGTTTTCAGGAGTAAATATGGGCTGAAACCAAATGGTTGGGATTCGAACCTAGTGACTAGGGGATCATTTAGGAATCCGTGGAAATTCATTTCTCAGGGGCTGGTTTCTTTCCTTCAAAACACAAAATTTGAGAGTTGGGAATGGGTTTAAAATACTGTTTTGGAAAGACAAGTGGTGTGATAATGAGTCTTTAGAAATTTTGTTCCCTCGTCTATTTAGAATTTCAGCATGTCCTAATGCTTTCGTCGCACAAATTCGTTCACAATCCGAGAACGAGGATCCGAACTGGAATCTTGGTTTTAGAAGAGGTCTTAATGATAGGGAAGCATAGGATTATTCTCTTCTTCAATTAATCAATTCTTCCCCTTTTCAGCCTTCTAGGCCTGATCAAAGAATTTGGTTGTGTGATCCTGAGGGTTTTTCATGTTGTTCTTTTTCTCTTCTTCTTTTCAATTCATATGGAGATCTTGCGTCCCCCATAGAATTAAAGTCTTCGCTTGGTTGGTTGCACTTGGGAAATTGAATACTTGTGATTTGGTGCATAAGAGAAACCCCCATAGGTTCCTATCCCCTTCTTGGGGTGTTCTTTGCAGAGGTAGTGACGAGTCCATAGACCATCTATTGTTACATTGCCCGGTGGCAAGGTCGGTTTGGCAGAGTTTATTATTTGAATTCGGTTTTTCCTGGGTTTTTTCAGCTCATTGCAGTTTGGTTTTGAAGGAAGATTTGGCAGGCTTAAAATTGAATAAGATGGGTAAAGTGCTGTGGAACAGCTTGGTGCTGTCAGTTTTATGGACTCTATGGTCGGGGAGAAACTCCAGAATTTTTGATGAAAGGGAGATGGACATCACAAACTTATTTGAGAAAGCAAAGTTTACAGTCTCTTTGTGGGCGTCGACTGATAAAGCCTTTAAGGGTTTTCCTTTCTCTTTGATTGATATGAATTGGAAAGATGTGATAGGCTTTAATTTGTTGTATTGCTAGGTATTAAGTTTTATTTTTGTCTAGCAGTGAGGATATCTTATCCTCCTTTCGTGTAATTGTTGACTGTTATTATTGGTTTTATAAATAAATTCTTTTTTCTTATAAAAAAAAAATGTTCAACAGTAAAATATTTTCATCAAGCTCTTGGAATCTTTGTTTTAAATGACCCTTTGTTCTAAGTAAGGCATGTGTGGTTTTATTTTTCATTTCAGGAGTATTGTCCATTTGGTATTATTAGTTCAGGGTTATTGCAGTAAATCATGTAATGAACCGTTAAATTATTTTGCAGCTTGCAGCAAAATTTCGCAATACTGGACAAACATGTGTTTGTGCAAACAGGATCCTGGTGCAAGAAGGTAGATGAGCTTCATGCTTATTATATGGTTTAAAAACTTCTCTAATCAGTTCTTTCTTTTCCCTTTTCTACTAAAAGAATACTTTCAATAATTAGGAAAAGCGCCCCAAATCAGATAGAAACACACCCTGGTGGCTAAAACTGGCTCCAAAATGAAACAGAACCAAAATTAAGAATCAGGACGCGACTTGAATTTGTCTTATTGATTCATTTTTCTGTTTTCATTCAAGGCTAATTGTGTTTATCTTTTTAAAGTTTAGTTCTTTTTCTTTCAAGTTAACATACTTTCTTGTGCAGGTATCTATGAAAAATTTGCTAATGCGTTTTCAAAAGCTGTCCAAAATCTGCAAGTTGGAGATGGTTTTAGTGATGGTGTGGCCCAAGTAAGCATATGCATTTGTGTTAGATTTCTTGGCCGTCCTTTCAGTTATCTAAATTATGTACATTGTACAAATTGTTTCTAGTATGTGAAAATCAATGTTGGTCCACCTCTTTTACGTCTTAAGCTTTTGGGAAAATGGTACTTTAACTTGGTATTTAAGTTAAAATCACCCTACAAGTGCAGATCTTCTTAGAAGGCTCTTTTGTTGAGGTTTAAGTTAAAAGTGACATGTATCGTGATTGCCATTCAATGTTTGAGCATATGCCTTTCCAATTTATCTTTTTTCTAGGCTCTAGCCCATGTCAGGACCGTTTTGAAGAGTTAGCTTAATCAGTGTTGGCGTACCGCCTAACTCCTAAATCCTAATAACCCAATATTTTATGACATGATTTTTCTAACTACACTAGTTGTAGTGCTTATGATACTTTTTTTATTTTGTTGATAACTTGTTCTTTTTTGTCCTTCAATAGGCAGTCATTTAACATCAATTATTATATTCTTAGCCTAAATAATTAATTTGCTCTCAGGGTCCTCTCATAAATGAAGCTGCAGTACAAAAGGTTTGTTTTGCTTTCTGAATTTTGCTCTCTTTGATCTGTCCAATCGCTTTATTTGTCGACTCACACTTTGGCATTTTCAATTATAGGTAGAATCTTTTATCCAAGATGCTACCTCAAAGGTTAGTTTCTGGCATTTCATTTGGATGTGGTTTCTAGTATAGTAATTTTTATTTTTTATTTTTTTCCCTTTCTTTCTTTCTTTCTTTTTTAACTGTTCTTGTGGCTATTTATTTATATTTGTACGATTTCCCAGTACCTAGCATTTACACCCAACCATAAGTTAAATACAACTCGTCTGTCTGTATTTCTTGCATTTGGTCAAAAGGTACTATCTGGTTAACAAGTTGTTCAACTTTCTTCTCATTGTTATCGTGTTCCTTGTAGGGAGCCAAAGTTATACTTGGAGGGAGAAGGCACAGTCTAGGAATGACTTTTTACGAACCTACGGTTATCAGTGATGTCAATAATGACATGCTTATATCAAGGTAATTTATTCAAGTTTTTGCTATGTCAATTACCATATGCATTCACTGTTCGTAACTTAGCCAAAGCACCTTCCTAAAAGCAATCCCAAACGGATTAATTGCCGAACATGTGTGTGTGTGTATTTTATTTTTATTTTCTTTTTCTTTTTCCTTGAATGAACTTATAAATGGAGGTTAAGGTTTTTTCAAATTAGTACCCTTTTTATCTTTCACGCTTTTCATCCTTAGTAATGGATATGTACCAACTAGCTTGTAGGTCGATGCCCTAATGTGTGATTTATAAATGTTTGTCGCAATTTACTCCGCATTTTTGCTGCCAAATTTTTCTCTGCTTATTTCCCGTGGAGAAAGAGTGCTTTTCCACCACTTTTTTATGACTTGGTTTCCTAGCATTACTTTTATTGAATGCTTTTTGAGTTATATTCTGTGGTCTAGTTGTGCTTGACTCAGCATATTCCTTCGGTTCTATAAATTATGTTCTCTGACCCTTTACACACTTGCCATTTTGGTTTGGTTCAGAGAGGAAGTATTTGGACCTGTAGCGCCCCTTTTGCGGTTCAAAACTGAGGAGGATGCCATCCGCATTGCCAATGACACCACAGCAGGTATATTTGTTCTCTCTGAGCAGAAACTATACAGAAAATTGAGATTATTGCATCTGTAAAACCAAGTTCTGTCTAATGAAGTGAACCATGTCTGATACTCACATACAGGGTTAGCTGCTTACATATTTACAAACAATATTCAACGATCATGGCGTGTCTCTGAGGCCCTCGAATATGGACTTGTTGGTGTTAACGAAGGGATAATTTCAACTGAGGTGAGTTTCATGTAATTGCGCCCACTAACAAACTGCCTTTTCATTTGTTCTTTTAATGTCAACCACTAAGTTTTCGTATCATATTACTATGTAGGTGGCTCCATTTGGAGGTGTCAAACAGTCGGGGCTTGGACGAGAAGGTTCTAAATACGGAATGGATGAATATTTGGAAGTAAGTGTACTTAAATCCTTTCTTGAAAAAGTAGTAGTGAACTTAATTTCGGGGGAAGTTATCAATAGCTTCCCCTATATTTTTTTTTTCTTTTTTTCTTTGTTTTTTTTTTTTTTTTTTTTTTTTTTTTTTTTTTTTTTTAATTAGGGATACCTTCCTATTTCAGGAAATTACTAAAAAGCCCTTCAAATTTGAAATTTTATTCAAATTCCTCCCCTTTGCCAAAATTGGGAAAATTTTGCGTCATTGTCCTCATCTTCCCTTACTAAGCACTCCCCAAGCTGGTAACACACTGAGAGATCAAGAAAACATGTATATTTTTGAATAAAAGAGTTTATTTCATACTCATAATGGTTTTTGGACAGAGATGTTTTGTTGTATCTCAATGTTTTGTGTGGATAAGTCTGAAAAATTGAGTAATTTTCCTCAATCTGACCAATTAGGGGGATAGATTTGGAGGAGTTTCAAATTCGTATGGTTTTTTGTAATATCTAAGTACAACATGTGGGGGGAAAAAAGAACAAAACACAAGGATATTTTTTACTAGCTCCCTAATTCTGAAAGTTACATTAGGCATTTCGCTTTTCTCCTGGATGTGTAAAATTAGTTGCTTCTCATACCAGATCAAATACGTATGCTTGGGGAACATGAACAGTAGTTGATGTGCAAGGTTTTCCACTGCACCAAATTGAAGCTTTTACTCAAGTTTGAGCATGAGCATCCGAGAAAACTCGAGTTTCCACTTCTCTCGAGAGGTAGCGTTGGGAATGCGATTTCCGGTGCAGCATGCATGACAACCAAGTCCTCGCAATGTGTCATCTGAATAATCGCAGTCTTGGATAAGAGTTTGATTATCGCATGGAATTTCCTGTTGTGTTTATTTTGTTTTTGCTTTATAAAAGCACACGTCGTTTTGATCTAAAACTTGCTGGTATGGATGTGTTTTACCTGTGATGCTGGTCCTTATGCTCTCTGTCAATGATAAGAGTTTATTTATAGCCTTTACATTTAGCTGTCTTTACTTGAAATAATTCTGCAACGTCATCCATACCAGCTCGGCCTGAAAACATTCTCAATCAGAGGTTAGGAAGTTACTTAAAATGTTTATAGATTCTAATGAAAAGAAAATAAAGAGTTGTTTTCTTTGGATGGTTTTGTAGTATATTCTTGTCTGTCATAGTATTTTAGAGCTTTCAAGGGTGTGTTGTCTGTTTTGATGAGTGAACCAAAAGACAAAAAAAAACCCGGAAAATAGGGTTAGGGAGGGGGAATCTAACCCTTTTTATTTTAAAATGATTTTATTTTTTGTATGAAAATAAAAATGAAAATATTTTCAATCTCAAACAGAAATTATTTTTAAAAATGTGTTTAGTAGTTTTATTAAGAGATTATTTTTAGTATATAAAAAAACATTAATCTCTCTTTTTACTCGAGACGGGATAACGAAAATAAAAAATGATTTAAAAGTTGTTTTTTATTTTCTCTTATTTTACATTAAATTAAAAAATTATTTTCATTTCTATTTTTTATTTTTAATTGTGCTAAACGTTATTTTAGAATCGTTTTTATTTTTTATTTTTTAAAAAACGTGAAAAATAAAAATAATTTTAAATACGACATATATATTTCATTGTTGGGTGAAAATATAATTAACCATGGTAGTAATTAGTTATAAACTCATCGACACTATATAAAATAGATAAAAATGCATTTTAATTCCACCGTTAAAATTTAAAACCATTTTATCAGCGTGCTGCACAAAAAATAGAGAAAAAAAAAAAGGAAAATAAACAACATGAATTTATTATGTAGGGATGTTACGCGAGCAAATCAAGTTGGTAAAATAAAACAAAACTACAAAATTTATACAGAAAAAGTTGGTAAGCAAATTGATTTAAAGGTGGCTCGTTGTTGTTTCCTCTCTTCTTTCTAGAAGAAGATAAATAGACTCATAGCCCGTATTGTTGACCATATTGATGGATCTAATAAGTATAGATTCACACTAGCTACAGGCCTGAACATAATTAAGGGCATAAAAATATATAAGAATGCTCCTAATCTAGTGAGAAAAGAATCATTTATGTTCATCTATCAACACAAGATTCATGATTAAAAAAAGCATATATATATATATATATATATATATCCGATTCATGTTCTTTTTTTTTTTTTTCTTTTTCATTCCTTGAAATCAAACTAAAAGTTAAAAAAAAAAAAAAAAAAAAAGTAAAAGATTTAGTTTTAACCCAAATTTAATTTGGTACTTGAAAAAATAAAATTTTAGGTGGAGCATGAAATAACTTGTTATTAGTAAAGTACAATAATGAACCATTAGAACTTTCATCAAGTTCCATTAATTATTATCCTCTATTTAATCTGGTATTATTCTAACGTGATATAACTGTTTATAATTATATTTTATGGAATATTTTTTTTATACCGTACTACAAAATTGTTAAAAAAAAAAAAAGTACTTCACAATTTTGTACCGTCCCCTCTTTATTTCATGTGGTAATGCTTAGAGGTGCATCCATTTTTTTCTTTTTAAGAAATGAAACTGAATTTCATTAATCTTAAGAGTAGGATTATTTTCGAAAATATTGAATCTGGTTGAAATTATGTCAAAAATGAAAATATACAAAAATAACGCATCTCACACACACAAATACCATAGTTTAAAAAATGTCCTATCCATGAGATATTTTTTTCAAATCTTACTTCTCTTATTATAGCAATAAAAAAAAAAAAATTATACATATGAGTGCAGTGATGATTAAGAAGATGAACGAATGTCAACCTTGACATACAAGAAGCAGGGTACAAGTAATCAGAATTTTAAGATGCAAATTAAATCTTCTTGACAAGATGCGAATAAATATCATTATTGTCCTTCTGACTGCATTAAGCATTAATAATTTCCATTAAAACCTTCCAACATAATATGCTCCTCGCGTTACACAATCATAGGGAAAATTACTCATCACAAAAAAAATAAAAATTAAAACTACTGCGACTGTGCAAAAAGGAAAAGAAAAACTAGTGTGAGATTGGTTCTAGGAAGGTGATGGATATAATTCAGATAAAAAAGGTGGCAGATGTAAAATTTTGTCAAACGCCACGACTAGAGAAGACCCAAAATAAAAGTGGAAAAAACAAAAGAACAGTCGGAAAAAAAAAAAAAAAAAAAAAAAAAAGAAGATCAGGCCAGGATACCCACTTTGAGCAAAGAACACGCCGACTTTAATGATAGAGACAAATAGGTTATAGATTAAAAGAGGGGAAAAAAGAAGAAGAAGAAGAAGAAAAGAAAACAGCATAAATATGACCTGCTAATATTTGAATCCATTAAATTTAAGAGGATTTTGTTTTAGGGCAAAAAAATATTGATTAATAGTACGCAATTCTAGACAATCAGATGCACTTCAAAATTATATAAAAACCAATATATATATATATATATATATATAAATATATGATTGACGAAATTTTAATGGGTTAGAACAACACAATATTGATAGTAATTTTTTTATTTATTTCCTAGAGCAGATCTTGGGACTCCAAAACACGGTGCACAAGTAATGAGGGTTGTCTCCACATTTTCGTATGGTCCGATCCCATTTGTTATGATATTCGGACTTGCGAAGTACCCTAATAATAATTAAACGCAAAAAAAAAAAAAAAAAAAAAAAATGAAAAAAAAAAGGAGACGAAATTTAACGTAACAAGCTACATACATCTATGAAAGAAAGAGTGTTCACTAATTAAAAAGGTAATTTCACACTTAAATTCACATCCCTCAACTTTTTAAGTTTTAAAAAAGAAAGAATTTTACGCTTAAGTTTTCTGCTACATTGTGTATAAACTTACGAGTTTAGATTTTGATAGTGGAATTCTCATATATATTCCCAATTTTGTTTTATGCACTTTTAAGATCATATGTACCCATCTATTCTATGGTCACTCTCACATTATTAATTGTCAAAGAAAAAAAGGAAAACCATATTGTCATCATGTACTTATCTAAAGTTTTCTTCTTACATATATATATGGATCGACTATTTTCTATGTGAAATTAATAATGAAAACGATAATGGGATGACATGCATGCAGCACATATTATATGTATATACAATATATGTATATGTATGTATGTATATATATACATATATATATGTGTGTGTATATATATATATATATATATATATGCATGCTACATCTGAAATCCTTGGGAGATGGAGTATAGTAGATAGAAAAGGGTGAAGCTATGTAAAGTGTTCAAATTGCATAAAGTCGGGTCCCACAAATTCACCTCCAAAAGGAATATATTCATTTTAGAGAATAATTCCCCGGAACACAAAAAAGATGCTTGAAATTCAAGCAAACATGGCCTTAACACTAAGCCACCTTACTTTTCCACTGATTTATGGCTATGAAATTATTATGAACTAAAAGTTAAACCTCAACTTTGCTTGAATATATTATAAAGGCAAAGCCATTAATAGAATAGTAGTCTAAAGAGGAATCTACAATTCTAAATGAAATGCTTTATTTATTTATTATTTTTTTTTTAATGCCAATTTGGATATATAGAGGTGCCAAAGTAATAGCAACTAAAGATTTTGCATGCAAAGGTGGTGGGGGACAGGCAATTCCACAGTCCTAATCGTCTGGATTTAAATCTTGATCAAGTTGAACAGCTTAATCTGTCCACGTGGCATGCACACATAGGCTTGATTTGAACTGTTAAGTGGGACCCGGTCAAACATATTTGTAGTAAGTGGGACAAAAACATGCATATGATATATATGGTTTTAACTATATTATATTGCCAAAAAGGAATTTCAATGTGGAACTGTAACCTTATTAAAATGAAATTTATGGGACTCGTAGAGTTCAAGATCTTTGGGAGAAGAATCTTCCCTTGATTGTCAAAGAAGGAAGCATTTATTCCCAAGATAGATTTAGATGAATAGCAGGTATTTTTTTAACTTCTTTGCACCTTTAAAAAAAAAAAAAAAAAAAATATGTTTGACACAACTTCCTTGAGCTTTATGAAAGAATGCTTTATTTGAAATATTTATATTGTTCAAGTGAGAAATGTTATCAATACTAACTTGTTTACTACAAATTTTAGATTTCTTGATATGACAATATATTTATTATTGTTAATAATTAATTAAATAATATATATATATTTTTTTTACTCTTGAGTGAAAATAACAAGTATCAAAATTTATATCACTTAACACATCCTAATTAAGTTAGTACCCACTAAAAAAAGTATCAATTATAAAACCTAATGAACAGTCAGAATAGAAAGAGAACACAGGAGATCAAGAATTTAAAAGACAAAAGAAACAATCTCCAGATGAAGATCAATAAGAACATGGGCTGTCAAACCAAGATCTAATTCTGATAGTGGACAACCAAAAGGATGCCTCATTAAAATTTTGAGAAAGAGCAAGGACATCATACATACATTAAAACCCTTATCCAACCAAACCCAAAAGATAAAAAAAAAAGTCGAGAGATATGAAAAAACAGTGCATGAAACTATCAACTAGAAACAAATGAACTTAGCCAACCATCAACAACGAGAGACAAAAACGATATACAAAAAGAGCATATATGCATGCATGTCTCGAACGGTAATTATCACATGCATATGCTATGCCATAGTACTAGTAGCTTTATTAGTATCTCTTTGATCTCTCTTCTCTTTCTTTTTTTTTTTTTTTTTTTTTTTTCCTAAGAAGTGTTTTCGTTTAGACAATTAATCTCATAATTAGCAATTAATATCATTCTATAGTAATTATTATATCAAAACAAATAAAAAATAAAAATAATTCTATAGTGAGCAGTAGGACCATCTAGGACAAAAAAGAAAAGGGGGAGCTGGCTTTGACCTAGAATTTGAGTTCTTTGTTTGTAATGGTTTGGATATGGGAGTAGAATTGATTGCATGGAGGACAATTAATCTTCAATTCCACAAAAGTGATAAGGGAGGGATTGAGGCAAGAAATAAAGCTTTAGAAGCGATTTATTAGGTCCCCTACTCCTGTCATCAAAAGCTTCACAATAGGCGCAATCCGCTTTATGCATTGATGTTCACTTCCTTATATATTACCAACCACAGACCCCAAAAGCTAAATTGGTACCATATATTTGTTGTCTTTCGGTGCTTTCACAACATCCTTCATTGAAAATAACACATTGATTATTAATACTCTACTAACTGACTATTAAGATGTGATGCTTCATTGTTAGGTTCATATCCTTTTGCATTATTTTCCTCCCTTTTTAAATTTTGAAAAATAAGAAATTAGATAAATTAGAGTGGAACATTAATATAGGTGTGTGGCGAGTTTTAATTTCTAGTGGACCAGTACCAACCTAGTTGAGATGCACTATTTAACAAAGAGTATTTTGAAGTCTGCTTAATTATTCTTGAAGACACTTGGAATTAGCATGCTTAGCACTGGAGGCTAGTTATTGAAACAAAAATTTAATGGGGCTATAAGATTAACTTTTAAGTTTTTAGTGGGGGCTATATGTATATCAATATAATGCAATACATACTTCTGTTAGAAAAAAATTTAAAAAAAAATGAAAATTTTAAGTGGGGCTTAATCGGGTCTTCATTGACTCCGTGAGTGTAACGTGCGTGACCCATCAAGTGCGCATTTCTTGGGTACAAATTAGCTTCATGAAAGCAACAGTTCAAAAAATAATAATAATAAAGAAAAAATAAAGAACATGAAATAATTGATACTTAAAAAAAAAAATAAAGAACATGTGAGGATAGCACAAGTCCAAAAATTTTTAATTACTTAAAAAAATAAAGAACATGAAATGTGAACCCTATAACACTAATTTATCTGAATGCATGTAGCCACAAGAGCGGGAAATAAATGAATGAAGAAACTAGCTAGAAAATAGTACGATTTTCTGTAGCTAAGTGTCATATTATTAGACTAATTTGAAAAATATATGGCTGTGAAATGACTCCTACATCAAGAAATACAGAATAATCTCTTCAACAGAAAAATTTTCATGTCAAGCATATATGATTGGAACCTTTTCGTTGGTAATGACATAAAGGGTGTCTTTGTGTTCTAAAACATGATGGTTCATTGGTTAGGGCTCATAATAATTATACTAAAAAGGGGTCGTACTACGAAATGCAGAGGGACCAAATATACAAATATACAAATATATGTGTGTCTTTATGCAAGTCACGCATATATATTAGTGGCTACTGTTAAATAATATCATGTAATTGTAATGATAAATATGAGGGCCAGCATGTATATATGTATTATGTATATGTGGTTCAGAAAAAGAAGGATAAAGTATAGCCCATCATCATTGCTTGAGGGGTCTCACTCATATCTTCTAATGCCAAAAGCTTCACATGCTAGAAGAATAAAAATTTGCTTCTATAAAGATGTACTCTTCTTTTGGTCATAGCAAAACATACATTATATATTCCCTGTCATATGTACATGCAATATCACTACCATAGTATATAGCACATACCATTATTATTATTATTATTTAAATTTCGGCGATCGTTAATTAGTACATACATTTCTCTTTATAACCTTACAAGATTCTATTTCTACGTATATGTATAAATTTACGGTATTTCTATCACAAGGTATAAAGAAATAAATGTATAAGATTGAATTCGATTTGGATAATGTCGATTGGTTATGATATGATTTGAAGTTAGATCCAGAAACGCACCATTAACTTATAGATATTCATATCGCTACAAAATATACAAATATATATTATTATTATTATTATTATTATTATTATTATTATTATTATTTTGCGTAAAAATACTGTCTCTGTCTCTGTATTATTATTATTATTATTATTATTATTATTATTATTATTATTATTATTATTATTTTGAGAACATATTATTATTAATTATTATTATTTTGAGAACATAACTTCACTAATTAGAGATATATATATATATATATATATATATAATTAGTGATAATAATAATAAAAATAATAATTATTATTATATATATATATATCTCAATTAGTGAAAAATAATTCTCAAAATAATAATTATAATATATATATATATAATAATTATAATAATAAAATAATAATAATAATAATAATAATAATAATAATAATAATAATAATAATAATAATAATAATAATAATAATAATAATAATAATAATAATAATAATAATAATAATAATAATAATAATAATAATAATAATAATAATAATAATAATAATAATAATAATAATAATAATAATAATAATAATACAGAGACAGAGACAGTATCTTTACGCAAAGGAAGGCCTGCATATTAGAATAGGCGTTCTTTAAACCTCTCTCTCTCTCTCTCTCTCTCTCTCTCTCTCTCTCTCTCTAGTTTTATTAAAATAATATCTCAAAGAAGTTTTCTTTTATGTAAGGCAAACTTGTCCCCCAATTCTTTTATAGTACTTGAGAAACCAAAGCTCACCGCTCTCTCTTCTTCAAAAACGCACCCTATTCTTCCCTATTTGCATCGCATTTGTTCTTGAATCTCTTCGTATTCTCTCCCCAGAGAGAAAGAGAAAGAGAATGTTCCAACACAAGAAGCCCTCAACTATGAATTCCCATGACCGACCCATGTGTGTTCAAGGAGACTCCGGCCTTGTCCTCACAACTGACCCCAAGCCCCGCCTCCGATGGACAGTCGAACTTCACGAACGATTTGTCGACGCCGTCACTCAGCTTGGAGGACCTGACAGTACTAATGCTAATACTTAAATCATCTCCATCACGTTTAATAATCTTCTTGTTAATATTCTAATTAATTTCTTTATGATGTATTCTCATCAATTCTAGTGTTTTTTTTTTTCTTTTTCTTTTTGACAATTTGTAGAGGCCACACCAAAGACAATTATGAGAGTTATGGGTGTGAAGGGGCTCACACTTTACCACCTCAAGAGCCATCTTCAGGTTCTAATATATATATATATATATATATATATATATATATATAGATCTTGTTTATAACAATTAATATTTCAATTACCCTAGTTTCTCCTCCTATTATTGTTGCCCTTTTTGACATGCAAAGTTTTATGATTGATGTGTTGTCTTATTTTTTTGTTTTTTTGTTTTTTTGTTTTTCTGTTTTTTTCCTTTTGCTTATATGTTTGTTATATCTTCTTCAACCTGAATATATAGAAATTCAGGCTAGGAAAGCAGCCACACAAGGACTTCAATGATCACTCAATTAAGGATGGTATGAGAGGTGACTCCTCTTTCTAGGGTTCCTTTTCTTATTAATTTATCAAGTTCATTGAACCATTTCTTTTCTATTACAATTTGTTCGTCTAATATCTGTGCGTCAAAATATAAATTCTGTTTCCTTTTTCGTCTTTGTTTACAGCATCAGCTCTAGAGCTTCAACGAAATACTGCATCTTCTTCTGGGATGATTAGCCGCAGTATGAATGAGTATGTTTCTGTTGCCTTTTTTTCTCCTATACACACACACACATATGTATGTATACATATTCTTTTCTTGATCTTTTCAACCATAAATCATATATGATTTTTCCATGCATGGATTATTAATTTTTGTAATCATGATCTATTTTTCTTCGATTATATATCCTCTTTAATCAAAGAAAGTACAATTGCCTAAGTTTTTGTTTTTTCATTTTTTTTTTTTTGGGGCATTGTGGGGGTTCGGATTTTCTTGTGGAAATGTGTATGTGTGAAACTGTTATGTGAAGCAGTAACTTACACATTGTTGATGCGATTAGGATGCAAATGGAGGTGCAGAGAAGGCTGCATGAACAACTGGAGGTAATTTATGAATATATATATATATATGTATTATACAAATTTATTATATATATGAACATGCAAAACTACTATACACATGTATGACGATGAATAGAAAAAGTGCAAGTCTTTATGCAAACTTTTTTGTTCCCAAACTTTTAAAATATTTTTTCAGGTCCAGAAACATCTTCAGTTGAGAATTGAGGCTCAGGGAAAGTACATGCAAAGCATATTGGAGAAAGCTTGTCAAACTCTTGCAGGAGAAAACAGCATGGCTTCAGCAGCTGGAAATTACAAGGGCAGTATTGTAAATCATGGTGTTAATCCTCATGACATGGGAACTTTGAAAGATTTCACCGCTCCTCTTGGCTTTCCATCTTTCCAAGACCTTAACATCTATGGAGGTGACCAAATTGATCTTCAACAAAGCATGGATAGGCCATCTATTGATCATGGCTTTTTGCCGAATAATGATAACCTCTGTCTCGGAAAGAAGAGGCCTAGCCCTTACAATGGTTGTACCGGAAAGAGCCCTTTGATATGGTCCGATGATCTCCGGCTGCAAGACTTGGGAACGGCTGCATCTTGTCTCGGACCACCTGATCACGATCCTTTCAAAGGTGATCAGATTCAGATGGCACCGCCGTCGATTGAGAGAGGAACCGAGATCGATTCATTGTCTGATATTTATGAGACAAAACCGGTTATCTCAGGTGAGCATATGGGGGAGAAGAAGTATGACGTGGCAGGAGCAAAGCTTGAAAGGCCATCGCCGAGAAGAGTTCCTCTCGCCGGAGAGAGGATGAGCCCTATGATTCAAGGCAGAAATTCACCTTTTGGATGAATTTGCCTTTAATAATTACAGTTTAGATGTAAGTTATCATTCAGATATTTTAATTTAACTCTGAAATATGAGATCTAGGGTTTTGATCATGAAGGTTATAATTAGTTATATATCCACATTAGGGTTTCTACTCATGAGTGTATGATAAATGCCATGCATGGCAAACCCATAAAGTTACATTTTCAAGTATTAACATGAACATTTGTGTTGATTTTATTGTGATCTTTGTCACAATATTCCTAATTGATACTGCTAACTATGTTTATATGATATAATTGAAGGCTTGCTTGACTGTGGAACTTTTTGGTATGACGTAGTTTGCCTCCAAATCTTTTTCTGATCTCAATGTTATTGCCTGTTTTTTGGAGTCTGTTTAAGGGAAAAAAATGAAAATCCAGAGGTTAAGTTTTTGTGTGTTTATATGTATTTATTTATTTTTTCATGGATTACATGATCAGAGATATATATTTTTCTTGTTTATTTTCTACAGACAGTAAACTCAACCATCTTAAAAACTTAAGAACAAAATAAGACTACAAAACTGAGCTATTGTCGCATAAAACAATATTACAATGTTAATGGTGATTCAAAGAATAACAAATATAAGAGAAAATTTGAATTCTATATATCATGCAGTTGTTTAAAACTTTTAAGTTGTCAAATTGTCAAGCCTACATAATATCAGGCGGCATGGAAAATTTGTTTCCCTTAGGCTTTGTTAAAAAAAAATACTGAAATTTATTAAATTTATTCTCTACATATATATATAAAGGGAGAGAAACAATATCTTATAATTAGAGTATACAATACTTTAGTGTACATGTAGGTCATGTTTCAGTTGAGGGTTTCAGTACTTTTCCAAAGCAGCTTGGACACAATATTGAGATCTTATATATACTGTCTAAAAGATTACTGGCAAGCTAGTTTATTGGGGAAAAAAAAAAGTTGAAAAGAAAAAGAAAAAAGATAGGAGAGGCAACATGCATATTTTTAGTTTACTTTGATACATCTCTCTCTCTCTCTCTCTCTCTCTCTATATATATATATATATATATATATATATATATATCTGTGTGTCTCGTTGTGTTTTTTTTCACCATGCATGGTCAATGTGAGTTGTCTTCTTTTGGAGGTTATTCTTGCCAACTCTTTAAGCTTTTGACACTTATCAGCTTTCCTTAAGTTAGTTGCTTCAAGTTAGTTATATGCTCTTATCATTGAAAACAAAATCATTAAATGTAAATTAAAAATATATACACATTAATGCAAACCAAAATCTTCAATAAAGTAAAAGATAAAAGGGATAGGCGAGGAACGCATAGAACACTAAAGAAAGCAACAACATTTCTTAACTATGAATCAGATCTTGATTTAGTTTTTATATTTATTTAAATCTACGTATATATAAGCTTCTTTTCTACGAATTAACAACAAATAAATTAATTTCTACGGCGCATAAGAGAAACCGACCAAAAGTATGTGTCTTTGGCTCTTTTTTCTTTCCCCTTTAGTACTTTCTCATATATTCTCTCTAGCGCCAAATTAAGGAGGACGACAAGATTACCATTCACGTCTTTCTTTTCTCTCTTTTTTTTATCTTTTTTTTTTTTTTTTTTTGGGTAGGTTGGGGATGTGGGCGTACTCGTATGGTCAGAAAAAAAAAATCTTAACCTTTTCATACAAGTCCAGGAACATTACTATTTTGACAGTAAAATTGTGTGTATATATTGTGCATATATATATATATATATATATATATATATATAGTTGGCTGTGAACCTTGGCGATTATACTTTTTTTACTGCGGTAGTTTTTGGTTACAATTATATACACACAAGCACACACATTCATAGAATATTACACGCACACAAACACACACACACACACACACACACACACACACACACACACACATATATATATATATATGCGTATGGATGAGTTTTTAGTTAATGCTTAAGACTAAAGTTGTTGATTAGAAAGTCATATAAAAACCAACATCAAATGTAATTAAGGTATATGCACTTATTCCTATAATTTAATCGGTAATCATCTATAGAAACGTAATTTTTGAAAACTCATCAGTATGTGTATACTTTGATGTTAATTATATATATATTTTTTATAAGAACGTCCTTTCATGTAATGAATGATTATTTTATAGTTGATATATACCTGTAATTGACCACATGAACTTTTTAATTAGAGCGGTTACAAAATAATTCTCGCTCTAGCCAAACCAATTTGCCTTCCTTATCAACCCTATAAAATTGATACACATATGATTCATCTCTCTCTCATTCTTAAGATTGGATTTTTGAAGAGGCTTCTCTTTGATGTTCAAAAAGGTTGGTGGTGCCACTTACCTTTATTGGTTGCAGAGAAAACTTAGTCACTGCAAGTTGTCAAGAAAGCTCCTCTTAAGACAGAGAAAGAAGAGAGAGAGAGAGAGAGATACACACAGAGAAGAGAGGGGGGAAAAAAAAAAAAAAAAAAAAAAAAAAAAAAAGCTAATAAAGCCTAAAGGAAGGGAAGAACACAACGCACTCCCACGCGTGCACATATCGAGGAAGCTTCTATCTTTATGAGTGCAAAGTTAAAGTCTCACATTGAAAGCTGATAATGATGATAATACAAATGCATATGCATGGGATTGGATTTCCCTTTTTTTTTTTCAATTAAATTGTACACTTTACATGCAATTGTGACTACATTTACACCGAATCATCCATATGCTGAACATAGGGTCTCGGTTCTAATAGGAGTTATTATTCAGAGGCATATATAAATATATATATATATATATGCACATCTTCCCATGCATAAGCAAATCATTTGCAGTACAACTACTTCTATTTTAATTCTACCATGCACTTTGGATTCTGTTTTCATATATGGTTTTATTTTATTTTTATTTGCAGAAGATCAACTTTATTTGTGTCTTGTAAAGAATTTTCTAAACTCTTACAAAGTATACTCAAGAAGCTTCTTTTGTCCCCTTGCTATTCTCTCACTCTTTTCAGTTTGACCCAAGTAAAACTTAGGAGTCCAACTATATTACTACAACTAATTAAAGATAAAAGGAAGATCACAAATAGAATCGTACTTGCACATATCAATATATCCACACACACATTGATACATATATATGCAATTCAATTATTCATATTTGTTAGGAGCTGTAAGGCACTGTATTTTGAGATAATTTTTAAGATTTCATCATTATGCGCGTCATTGCCAGCTTTTCTTCATAAAAAAGAAATTTAAGTGATGAGATAGGGTAACTAGTATTAGAGAAGGAAGAACATCAACTACATTGCCATATTATTCCTACTTGATCCCTTAGTAATTAATTAAATCCCTCACTTGAAAGAAATTATTAAAAAAATGTCAGAAAACAAAAAATATATATGGATGATTTAGGATATGTTTTTTTCACAACTCAAATTTTTTCATTATACAGTAAATACTCTCATAAAAATTCAAATTCAACCTTTTTATTCGAGTTGTAAAACAGTATTCCACCAACTTGTGTAAACCTCCCTCGCGAAAAGTAAATATTTCTCTCTCTCCGTCGCCTGTCTCTTCTCTCCCTTTGTCACCTCTCTTTCTAAAAACAACTTTCATCATTGCCATCCCTCTATTCATAATTCCTCCATCATCGATGTTCCTGTTGTCGTCACCTACACGGTTCCACCTCCGTTGTTCAGAAAATTAATTGGGTGGCGCAACAAAATTTTAAAAAAATTTAATTAATCACCAAGAATGCTACTCATATTATTATGAACAAAAAATTATATCTAAATAGTTCATACACTTGAAGAATTACCGGAAATAACAATTTTGGCAAAGTATTCCTAGAAGAGTTTCAATTACCAACTGGAGTTTTATGTTATTCTCGTTCCCTCAAATTGTTGTGTGTGGGCACAGCTCAGCAATTTTTTCAACACCGTTTCTCCTTCCAAGCACTCAAGAACTACAAAAAATTAATCACTAAGGGAGTAGTTAATTTTCTCTCTCTAAACTGCTCTTAGGCAATCTAAGAATAAATGAGATCTCAATTCTCTATTTGTAATACAAGTTTGAGTTAATTATGGCATGAAAACACATATATAAGAACAATACTTGAAAACAACATTTGCATGAAAATTATGTGAAAATACCACATTAAGCTTGATCTATTCATAAATCTCCTTATTTAAACAACATCAGAGTGTATTTTTATGTACTTATTATCATGGATTTTTTGAAGTTTTGATTTTTGATGATTTGTTGAGTTTGTGATTTTTTTTTTTTGAATTTTTATGTGTATTATTTGGGATTTGGCCAATTTTCGTGACTTTTTGCATACCCCCGTGACGGTGACGGTTTTACTGCCACCAACAATGGTGACTTTTTGGTGGATACCAGTAAGGATACTAGTCGGTATCCCGATGGATACCAGTTAGTGAGGGGAATTTTGTTTGTGCTTTTCTATTTTTGGAATTGATGTTTGTGGTTTTTGTGTGATTTTGGTTAAGGTGATTCTTTAAGTATTTATATTAAAAAAACCAACTTGTTCTGGCGGTATCACTGTTGGATACCAATGGTACTGATTCCATCGTTTTCCGGCCAGTACTTGTTGCCTGTTGGTTACAGCCGGTATCATGATGGTTACCATTTTGTAACTACTGACATACAGTCACCGGCTGGTATTGACAATGGACATGAGATGGTAATCCGGTGGATACTAGTATCTTAAAGGTATATTTGATATCCTAAATATGATGAGATGATAAAGCCGTGGTATTCTCTGCAAAATTGTTTCCTATGACATAAATCAATCCATCCTCAGGTCTGTGATATTCTTGTAAAGTCCCCTTTTGGATTTCGATCTATGAAAAGTGTGTTGTCCATAATCACCCTATTCTATAGCTAGTAATTAGCAACTCATGAGTCATGATAGTCCATGTTGATAATTTGATGTGCTTAGGGACAAATACTCTTGAAAGTGCATGGATTGGGATTTTTATTCTTTACTCATAATTCATAACTTTTTAACTAAACAATTATATTAACAAAAAGTATTTATTAAGAGTAAAGAATAAATGTTTAGACTCAGAGTAAATTCTCTAATTTTTTTATGTACGCTTATTAAAAGAGGCCCAAAAGTTTTTCTTTGCCACTAGAGGCCCAAAACTGTTACAACAAATGTTGTAAAAATTACATGAAAATTTTATGAGAGTGGAGTTGAAATTATACTGTAAACGTTTTTCAAATATTTTAAGAAAAATGACCATTTAATTTTAGGCAATATTTACTTGGGTTTCAATAAATTCCAACCTTCTAAGGAATTAGACATTGTGGTAGGGGTAGTAATAATAAGAATATGACATTTATCAAGATGTCAAAACGTATCCCTAAACTCAAAATGACAGGGTTTCTATATAGCAGAAACCACATTTTAAGCCGTTGGAGGCTTCTATGTAACAGGTAGCAAAACCAGCCGGCCGCTGGAGGAATTAAAGGAATAAAATTGAAGACTATTTAACTTTTGTACAAACAATGTGACTTTAAACTTTCGAAAGTATAGAAAAATATTTTAGTGTGGGTCAAATAAATTATAAAAAGGTTTTTCAACTTTTATGTATAGGAATAATACCTAAAATTAAATAAAAATAACAATTTTTTTCCCTAAAAGTAACAATTAATATCTAATTTAAACATAATAGTCATGAAACATCATATATATTAACCAACAACAGCATGTGTTTATTCCAGGCCCATCCATGATCAATTAATTGCCCCTTTTCAACGCTTCAGTCACTAAATATATAGCTTAAGACCCCCCACCATATTAACACTTCATTTGAAATGAAAAAAAAAAAAAAAAAAAAAAAAACTTGAAATGATATACCGAATTAACATTTAATCCCACCCAATAACACATAATTTTTTTTTTTTTTTTTTTTTTTACCTAACTAATAATTAGTAACAAAAACTAAGAAACTAAAAAACCATAATAACCCAAACTTAAAAAAGTAAAAAAACTTGGGAAGTCATAATCATCCTTAAGGTGATCAACTTATTGTGAATTAGTAGTCAATGTACGCCGTCAAGTATGTCAGCCGGAGGGAGAAAGGAGTCGACGGAGAGCCCGGGGACGTTGAAAACGACGTCGTCAATGCTCCAAAGCTCTTCCATCCTCGTCCTCGTGTATTGCAAGGAAAGCTCGCTGCAGCGGAAGATTGTGGCGATGGAACGGCCTTGGTGGGCGATGAGGACTCCGTCAACGTCCCTGTAGTCGCCGATGCTGCTGCCTATCGTCGTCTCCCAATAGACCGTATCGGCCGTCGTATCGTTGTCCGGTGACTCAACCCTAGTCAAGTGGGAGTCCTCAAGGTATATGAGGAGGCCACTCTTTTGGCAAAAGTAGCCATACAATGCGTGCCTTATAACCTCTGTGTGGCCCTCGCTTCTCTCCATCACGGCGGCGCGATCCGCCGACACCTTCAGCACGAAGCAGTTGTCGTCTCCGATTCGCTTTTCCCCCAGGCATTGCGCTTTCGCAAATAAGCTCGCTGTGCTCTTTGGATCCAGGCCCTACAATTAAACAAGAATAATTATAAAGAATGACATTAATTGGAGAAAACACATGTGTATACTATATGATTCGTGTACAATATTTACATTTGTAGAAAGAGCTATTGTAATACGAAACATGTACAACTGGACTGATCAACATTTCTTTTATGTTTTTTCACAATTTTCAGTGGTAAAACTATTGTTCTGCTATGCAAATACAAATAATAAAAAGGTTTGAATTCAAGTGTTAATCCAATACGGAAAATGGCACCTTAAAATCTTTGATATTATGACGACAAATGCTATATGAATTTAATGGATGGGGTGTCACATACTTTAAAATCTAATAGAGAATGTATTTTTTTTTAAAAAAAAATATTATACATGTATTCAGAGTGGGCAGGAGAATATTAATATACACACCTATATTACTTATTATATTTACTAAGATCATGTTTCGTATATTTAGAAGAAGAATAACCAATGTTTTCCTTTTCTATTCTGAATTATCCTCCTTATTAGGTGGAAGCAATCACGGAATCGCGGCAACTAATTAAATTAATGTTTACAGAATCAATAAAACCTAAAATAAAATAAAAAAACAGAGAGAGAGAGAGAATAAGGAAGAACCCCAAAAAAAAAAAAAAAAAAAAAAAAAGAGAGAAAAAGATAAGAAAAGAAGGGCCATAATGCAATAAATTACAGATCCGACACTTGTGACTAAAGTGGAGAAAAGAAAAAGTAAAAGTGAAGAGAGAGAGAGAGAGAGGGAGAGATTATAATACACATACTTTAGGACAGTATGAGTTATAATCCCAATGTGATGAAGAATATCATATAATGTTTTTCGTATGCCTAAAGCCTAATGTATATTTATTTATTACGTTGAGATGACGTCAAAAGGCTAATAAATCACGTGCCGGCCGTAGTCCTCTAAAACAAAGCTCTTTGAAATGTTCAAAAGGAAAGCCTGTAGGGGTAAAGCTGGGACAGTCTCTCTATCATTGTCAGCAAATATTTTATCGGGATTGTGACTTGTGATTGGTAATTTTGTTCCTATATCACTATCTTCGTTTGGTAAAGCATTTTTCTTTTTTTCTTTTTTTGAATTAAAATACCCACTTGGGTTATATGTCTTTATCGAGCAACACACAAGTAATTTAAGGGTTATTTTTTTTAATAAATTTTTTTAAAAAAATTGAAATTAAAATTAAAATTTTATTTAAATTTATGTTCTTTTAAGTTCTAATTTTATTTAATTTTATTTAAATTATAACTTCAACTCAAGTTATAACTCAAATTCAATTTAAAAATTACATTCAAATTACACTCTAAAAAAATAAATCCTTAGAAACGCCAACAAAAATGTAATAATTAGCATATATCTTACCTAACAAGGAGAGAACACAAAGAACATTTCAACAATGAACACGTCGTAATATATGATGTATAAATGTATATATTCTTAGTTAGCAAAATCATAAGTAAATTTTACATACAAAGCATCTAATATTGGAAAAGAAAAAGAAATTTGTATGGAAAAAGTGAAAAATACATGATACCTGTGTATGTAGTCAATATTATTCCCCCTACTTTTTGGAAACTTTATATAAAATATTTGGCAACAAAATCTCTGCGTATCTCTTACGAGTCAAAAAAATCTCACGGTTTCTCATAATTCATGAAAACATAAAACGCACCAAACTAGAATAATATTTTATTGTGTCAACATGTTAATTTTGATTCCAATTAAACTTAGTCTAGAGTTCAAATTTTCTTAAAGTGTAAATTAAGAATAATTCACAAAGATATAAAACCTATATAATATTTTTATATCAATCACCAATTAATGACTTAATTTCATATGGTTATTGTAATGACATGTTAATTTTGATACTAAACTTGCTCTAATATTAATTTTGTGGTGTAGAGTTTAAATTTCTTTATTTTGTTAGAATAATTATTTGGTACCTGTATTAAGCGGCGAAGAGGGCGTTGGGGGCCCTTGGCCGGGTGGGTGCCGAGCCAAGGGGTATGCCTCCAAACGGTCTTCCCGTCGCTGCCGGCGACAACCTTATTTCCTCCAACCACCAATTCCAAAGACCACATTCCGGGTGTCATTTGCCACAGCACAAAGCACCCACTTTCACCACTCCTCGTTCCTAAACTCTTCACATTTCTGCCTGTGGACACCTCCGTTTCGCAGCATATCATCTTCACTATCCCACTCGCGTACATGTTCTTGTTGCATTTTTGTTGCTTTAAGCACCCCGTCGCTGCCAAGTATTGTTGTATAATGTAATGCGCAATGGATGTTTCCTGACAACAAATTTCAAGTATGTATGCACATATATTAACTAACAATTAATTAATAATATTCAAAACTTTTGTCTCAAAACTTTTGTGTGTGTGTGTGTGTGTGTATATATATATATATGTGTGTGTGTGTGTGTGTGTGTGTGTGTGTGTGTATATATATATATATATATTTAATGGTTATATAAAAATATATATATATATATATATAAAAAAGCAATCAAATTATATTTTCTGTCTCTAATATGCACACTCTAAAAACAAAGTATCATAAATTCAAAAAATAAAAGTCATAATTAGGTGAAAAGTCTTTTATACCCTTTAATTGTATGAAAACTTACAAATGGGATGTCCTTGAGATGGAGGAGGTGATGATGATCAATAGGGTGATTGACTTGTGGGATTGGCGCAAGAGGGCAACCTAAGACACCAAGCAACAACCTTAAATCTTGTCTTTTGGCCGGAATATTGCAACCGTATGATGATGATGTTGATGATGATGATGATGAGACAGAATTAATATTGCTACTTCCTTGGAAACCCTTTTGAGCCCTAAACCATTCCCTAATGACTTCCCAAGAACTTTCTTTCTTGCTCCCTTCTTCTTGCATTTCCGGGTCAGGACCTTCCATCAATGGCGTCAATGGCTGCGGACACCATACTTGCTTTTTCCGTGGTTTCGAACCCATTAACTAATTAAAAACGAAAACCAAACAAATTACAAATGATATATAAGATTTATCAAAGATTGTTTTGAGAAAAAGGAATTATATGGGAATGTAAGGAGAAGTTTATGAAGAGAAGAGGATTAAGAAGAAGTGTGGTGGGAATGGGACGAGACAAAAGAGACAGCTTATCTGTCCAACGACAGAGAATGGTTATTATAATACAACACCAGGAGTACTACTGGTACATACTCCCATGTTGGGCTGTCTATTTGCTTTATTTCTCTTCTTTTGGACTCTCTTGTCATTTTTATTCTTTTTTTTTTTTTTTTTTTTTTTTTTTATTCCCTTCGGCTGCGTTCCCAAGCAAGAGCAAAGAGCCAGATATGGCCCCATTGTGTGTTTTTTCCCACTCTTTTTCCATGCCTTAAAAGAGTATAATGTAAAAGGAATTTATCAAAAATAATGGGTATATTTAAAACTTATTTTAAAATAATTTTATTTTTTATATAAAAATAAAAATAAAAAGTTTTTAATCTCAGATATAAATTATTTTTAAAAATGCATTTAGTAATTTTATCAAGAGATTGTTTTCAGTATAAAAAAATTCATTAATATCTCTCTTTCTTTCTCTGCTCGAGAAAGGAGAAAACGAAAATAAAAAATAAAAAATGACTAAAAGTCATTTTTCATTTTTTTTCTCATTTTACACTAAATCAAAACATCATTTTCATTTTCTTTTTTGTCTTTATTGCGCCATACAACGTTTTGAAAACGTTTTTATTTTTTATTTTTTGAAAAACATGAAAAATAAAAACAGGATCAATAAACACGGCCAATGTTTTCACTGACTACGATCAATATATATATATATACTATACTAAGCCAAGTGAGAAAGTTTTCTAATTTCCAAACTAAGATCCCATTTATTTCGCTAGTTTCAATTATAAGTCAAGTTTAGTTCGAATCACAAGTTAATTTTTTACTACAGTGTTTTCTCTCACAAAAATTCATATTCAACTCTTTCTACTATATAGTGTTTTTTCTCACATAAATTCACTTTTTAACTCAAGTTTTCAACGTTCGAACAAAAAGAATGAGGCTTAATGAATTCCTCTAATCTAATAAGAAAAAATTAAGAATAGAAACTTTACAAAATAAGAAACGAATGATTAACTTTCCTTTTCTCTCATAAAACGATCCTTAATGTCCATCTTTGTTCTCCTCAATCGTTTTTTTTTTTTTTTTTTTTTATTGTTTGATTTCCTTTTTTAATTGTTCCATATATATAATTCGTTCAATCTACACTACTGGTTGTTGTAATGTGTTGATTAACGAAATATGACTCATATTGTTCAATAAAATTTATAACAAATTATGATCTTTAAAGATTACACGCTTCCCATATTTTTAGTAAAACATATTACAATCATAGTAGTCCTTGTTTTTAATGAGTGACAGGAAAAAAAAAAAAAAAAAAAAAAAAAAGAGAGACTATTTAGACTTTTATAAAAATTTGATTCGTATATTAAAGCAATCCAATTGAATCAACACATAAAAATTTTGAGGAAGGCCATGAGAAAATCTCATATTCGGATGTCCTCACGAATATTGGAGTTCTGGATGTGTGTGTGCCATACAAATATAACTAGTTTAAGGTTAATTAAGAATAAATAATTAATTGGTATAAATTGAAACTAAAAATAAGTAGTTATGAATAAATTCGAAAACGTTTTTGAATGCAATATAATTTTCTTAACATTATCAACACAACTGGAAAATGCTGGTAACTCTTCACCATTTCGATATTAATTAATTAATTAATTAATTAATAATCAAAGGTTATTATGGTATCTCTGACAAAGTAGATTTGGGTTAAAACTTAATAGGGAAATGCACTCACTTTTATATGTAGGACAAATATGCCAAATCTCAAGTTTTGGAATTGATTAAATGCACTTTCCATCGATTACCAAAATCCCAAAACAATAATCACGCATGCTTTTTTATTATAGTATCTTCTTCCTCTTTAGTCTTAACATTGATTCTCTATTGTCTTGGTCAAGATAACGCAGTTTCACACTTCCCAAAGTGGACCTACACAAAAATAATTTACTACTTTACATTAAGAATTATAATCATCATGATTAGGGTGATTAATATTCTAATCAAATCATTGTGTTTACTCCACGTGGCTCAACATTGTTACATACAGCAAATGGTTAGATGGGGCCCAGATAGAGATGGGCCGGCAGACGGGCCTGACCCAATTGAGGATAGTGATAGTAGTGGTGAAGGGTCTGCAATCGGCATCAATGGTGGTAGAGCGGCAGTTAGAAGAGGATGGTTTGGTGGCGACAGGTGGATTTGGAGTGATCTTTCAAGGTAAGCTCTTCTTAAAAAAAAAAAAAAAAAAAAAAAAAAAGGGTTCAAGTGTGACTCTCAATATTGGTAGATGCAGAGATATATAATTCAAATAAATATTAATGCATGCTTCTTTAAAACTTTTTTTTTTTTAAAAGCCACTTTTTGTTATTAACAGTTTGTATTAATTTTACACAAATAATCTCAAGTATAAATTATCATTATTTTGTTAATTCCTTTCTTCAAATATTTAGATCGATATATAGAAAATAAAGTGAAATATCAAGTTTATCCTTTATTAGAAACAGTTAAAGATGTCAAGATTGATCGAGTCTATTCAATAATTCAGTGCATGATTTGCTAAGAGATGAAGCCAACATGATTGTTTTACTAGTCACCACCAAAACACGTGTATTAAGAAATATAAAAAATTAGGTGGTATATTCCACAACTCTATTGAACGTTGGTAGATTATACCACAATTTAATTTCCTATGATTTGGATTTATTTCATACTTTATTAATTACCTTTTCACCAGTCATTTTGTGTGTTGCACAAAATGCGTATAGCATAAATCTAAAGCTAAGGTTTTTCTTTTATGGTATTCTCAATATATATATATATATATATATATAAATAAGTTTGCTCAGCACCTCTCTTTTTTATTTTTTATTTTAATAAAACATGAGATTATTTTGAGTTCCTCAATATCACCAATCATAGTCGATCTCTTTTTTATTTTTTATTTTAATAAAACATGAGATTATTTTGAGTTCCTCAATATCACCAATCATAGTCGATCTCTTTTTTATTTTTTATTTTAATAAAACATGAGATTATTTTGAGTTCCTCAATATCACCAATCATAGTCGATGCCAATAAAATATATATATATATATATTTTTTACTTATAAGAACATTTCCAATGCAATGCTATAATTGATGTGTTAATTACAAATTTAGTATTTAAGTGCAAGAAATACTCTCCAATATACTAATATTTATCGTACTAAATTTTTTATATGCTATATTTTGTCATAAATTTTTCATCAAGACTAAATTTGCTTTGAGAAAATTTTGGCGAAGCTTTTCTTTCTACAAAAGCATTGTACAGAAAGTTATATTAGAAATAAGGGATTATAATCACATAACATGATAAAGAAATGGGAAAAGGAGACAAATATCATTTAAAAATATACGTCACGATTTCTACTCTTTAGTTATGATTAATAACATTTTTAATTAAATAACTATATATTAATAAAAAATATTAATTAAAAATAAGAGATAAAAATTTAAAACACACTTGAGGATAAAGTCTGTAATATTCTCAAAGGACGGGGGAACCAGTTAAAATTGGGCCTGGGCTTATATGTTAATGTGTTTTGAAAAGTCATTGTACTTGCAAATCACGGAAGTACGGACATACGTGATTTTTCGTTATTAAAAATTGTGAATTCTAACACTGCTCTTTTGATGTAGTATGTTTACTTAGGCTGTATTTGGAGTAAATATTCATACTATAATCATAGTTCGTGGCTCGTTATGAATGGCTTTAAATTATCGTTCTAAACTCATAAACTAAATGTCTATTTAATATTTAATTTTAAAATGAATATATGAAATTAGTGCAAAAATAGTCTTTAAATAGACTTAAATTTACAGGCCCAAATCTTATGGGACGTTTGATTGCTAGATTCGTAGCATGATTTGAATAATGGTTCGTGGTTCACTATAGTATTTTCTCTCACAAAAAATACACGTAAATTGAGAATAATTTTGAATTATGATGCTGGATTGTAAAGTTGGGAAAATTCACTACTTTTAGATTAATTTCGGTTCGGTTGGGAGAGGGACTTTTTGATTTTTCTAATATATCATAACATGCCCCAGCACTAAAAAAAAAAAAAAAAAAAAAAAAAAAAAAAGATAAAAAGAAAAGTAATAGGAATTTATTATATTTATTTATACTCTAAAATTTTGCATTGAGATTATCATTAAAACTCCCGCTTCACTACTAACTCTCATAACAATATATTAAATCATGTGAATTAGGAACCACATAAACAATGGCAAGCATGGCGATAGTTGCCTTTTTCCTTAATACGTTTGCAAATGCCTCCCTGGGGCATTTCGAATTCAAGCAGAGAGCAGTGCAATTAGGGTCATCATTTGGGCCGTCGGTACATAAATCATGCCGATTGTAATAGGTTTCACAGACGCACTTGCCAGATGCCTCTTCGAGTCCTGAGTCAAAATAATAATAATAACAACAACAACAACAATAATAATAATAATAAGTAAATAAAAATATTGCATTATAAATTTACTTCTACCTTTAATAAGCAAGATTGTTTAAAGCCAAACATTGTAAAAAACATTATAACCAAACCACATGCATGTTATTGAGATTCAACTGAAACATGCATGTTTGTATAATATCAAGAAAATAAGTGACGTGTTAAAATGGTAGCTTATAACAAGTCACGCTAATTTGAAAAAAAAAAAAAAAAAAAAAAAAAAAAATCGTGTTGTGATAACTAATATGATCAGATGAGAAAAATGAGAGCAAAACGTGCAAGTAATTAGGAATTTTAGGACAAACCTATGGAGAAAAGGAGAAACACAACGAGAACAAGTGAAAAAACTCTGGTTTTGGCCATCTCTCTTTTAATTATATGCGTGAGATTTGCAAATTATAACTCCAAGGATGAAGGTTTAGGCCATATATAGGGGCTTGCAAATTTATAGCAGAAGATCATAGGAGGAACGCATTCAATCCCAAATCAAATGGGCATTAATACCATTTGGGAATTTCGTTTAGTGCATTCCCCATTTTGATTTCAATTACAATTTTTGATTTCTTTATGTTCAGCTAGCAATATTTTGTATTAATGCAAGAAGTCAACGTCTTGCCAAAAAAGAAATGGAAAAAGTCAAAAAGAGAAATGGAATATGTGTGAAAATTGAACTGTCTTTAACGCATAATTTTAGTGAATCTCCACAATCTGTTCGCTCAAAAAAAAAAAAAAAAAAAAAAAAAATCCTAAAGCAGACTTTTTGAAGGAGAAACAATCGTAATGTCAAGCTAAGATTTTAATCATGCAGCCATTGCATTTGATCACTTTTGTACTCTGTTTCCTTTGTGTGCATGTGTAATAAGGACCAGAAAGTTTCGAAACTGATTACATATATACATGAAAATTTGGCAACAAATCTTATTCGGAAACCAATAATTTACTTTTGCTTTTATGATTCTTTTTTTCTTTTTCTTTTTTTTCCATTGGCTTTTATGTTTTCAGATATGTCTTAGTTTGAATAATTTCTTAAGATTTAACATTTTTTCAGATGGTTTTTAAAAAAGATTATTATATGAAAAGTAATCTTTATAAACATTTGTTTCTAATTACCTTAATTAATTGGTTCTTTGATGTGTATTCTTAACTACTTTTTTTTTTTTTTTAGAAATACATTTATCTAATTTTTCTTATATAAAAAAATATATATTTAAATATGTTCCTATTTAAACATTTTTGAAATATCTTCTCTCTAATCCGTCATCAAAATAATTTTTTTTTTTTCAAATGTGTTTCAACTTTTTTTATCGTGAGCCTTAAAATATACTATATTAAAAGTAATTCTCATATATATATATATATATATATTTTTTTAATTGTCTCTCACTAAAGTAATTTTTTCTCAAATGTGTATTTTCTTCCAACAACACTCTCAACTATTATTTTCTAGCAAATACCATTTTTTATTATTATTATTATTATTATTTAGACTTAACATTGAATTAAAAAACTGCTTTTGCCTTTATAATTTTGAATTTTCTTATGATTATTCAAAATAATAACACATATATATGGGTCCAGTACTCCAGTCTACATAGCAAAAAACAACTATAACCTCTTAGTTGTGCATAGCAAAAAACAAGTACAACCTCTTAGACATTTAACACCTAATAATTAAGGAAAAGAAAAATACTAAGCTTGTCACATTAATTTCTACACGTCGTCACCTGATCTAGCACAAACCATTAGGACCAATATTAGAATCTCCTGCTTTGTGATCTAGTTTATGCTCTTCTTCATCAATTTTATCACAAAGTGCTCTTCCTCTCGTCTCTGGCAAATAAACGGCAAACAAACTAAGGCATGCTATTACCACACCAAACACGCCGTAAGAAAGTAGCCCATTTCGCTTTCCGGCGGCGGCCAGCAGCGGACCAAACACTCCTCCAAACACCAGCGCCTGTCTCACCATTGACAGCGCAGAGTTCCGAACGCAAGTGGGGAACAACTCCACCGTGAAAAGCAGGAGTATATTGTCAGCCGTACAAGCACTGAAAAACGACACTATTTCGAAACCAATCTGTAGCCTTGTACATACTCTTCCTTTCAACACACACATTAGGCTGAAAATCCCACTTATGATACTGAATAATAGGAGTGAGCTTTTCCTGTTCATTTTCCCAACAACCAAGTAAGTTACCAGTGATGAAGGAAGCTCAGATAAGGGATTGAAAGTGACGCTCAAATAGAGGTTGAAAGATAAGTCTCCAAGAGCTAATGGCATGCCGTAGTAGAACATTCCAATGCCGAAACCTATCGTCATAACCGCTAACAATCGCCGAAAACACCATTTTTTCTCCACCAAGATCTTGATCGCCGAATAAAGACTCACGTTCGGTGTTCGATCTTGTCCCAAGGGCATGCTTGAAAAGTACTTCATCGCTAAGATCTCATGATGGTTTGTTTGAGATAAGCCTTTTAACGTGGCTATGGCATCTTCTGCTCTTCCTTCGACAAAAAGCCATCTTGGAGACTCGCGAACCACGAATCGAATGACCACACAGTAAAAGATTGTTGGTACGGAAGTCCAAATGTAGAGATTTCTCCATGACGAGCATCTGTTTGAATAAGCTATGGCTGGTAGTGACAGAAACCCTAGTGCAAAGAAAATAAAACTGATCACACCCACCTGCAGTCAAGGAGCAAGAAAATTTATTTTTGTTTTTAGCAAAAATACAACATAAAAAAATAAAACACACACAAACATATATATATATGCAATATTTAAACATCAAAGTAGGATTTGCCGTTAGTTATAATGAGCAACAAACAGAGGTGATTTTTATGTAATTTTTTTTTTTTAAAAAAAAAAAACTCAGAAGTTGTTGACATAAAATGTTTCGGCCGTCCCACAGTGAGCGGCAGATTTAAATACAGCTCAGTGAGGGTTACTGTCCCCACTTAAATTTTTTTGAAAAAAATAGTACCTTTAAAAATATAAAATTTTACACTTAAATCCCTACTAAATTAATATATGCTCCTATTAAAATAAATATATTTTTTTTATATGTCCCCGTTAAGATAATTTGTTAAAAAAAAATTAATGTACGCTTCTATTGAAGTGAAAGGCTGATTTCGTCATTGTCCGCAGTGAATTGTGACACACACGTGACTAGCACCACTGCTAACCTGGCCCCGCTACCGCTTCGCAACGAGCTCCGTCGACAAGACTAGAGCGCAAGTGCTGATAGTCGCGCGGCTGAATCCGGTAAGAAATCTCAAGGCGGAGTAAACCCACACGTTAGGGGAGAAGGCAGTGGAGAGTGTGGACAAGGCCATTGCAAGGCAGGAGAGGAAAAGCATGTTCTTTCGGCCAAGCAGCGAGTCGGCAAGTGTGGTCAGGACGAGCCCGCCGAGCAGGCAGCCAACTAAGAAAGCCGACGCCGGCATGCCCGCGACGAAGGATCCAGCAGACTCCAGCGCCCATTCGGAAACGGAGGAGTTATCAATACTGAGTTGATTCGGTTGAGTAGTGTTGCAGTGCCATTTGGGCTCGGCGTCTGCAAAGACGCTTATGAATGTTTGTTGCGCATCAAAATACCATGCCAAAGACACAGCGATGGCTTGGAGGAATTGGGTCCAACTGAACTTGTCTCCAATGCATTTTTCGATTATTGAATCAAGGGAATGAGCATTACGAAAGTATTGGTCTAGTAGTGGAACTTCAGAATCGTCCGATTTTGGTTGGGAAAGAAATTATTAGTGAATCAGATTCTAAATCTGATTTACTTTAATATTCAAATTTTGTACTGGATTATAATTAGATTCTGTGTGTAACTTAAAATTCAAGTTTCCTAGATTTCCTAGGTTCAGTTGTGGTTGTACGCTATATATATTCAATCTACTAATGAGAAAGGGCTATGCCATTCGTTTCTCTCATTCTAAAGCTTTACATGGTATCAGAGCCGCCAGCCCTTCTCTCTTCTATTTTCTGATCTTCTTCATTCTGTTTTACACTATGGCTGCCGATCAACAGGCTGACACCATTCCTGATCAACAGGCTGTCACTATTCCCAATCCAGAAAATTCGACTCAGCCTCTCCAATTGATAAATATCTCTCATCAGAATATTGTTAAACTCATCTCCACAAATTATCTATCCTGGAAACTCCAAATTGAAGCCCTTCTTATTGGATATGACCTATATAAATATATTGATGGCTCACACCCTTGCCCTCCTCCTACGGTACGCACCAATGACAGTGACACACCCAATCCAGCCTATTCTCCATGGATACGACAGGACAAACTGCTGTTTGGTGCTCTTGTTGGATCCATCTCCTCTCCGCTCATTCCGCTCATACAACAAGCAGCCACAACCCGCGACGCTTGGCTAATTCTAGCCAACACCTACGCTCGCCCGTCCCGTGGCCACATCAAGCAAATTAAGGATCAAATCAAAAATTGTGTCAAAGGCTCCCAGACCATAACTGAATACATGCAATTTATTAAGTGTCGTTCGGATGAACTAGCGGCACTCGGCAAGCCTCTTGATCATGAAGACTTAATAGAGAAAATCCTTGCCGGTCTGGATGATGACTACAAAGCCATCATTGACGTCGTTGAAGGCCGTGACACGCCTATATCTTTCGATGAACTTCATGAGAAACTGATTACTCGTGAGTTATCGCTTCAGCAATCTCGCTCAGCCGTATCCTCTCTCCCGGTCACGGCAAATGTTGCAACTGGCCGATTCTCCTCAGGTCCTCGTGCCTCGGGTACACGCCCGCCTTGGTCATCTACTTCTGCATCCTCCTCGCCTGCACGATCACCCAATACCGGCTCCTCTAGACCACGCCAGCAGCGTCCTTACCTTGGCAAATGTCAAGGATGTCGTGCCCAAGGTCACTCTGTCTCCCAGTGCCCACATTTTCAACTTGTTCCGACCTCCTCCTCAACTGCGGCCCCAACACAGCAGCCATCTCCAGGCCAACAACACCCTCCTAATCGTCCATGGCAACCAAAAGCACACATGGCCACCGCCTCAAGCACCAACTCACCTACCTGGCTCCTTGACAGTGGTGCTTCTCATCATGTAACTGCTGACTTGAACAATCTGTCACTACACTCTCCGTATGATGGTCCTGATGACATTATTATTGGTGATGGTACTGGGTTATTCATTACTCATACAGGCTCTACCTCCTTACCTACATCCTCTCACACGTTTAAATTGAATGATGTTTTATGTGTCCCAAATATGAAACGCAATCTTATTTCTATCTCCCAATTTTGTCATTCAAATAACACCTCAGTTGAATTCTTACCTACTTGTTTTCGTGTGAAGGATCTGCTCACGGGGGCAACACTTCTACAGGGACGCACTAAGGGCGGTGTGTATGAGTGGCCGGCTTCTCCTTCCACAACCGAGTCTATCATTGCTTTTTCCAGTGTCAAAGCCTCTCCTATTGATTGGCATCATCGTTTAGGACATCCTTCTGAGTCTGTTCTTAGGCATATTGCTAGCAATTTTAAATTAGATTTGTCATCCTCAATTTCAAAGTCTCTTCATTGTTCGGATTGTCAATGCAATAAAAGTCACAAGTTACCTTTTTCACAATCTTCTCTTGTCTCTCATGCTCCGCTTCAAATTATTTTTTCTGACGTGTGGACTTCTCCTCTTCACTCCATTGATAATTACAAATACTATGTCATTTTTGTGGATCACTATACTCACTATATCTGGCTCTATCCACTCAAAAGGAAATCTGATGTTGCTATTGTGTTTCCGCGTTTCAAAGCCCTTGTTGAAAACTATTTTCAAACACAAATTGTTACACTTTACTCTGACAATGGGGGGGAGTATACTGGTCTTGCAAACTTCTTATCCTCCCATGGCATTTCTCATCTTACGTCACCACCCCACACACCAGAACATAATGGTTTTTCCGAGCGTCGTCATAGACACATAGTTGAAACTGGTCTTACCCTACTCTCCAGGGCATCTCTCCCACTTGTGTTCTGGTCCTATGCATTTGTCACTGCTGTCCACCTCATCAATCGCCTTCCAACACCTTCCTTGCAAATGCAATCCCCATATCATAAATTATTTCACTCACCCCCTAATTACTCCAAATTGCGCGTCTTCGGGTGTCTGTGTTATCCATGGCTACGACCTTATTCATCACACAAACTTCAGCCCCGGTCCACTACATGCGTCTTTCTTGGTTACTCATCCACCCAAAGTGCCTATCAGTGTTATGATCCCTCTTCCAAGAAACTCTACTCTTCCCGACATGTTCGGTTTGTAGAAAATATATTTCCCATGAAAAATCTAAGTCCCACTCTCGCTCGTTCAGACGATAGCACTCGCTCCACTTGGTTACCTGTCACCCTTCTGGTTCCGGCCTCACACACATCGCCCGCGCCAACCCCGGCAGGCCTCATCAATTCATCTATCTCTACTCCAATCCCAGAGCTACACCAACCCTCCTCGGCTTCCCACCCATGCTCACCCATCTCGGCCCCACTGCATTTCCCCGAGCCCACGACCACCATAACCCCAACTGAACCCTTAAGTGTTGACCCACCAGACACATCCTCTATACCCTCCCGTGCCTCACCAATCATTACCCGTTCACGCAACCAGATTTTCAAACCCATTACCAAACTCAATCTCTCTGCTCAACTTGCTCAAGAAATTGAACCAACATGTGTAACCCAGGCCATCAAGGATAATAAATGGCGTCAGGCCATGTCCGAGGAGTTTGATGCTTTGGTCCGCAATGGCACTTGGGAATTAGTTCCCTCACAAATGGATTTTTCGTATTAAAAGATTACCTGATGGTTCTGTTGACAGGTACAAGGCGAGACTTGTTGCCAAGGGTTTTCATCAGCGTCCTGGGGTAGACTATCATGAAACATTCAGTCCTGTTGTCAAACCTACTACGGTTCGATTAGTTATTTCTCTTGCAGTGAGCCATGGTTGGTCTCTTCGCCAACTTGACATCAACAATGCCTTTCTTCAAGGCACACTTACCGAGGATGTCTTCATGTCGCAACCACAGGGGTTCGTTGACACCGATCATCCCCATCATGTATGCAAGTTACGAAAAGCCATTTATGGTCTCAAGCAAGCTCCGCGGGCTTGGTACAATGAACTTCGCCAATTTCTTCTTCACTCGGGATTTCACAATTCCTCGGCAGATACCTCACTATTCATATCCAACAACGAGCGGGTCACCATTTTTCTTCTTGTCTATGTTGATGACATTATTATCACTGGCAATCATTTAATAGCTGTGCAGGATTTCATTACGCTTCTTGCCAACCGATTCTCACTTAAGGACCTTGGTCCTTTGTCTTACTTTCTTGGTGTTGAAGTTACAGCTCACCCTCACGGACTCCTGCTCTCTCAGAAGCGGTACATTGCCGACCTCTTAGCACGAACCAAGATGACGGATGCTCGTCCGGTTGCAACGCCACTAGCAACCACACCTGTCCTTACCCTGCACTCAGGCACGGCACTCACGGATCCGACAGAGTTCCGGACAGTTGTGGGCAGTCTTCAATACTTATCTCTGACTCGACCGGATATTGCTTATGTTGTCAACAAACTGTCACAATTCATGCATCGTCCGACTACCGAACACTGGAATGCAGCAAAACGCATTCTTCGGTATCTATGTGGCACTGTTGATCACGGCCTTGTCATCCATCGTCGCTCACCTCTTAATCTTCATGCATTCTCCAATGCTGATTGGGCCGGGAACAAAGACGACTACACATCTACTAGTGCTTACATCATCTACCTCGGCAGCAATCCCATATCGTGGATGTCTAAGAAACAAAGAACGGTTGCTCGCTCTTCAACGGAGGCTGAATATCGTTCAGTTGCTGCTACAGCGGCTGAACTTCGATGGATCATCTCTCTACTTGGTGAACTTGGTCTCTCCACCACACAAAAACCTGTGATCTACTGCGACAACGTGGGAGCTACTAATCTCTGCTCTAATCCTGTGTTTCACTCCCGCATGAAACACGTTGCTCTAGATTACCATTTCATTCGAGAACAAGTTCAAAATGGTCATCTACGTGTAACACATGTCTCCTCTACGGACCAACTAGCAGATGCCCTCACTAAACCATTACCTCGCACACGTTTCCGCGATCTACTACTCAAGATTGGTCTCTCCTCCCGGAGCTCCAACTTGCGGGGGCATATTAGTGAATCAGATTCTAAATCTGATTTACTTTAATATTCAAATTTTGTACTGGATTATAATTAGATTCTGTGTGTAACTTAAAATTCAAGTTTCCTAGATTTCCTAGGTTCAGTTGTGGTTGTACGCTATATATATTCAATCTACTAATGAGAAAGGGCTATGCCATTCGTTTCTCTCATTCTAAAGCTTTACAGAAATAGAGTTGAGTCGGCCATATTTGGAGATCATAACCTTGACCAAGCTAGTTAGACAGAGAAGATGTATGTATTTACAAATTATATAGAGATATTGGGGCAAATCGTGCAAATAAATTATTAAAATGCTGGTGTACTTTTCTGGGTATTGGAATAGTTTATTCATATGTATAAATAAATATACCACACTCTACAATAAATATTAAGATCGTGATTCATACATATATTTCTTTTTTGAGCCAACTGGATATAATTTTGCATAACGTTTATCATGCCTATCAAATAAGCATTTTTTTATGTTCAACTTGCAAGGTTGACCGTACTAGATTATATAGTATGGCACAGAATTGGTGATAAAAGCTGTTCGGTCGAACTATGCAAAATCACATGGTGATCCGTTCAAATTAGTTTATGCTAATGAGGATTGTATTTGGTTTCATAACATCCAAATCCGATCTCAATCTAGATTTGCTGTCCAATTTCAAATAGTTTCTAAAAAAATCGCATAAAAAAAATTTGAAATACTTTTTTAAGTGATAATTTAAGTGCTTTTATTTTATATTTTTCTGAGCCCCATTAAATAGAGTGACATAATATATGATTGATTGTACACCATTTCAGACTCTAAAAATTGAATAGAAATCTAAATTATCTAGATATTGTAGTTTTCATCTCTTGCTTTTTAGTGTCGTGTTCGATGACAGATTGGTATGATTTGGTAGCATCATGGGCAGTTCTATCTCAGGTAAGCTATTGTACATGCCTTAACTATTCTCTATACAAGATTGTATACATACGATTTGCTATGCAAGAAAAGTGTCCCTAAAACATAACTATTCTAGTTTCAGATTTTAAGCAGAATTTTTAATGCGTTTCATTTACAACATTAATTAGTAATTTTTAAGTGATACACTCTAACCATACTCCTTATTTTAGCTAAGTATAGATTATTTTAATATTTATTGATTTTAAAAATATTAAATATTTTGTTGAATTTTAAAAGAACCTTTGCATTTATTATAATTTGAAACAATAAAATAATATAAAAAATTAAATAGCTAGCCACTTCTTGCTAGCTATATTTAACTAGTGTGAAAAGGATTCTCTAAAATACCAAATGATTTAGCTAATGGTTGGAGTGGAGGAAAATTAAATTCTAGCTAAATCATTAGCTGTTTTAGCTAAAAATATGAAATAGTTAGCATGGTTTGAGTTACTCTTAGTTCTTGAATTATGATCATTATGTCACTTTAATCGATTAAAATTTTACTTTGAATGAATGAGTATCTAAATCTTTTTCTTTTTTATTTTTTATCGTTTTGATCCTTGAAATGAATCAAAAGTTTGAGGACTCCAATTAGGCGCAACACACATCTACTTTGTCCACCACGGATTCAAATTTGTTGTCCAATTTTTAGTGTCCTGGTGTCTAGCCAATTAAATCATACCACATCATCATATGATAAGTACAAAAGAGTTAGTTAAAAAATAATTTAAATTTTTTAAATCATTTAGCATGATTTAATTGTTAAGACACTAAAAATTGGACAGCAGACAGATGGACAAGAAAACTATACAATGTAATTTAAGATCACAATCACTCTTTATAATTAAAATAGTCAATTCACTAAAAAAATCGACGAGCAGCTAGACTTTGAAAATTTTGTCCTCTAAACATTTTTTTTTTTTTTTAAGTTCAAAACAGACTTTTCTTGTATAGCAATAATATGTTCCATTTGTAATGTACTGCTATATATATTGCCTTAACTATTCAGATGATTAGACGGCCAATGTCAACTGACCAAAATCACCCTCCGTCCTTCACTAAAGCCAAACAGTATACCTAAAAAGCCAGACAATATTACTCTATATCTCTTTCATATAAAGTGATATTTAGCTACCAAATTATGTTTTTTGTCGCAGAATTCTTGGTTGCATAACATCAACTTAATTTTTTTTGTAGAGTACTGTAATATATAATCAAGTGTTTTCCTTTATATTTTCCATTTATTATACAATTAAGCTTTCTTAATTATATTTCAAACATAGATGATGACAATTTGCATAGATCAGGGGCATTTGGAAACAATAATTCGTTAAGGAACTGTGATGAGCTAGAATCAAAAGAAGGCTAGGGTATAAAAGTTAGAATAACGTCTTCGAAGCTCGTCTTCGAAGCTTTGTTTCTGTAACTCTCTTTTTAAGATGAGTCATTAGGTGGATAGACAAGTGTCTACCACTTGTCAGTAAATTAAGAAGGGAATCTTTGTGTGACTTATCGGTAAAAAAAAAATAGGAGTTCTAAAAATATAAAAATACTGGACAAAACTCTACAGAGAAAAGCAAGAAAAAAGAGAAGGAAAAGAGAGAACAAAACCCAAAAACATTCCTAAAAAAAATAAAAAAAAAAAAAAAACCAAAATCAAAAAAGGTTGTCGTCACATTAAATGGCAGCTTGATCTTGGATTCCAACAACTGCTTATTTGGTTGGAGGATTTAAATCATTTTGGTTTTAATTCAAATAATATTTTCTCTTAAAAAAAAATTATATTTTAAAGAGTTACATTACATTAATTTTTTTCACAAAATTTGAATTCTAATTCAAACGGCCACCTAATTTGAACTTGTGATCGTGGATCTGCTATAGCTAGCAATCACGTGTGGATTCTAACAACTTGATCTTTGTAGCTTAAATTTGAGGCTAAAAAAGTTATCGCTTGTCATATGATAATGTCGTGGGTGGAATATAATGCACGTAAGATCAAAGCCCTTAGATTTTATACACATTGAGATATTTAGAGGAGAAAATATCTTTTTTCTTGGGAATTCAAAATCCTTATCCAAATATGGATTGGGTAAACCCATTCATCGCTGCTGAAGTAAAAGAGCCAACCATTCCTACTCAACTCACCCAAGTTGGTGACATTTTGGGCTTATGATGGCTGTATATTTGGCATATTTCTTGGCCACTATATTGTTTTGAGGACGTCTTATATATGCTTCCTTGATTACTTTTGATTTTATATGCTGCAAATAAATGTTATTATTTGGATGTAACTCAAGGTTATGTATTGAATATGTTGCTATTGTCTGGATTACAGTTCTATTTACATTTAAAAACGATTATATTTCTGTTGAGTCTTTTCACCACCGCAACAAAAAAGAATAAAACTAAGCTTTATCTTCTCTTTGACATGGCCGACTCAGCCCCTTTTCTCTCCGAACATCCACAGCTCGACAAACACATTCCTTCCCTCGATTCAACGATCGAAAAATGCATCGGCGACTTCAGCTGGTCCCAATTCCTCCAAGCCATGCTCGTCTCCTTTGCTTGGTTCTTTGACGCTCAACAAACTTTCATCTCTGTCTTCACTGATGCCGAGCCCAAATCATGGCACTGTAAAACTACTACTGAGTCTTGTAACTCTGAGGATTCCGACATCTGCCTAATGCCGAGGGACTCATGGGACTGGGATTCTCCAAAGCAGACATCAACCATTTCTGATTTTTCCCTCGAGTGCTCCGGCTCAATCGTCACTGGCCTTCCGGCCTCGGCCTTCTTCATCGGATGTCTTATCGGAGGCCTTCTCCTCGCCACGCTTGCCGACGCCTCTCTCGGCAGAAAGACAACGCTCCTCCTCTCCTGCCTCGTCATGGCTCTCTCCGCTCTGTTCACCGCCTTCTTCTCCACCAACATCTGGTTTTATTCCGCCCTTAGATTCGTCGGAGGGTTAGGCCGCGCCACCATCGGGACGTGCGCTCTAGTCCTCTCGACGGAGCTCGTCGGGAGGAGGTTGCGGGGCCAGGTCGGCGTCATGGGGTTCGTGCTCTTCACTCTAGGGTTTCTGTCCTTACCAGCCATGGGTTATGCAAATAGAGGCTCTTCATGGAGAAATCTTTACATTTGGACTTCTATCCCTGCAATCTTCTACTCTTTGGCGGTTCATTTCTTAGTTTGTGAGTCTCCGAGATGGCTTTTCGTCCGAGGACGCAAAGAAGACGCCGTGAAAAGCATGGCACAAATCAGCAACAACCAAAATATTATTATGAGCTTCCCAAGCAATGTGGCTTTCGAACAAGAGACTTGGAACGTGGATCTTTACTCGGCAATCAAGATCTTGGTAGAGAGAAAATGGGCTTTTCGGAGATTATCCACGGTAATGGCGATCGGTTTCGGGATCGGAATGGTGTATTACGGCATGCCATTAGCTCTGGGAGACTTGGATTTCAATCTCTACTTGAGTGTTGTTTTCAACGCCTTATCTGAACTCCCTTCTTCCTTAGTAACTTTCTTTCTTGTGGAGAAACTTAACAGGAAAAGCTCGCTTCTATTCTTCACTAGTCTAAGTGGAATTTGCAGCGTGATGTCCGTGTTGAGAGGAAAGCTGATATTTACAAGGCTACAGATTGGATCTGAGCTCTTGTCGTTTTTCAGCGCTTGTACGGCTGCCAATATGCTTATGATCTTCACAATCGAGTTGTTCCCCACTTGCGTTCGGAACTCGGCGGTGGCGATGTTGAGGCAAGCGCTGGTGTTTGGAGGAGTGTTCAGCCCGGTTCTTGCAGCCGCCGGGAGAGGGTCAGATGGTTTTGTGTCGTATGTTGTGTTTGGGATAGTAATAGGGTGTTTTGGTTTGTTTGTCGTTTGTTTACCGGAGACAAGAGGGACAACAATTTGTGATACTATGGATGAAGAAGAGAATAAAGACAAAATTAACTCTAGTCGTATTAGTGATCGTGGGATTCTAACAACTTGATCTATGTTAGCTTCAATTTGAGGCTAAAAAAAGTTATCGCTTGTCATATAACGTGTGGAAGATAAGGAGGAATCTATTGCACGTAAGATCACTGCTAAATATTTTATATACATTGAGATATTTAGATGAGAAGAAATCCTTTTTCATGGGAATTTAAAATCCTTATTCAAATATGCATTGGGTAGGCCCATTCATCGCGGCTGATCAAGTAGATGAGCCAACCAATATTCCTATTCAACTCACCCAAGTTGGTGACATTTTGGGCTTATGATGCATGGCTGTATGTATTTGGCATATTTAATTGTAGGCCATTATATATTTGTTTTTAAGACGTCTTATATGCTTGCTTGCTTACTTTTTGGTATTAGATGCTACAAGTAAGTGTTTTTATTTTTAGATGTTAACTCAAGGTTATGTAATGAGGATGTTGTTGTGTTTAATAAATTTGTGTGTGGTAAGTTATCCTTATCTTGAGAGTAGATGAACGGATAGTGGTCCAAAATATTTATCCAAAATTTATAATATATATTGTATATACACACATGTATCATGTATGTGTGTGTGGGGGGGGGGGGAGAGGTGGCACAAAATTATAGTCACTGGTCGCTTTCGATGGCACGCAGCTATTTTGCCCACCGGTAGTGCATGATTTAAAATGCTGCGGCAAGTGGACAAGAAGACGACAATTTAATATCACAATCCTTCCTTATAATTAAAATAGTGAATACACTAAACCAGTCCGCATGTAGACTTAGAATCTGTGGTCCTTTAAACATATTAGCAATGACATGTTCCATCATGTGTTATGCATACCGCCATATATAGCCTTAACTAATTAGATAATTAGACGGCCAATTTCAACTAAAAAAACAAATCACTGTCTGTTTTTTTACTAAATTAAGCCAAACAATATTACTAGTTATCTCTTTCACGGAAAATGGTATCTATAGCTAACAAATTATGTTTTGTGACAGAATTCTTAATTGCATAATATCAACTTAATTTATCATGTAGTACGTGCATTAATGTATATAATCAAGGTTTTTCATTTTTATTTTCCATTTACTGTAAAATCAAGCTTTCTTGATTATATTTCAACCATCTATGATGACATATGTGCTTAGATCAGAGACACTTGGAAACAATGTGGTATAGCAAATTCGTTAAGGAACTGTCGATTGATGAGCTAAAACCAAAGAAGCTTAGGACAAAGATCTCCTTGTCCATATGTGCACAAAGATTGATGTCCATATGTGCACAAAGATCTCCTTGTCGACCACATGAGATTTTAAGAGGCAATAGTAAAAATTGTCATGTGTCAACATACACATTCATTTTACAACACTATACTTCTACGCTTATTATTGGCTTCTATGTATTGTTCAATGATGAAAAGTTTCTCTTCAAACATTTTAGCGAGGACACGTAGAGCGAAGTTAATTTCCGGATGAAAAATTGTTTGCTTCAAGAAATACTTTTACCGACGAAATCTGATTTTTTTTTTCTCTAGTCGGTAAACCCTTATTTCTAGTATCGTCTATTCTCTTCCATAAATATATATATCGTCTTTCTTCCAAATATAAATAAATATATATTCAGTAATAACATAGACAATATTTGGATCACAAAGTACGACAACAATAATCCTATGTCTTCCGACACCAACACAACAATAAAAAGGGTTATTAGCGACGACATTTATCGTTACAATGTTTCATCGCATTTAATATTTACGAGGACTTGTTGTTACAAATATATAAATATTTATGATGACATATCGTCGCTAAATTTTGGAATAGTATTTGTGACGACATATCATCATTAAAATTTATTGGTGCCAAAACTATCTGGCGCTAACATGTTTGGCACCAATTTGTCTATTAATTGCGACGACATGTCCTCGCTAATAGCAGGATTACGGCTGGCAGTGACGTGGCCAAATAAAGGCAAAAAATTTGGCGGTTTCCCAAAAATTAGTTCCAAAAAATTCTTCAGTTTTTCCAACGACATGTGTGAACTGTCATCGTAAATAGGAGTTCTAGAATATTCCTCCGCCCACGAGTAATTTTTGCAACAACAAGTATGAACTGTCATCGTAAATATTGATCGAACTTAATTTCTCTAGAAAAAAAAAACGGAAAATTTTGGCAGTTTATCGAAAAATATTTGTGACAACTATATTCAAAAGTCGTCTCAAATAAGGAATATAGGTATATTTCCTAAGAATATGCTCATAAATATTAATGAGGTGAAGAAGAACGACGTCATTTTGATATTAATTGCGACGATAATATGTCGTCGCAAAAACCCACATGTATAAACGCAATTACAAAACTCTTTCCTCCATTTTTTCCAGTGACCCTCTCAATTTTCTCCCTCCCTCTCCGTCTAAAACCTCTAGAAGCCGTCCCAAAACTCTGAAAAAGCTCAAATCTATCATTCTCTCTTCAAATCTTTCATTTGTGGAGAATTTTCTTTTCAAAAAAGCCCAAAACAGCAGTGTTTTCACCTCGCCGTCACTGCCCACTTTTTCGGCCGCCGTCAACCTCCCAGCACTGTTGCCTTATCGTTTTCCAACCCCCGATGTTTGTGGGTTTGGATTTTATGAGTTATTATTTTTGGTATTTTGTAAATTGATTTTTTTTTTAATTTTGGTTGTGGTTTTGTTTTAGATTTTGAATTTGGTTTGTGGTTTTGGATGTATTTAGATGTTGTTGGTAGATTGTGAATATGGTAAATTAGAATTAGAATTGAATGGGGTGGAATTGTGAATGTGGTAGATTGTAAATTAGAATTGAATTTGGTAGATTATAAATTAGAATTGGAATTGAATGTGGTTGAATTAAAATTTGTACAATAATTTTGATGTGATGATGATTATGTTGTTGGTAAAAAAAATCTAGACAAAAATGTTAAAGAAGTTTAAAAAAAAGTAAAAAATAGTGACGTGTTTAATAATTAAATGATAAACAATAATAAAATTAAATGAAATTTAAAATTAAATGTAAAAAAATGTAAATAAAGTAGTTATTTATTGTATTATAACAATTTGAGAAAATGTTATAAATGAAAGAAATAAATATGTTAACAAACTTAATTAATGAAAAAAAGTTTTAATTATTATTATATTAATAATAAAAAAAATTAAAAATAACTATTATAAAATAGTTAATAGAATGTTAAAGAATTATTACAAAATAATTTGTGTTAATTTTCATAAAATTTGATAAAACTTTATAAATTCTTTATAGTGGAGATGCCTATGAACAAGAGTTGGATATATTTAAGGAACTGGCTGTCTAATGAGTATTGGGATGGTTGGTGTGCTTTTATTGAGTTGGAAAGAATTATGCAAATTCAACCAGGAGTATTAGTTGTCTGTATATCAAGTATAGAATTCATGAGATGCTGCCATCAGAAACAGTAAAAGCGCACATACATCAATGGGGTTTTGATACAAGTTACACAACATGAATTCACCATGGTGAAGTACGTGCTGCTACAGTTGTCAATAAACCGGTTAACGAGATGTTTACAGTACTAAATGATGTGGCTAATATTTAAAACGACATCAAGTTTTTTGCAATGACTTTTCGTTATTGCTAATAACCATGTTTCTTGTAGTGCAATGCTAGATAATCGGCAGCGCGGAATACTACATTATGTAACCGATTGCTGCAAGTGGACAACAATATGATATATAGTAAGTTTAATTACGTAACATGCGCCCCCCGCGCTCCCCACCCCCACCCCCAAATAATAAAACTGGATGAGCAGACAGATCTAGATTAACGAATCTATGGTCTATAAATAAACTAACAACATGTGAGATAAGTATATGCTAATACAAAGTTACATGTGCTATTAATACACCCTATTTATTCAAACTAAGTATCAACCCAACTCTTCCCATAAAATCAATCCTCATCTATATAAATATATATATATATATATATATATATATATATCCCACCGCAACAAAAAGAACACCAAAAAAAAAAAAAAAAAAAAAAACCACCAGATTATCTTCTCTTCGACATGGCAGAGGCAGACTCAACCCCTCTACTCTCCCAATTATCCAACTCCGAACCTCCACTGCTCGAGAAATACCTTCCTTCCCTCGATTCGACGATCGAAAAATGCATCGGAGACTTCAGCTGGTCCCAATTCCTCCAAGCCATGCTCGTCTCCTTCGCTTGGTTCTTTGACGCTCAACAAACTTTCATCTCTGTCTTCACTGATGCCGAGCCCAGATCATGGCACTGTAGAACTACCGCTGAATCTTGTAACTCGGTGAGTTCCGATATCTGCCTACTTCCAAGAGACTCATGGGACTGGGACTTTCCGAAGCAGACATCAACCATTTCTGAATTTTCCCTCGAGTGCTCCGGCTCACTCGTCACCGGCCTTCCGGCCTCCGCCTTCTTCATTGGATGTCTTATCGGAGGCCTTCTGCTCGCCACGCTTGCCGACTCCTCTCTCGGTAGGAAGACAATGCTCTTCGTCTCCTGCCTCGTCATGGCTCTGTCCACTCTATTCACCGCCGTCTTCTCCACCAACATCTGGATTTACTCCGCCCTTAGATTCGTCGGAGGGTTCGGCCGCGCCACCATTGGGACGTGTGCTCTAGTCCTCTCGACGGAGCTCGTTGGGAGGCGGTGGCGTGGCCAGGTCGGCGTAATGGGGTTTGTGTTCTTCACGCTAGGGTTTCTTTCATTACCAGCCATGGCTTATGCAAACAGAGAATCCTCGTGGAGATATCTCTATGTTTGGACTTCTGTCCCCACAATCTTGTACTCCATGGCAGTTTATTTCTTAGTTTATGAGTCTCCGAGATGGCTTTTCGTCCGTGGACGCAAAGAAGACGCCGTGAAAAACATGGCCCAAATCAGCAACAACCAGAATATTATCATGAGCTTCTCGAGCATGGCTTTCGAAGAGGAAACTTGGAACGTGAATCTTTACTCGGCAATCAAGATCCTGGTGAAGAAGAAATGGGCTTTTCGGCGATTATCCGCCGTAATGGCAATCGGATTCGGGACTGGTATGGTGTATTACGGCATGCCATTAGCCCTGGGAGACTTGGATTTCAATCTCTACTTGAGTGTTGCTTTCAACGCCTTATCTGAACTCCCTTCTTCCTTGGTAACTTTCTTTCTTGTGGAGAATTTTAACAGGAAAAGCTCGCTTCTGTTCTTCACTAGTCTAAGTGGAATTTGCAGCATAATGTCTGTATTGAGAGGAAAGATATGGACAAGACTGCAGATCGGATTCGAGCTAGTGTCGTTTTTCGGCGCTTGTACCGCTTTCGACATGCTTTTGATCTTCACAATCGAGTTGTTCCCCACTTGCGTTCGAAACTCGGCGGTGGCAATGGTGAGGCAAGCGCTGGTGTTTGGTGGAGTGTTCAGCCCGGTTCTTGCCGCCGCCGGGAGAGGGTCAGATGGGTTTGTGTCGTATGGTGTATTTGGGATAGTAATAGGGTGTTTTGGTTTGTTTGTCGTTTGTTTGCCAGAGACTAGAGGGAGAGGAATTTGTGACACTATGGATGAAGAAGAGCACAAAGACAAATTTGGTAGTTGTATTATTGAACATGGATCAGCTGGTAGTGATGTGTAGATTCTATCAACTTGATCTTTTGTAGCATAATTATTTTGAGGCTAAAAAAGGTTGGCGCTTGTCATATAATGACGTGTAGCAAATCAAATATTAATATGCCTAAGAACACATGAGCTTAAGATTTTTGAGATATTTAGATGGGAAGGAATCTTTCTTCGTTGGAATTCATATTGTTCCGCGGTAATAAATAAGTAAATGAATAAAAAAATAGAAAGAAAGAAAGAAAACAAAATGGGCACTGAGGCCTCGCAGTCTGCAAAGAAATCGTTAAAAACAAGTTGTTCACTCTATCAAATTTAATATAGAAGACTATATATAGCGCCGCCTAAATAACATTGATCCCCAGACTTAATAAAGGGATATTAAATAAAATGACACATAACAAATTATTTTGCATATATCTATATATATGTATTATATGGTACGTTACCAATATACATACGTATCCTTTAGTGTATCGTAGTGTACCGTACATACAATTCTGTTATGAAATGTAACCAATTATATACATACATGTCTTTTAGTGTATCATTGTGTACCGTACATACAATTCTGTTATGGTTAAATTAATACGCCTCAACAAAATATATGTATAGATATGCAGCCTGTTGAGTGGTAGTTGTATATTTTACTTTCGTACTTCAATCTTACGCACGCCTCCGGTTCATATCAAATGCTTTATGGCGGCTGTTTTTTTATTTTTGCCTCTCTTTCAGTTTTTAGTGTCAAATGCCTAATGCGATATGAAGTTCCCAATATGTTGGTAACCAACCAGTATCACTTTGGTTATCGATTGGTATCACGACAGCAGTTGGTAACCAGCCAGTATCGCTTTGGTAAACGATTGGTAACTTAAGGGTATAAATCAATCCAAGCCATATATAGTTGTGTGGCATGTAAAGCGCTCTAATTATATGTGTGATTATTAACGAATTTGGAGCTGAGGAAAGAGAAGGTTTTTGAAAGCTGACCGAAGCGCGTTGCGGGGGAAGTCGTTTGGCCACTGGTATTACGCATCAATATCCTATACGTCCATGGATCCCAAATATCCTTTTGTTTCTTTCAATATTTATGTACACGTATATATCAAGACATACTTACCGGGCATATTAGGAAAGAAACAAAGTTAATAGTTTCTTAGTTCTACATATTATATATTTATCTGTACAAATTATTTTTTGATTTATTGTAATTTTCTATTCTTAGGTTGACAGTATTATGAGAATGATTCTTTCTCTTTTGTACAACTCATGTATCGTGTGTATATAAGGCACTCTTATAATCAATAAAGTTGAGGTAGCCATTTTTCTAAAACTCTTCTCTCTGCTACGCTTATAGTATATACACGTGTATACACACACACACACACACACACACACATATGCATGTATTTCGAGAATTGAATGAATTTAGCCAATCCTCCCGATGCCCAAACAATTTTTTCTGCTAGTTGATTGAGCATCATTCTTTTGAGAATTGTGAAAAAAAAATGTCAATTCATCCTCATAATCTATTTGATCAGTGCTAGAGGATATTAAGTATCATCCACAAAAAAAAGATGAGCCCAACAATATGGAGTTCACATTCTATTAGTAACGGAGCTTGACACTGATAGTGTCTCTAAATATTTTTCAATCTATTTTTGTTGTCTTGTAAAAAGGTATAAAATTAGCTCTAGTGGCCCTATTATACCTTCGCATAAGAATCACAAAACTTAGGTAGAATAAATGACCAGATTGCTTACTTTCGAGTTATGGTGATTAACCCAAATATATAACTGGACACGAGGAAAATATGTTGACTGAGATCTAGAGATGAGAAATGAACAATTCTTTCAGCTAGAGTGTGAGAGAGAGTAGATTATACGTTCATATGAATCATATCTACACATTATTAATGATTTTTAAACTAACATGAGTAACTAATTAATTTCATCCTCAAAAAAAAAAAAAAAAAGGTCACCCATGACATAAAACACTTAAAATATGTCAAGACACAAGAAAAAGGGAGGAAAAAAAGAAAGATTAACAGTCTACCCCACACAAATATATATAATATGTCTTGTTATCTGTTCCAATAGATTAAAGTATATCCTGAAATGAACAATTAATAAAGCCTATTTATATAAATGAGACATAAAACGTATGGGGACGAATTAAAGTGTCATCTTTGTTAATTTCTTCACTCAAATCTAACTTGGAAACATGAATTTTTGAAGATTCCAGCTAATCGTCAAAGTAAATTCCAATGATACAGGGTTGGACAAATGTTTCTTCTTAACGTCAAAATTTTTGACGTTTTCAAATTATATGAATGTTAAAAGGAAAACTAGCTGTTGTTTGATTAGTTCAAGGCTTCAATTCATTATTTACTCTAACAAACCTATCACTCGGCGCCACCGCATCAGCATGAGTGCGCGTCTCGTGAACAATTAGTACGTAGGACTAAAGATTTGACTTGAGGTCCCTAAAACGTTGATTAAGTCCTATTCTCTTTCCTCTTTTTTTTTTTTTTTTTTTTCATATAAACCGAGTTAGGAGTTAAAGTGAGAATACTAATAATCACGAGGGATTATTTTTAGAATTAATCCCTTATATTGAATTTTCTTGTCTTGTGCCCATGAAAAAATTTAATCACACAACTACGGGTGAATTAGAAAAGGACCACTTTTTATGAGAGTTTATTATAAGGTTTGGCGAAGAAAAACAAAATAGATAGAAAAGTACATCTCAAATAATATGTGGAGGGTCCGGCAATATGATATAAAAATGGTTTCAATTTTAAGAATTTTCTCCTAACAAATAAATAATTGAGAATAATGAATGAACAAATTTTCAATTACAAAGAGACATTAATTACTTTGACTAAAGCTGATTAGCTTGCGGAGAGATTTCAAAGTTTTTAGGTAGTCAAGAAATGGTTGAGTAAGGAAAACGTGAAATTTGTCCCCACGTTTTGTTTCATTCCTTATTTGGTCCAAGTGGGGCTTTTCTCTGTTTATACTTCTTTCAATTGTATAATATATAGATAAACAAGAAGTAAATTGAACGTGGTTTTTATCGTAATCTTTAAGCCTCCTTCTATTCACTGTGTTCTTCCGGTCCCTTTGCTGCATTGCATGATCAATTATTTAATTATTTATTCGTTCCTTGCCCACAACACAATCAGTACAACATTTATAAACACATATTTTCCTCGTTTATGTATGCATGTGCATTGGTTCATCAAATATTAATGAATATCAAATACCGAAAATACATCGGCAACGCTGGACCCTTGTGATTCCATCCTAAAAGGTTAATCTATTAGTAGTAATAGTCTAAACTATTTTACTAGTAACTCATTCTCAATTTTATGTCTGGCCAATTTAGGACTTTATTTGCACATCATTCGACTTAGAGAATTTTCACAGCCCCTTCGCGAACAACCCATCTGTCCATCTTCCTCAAATTGATTACATGCCGGTTAAGCGGGGGAATTGTGTTACAAGTCACATAGAGCCCATTTAGTTCGTTGATTTGAGTTTTTAATTCGAGTTGAGATGTGGCTATATGTGAAAGCTTTTTATTGTAGTAAAAAAATTAGATATGATTGTTTCTGAGAACTTTTTACTTTAACAAAACTCAAATTCTAAACTTGAATCGGTAAAATGAACCGAGCTAATGTTTCTGATCTCTCGTCTGGTTGAATCAATGAACTGTAAAAAGCTTTCGTGAAAAATTAAGTGACGATGAGGTTAATTTGAGCAATATTGGCTAAATAAAAAGGACAAGAAAGCGCTGGATTAGCTAGAGTTATTTTGGTCCTCGTCGATAATGAGTGCACCCCACGTCAAATTAATTAATATTACAGCAAATTTCTAAAGTGAAAGTTTGTTCACTTTGTCAATTAATATGAAGGATGAATTCTCTCAAGTTGAAACGTTCTTATTCCTTTAAAGGCTCTTACAGGCATCAATATATTTAATCCAAATCTTAAACGTAAAATTAACCAGAGTGATCGAAGAAGCTTCATTGAGGTTAGTCCCTTGATCATTAGGTTATATGCATATATATATATATATATATGATCTCTAATTTAGGTTTTCCTACAAGTTAGGGAAAAGTGTACATATAAATTACCGAATGAAAAGAAGTTGCTGCTTCACGCAGTATATAGAAAGAATGGTACAGCCTGTGAATCAATAGAACATATTGGAATATTAGAGTTGTACTGCAAATTATTTCTCTGATCAATTCTTATTCAAAATTATGCGCTTACTTGTTAGTTACTCCAAAAACCAGAGAACCACGCAGAGGTTTTGAAATAGTGACAAGACAATTAATGGATTAATTAATTTGCTTCTTTGATGTTAGTGGAAACAATAGCAATTTATACAAAAATATTAACGAATCATGAGATTGTGATTTTCTCTAACAAACCTTTTCTTTTTCAACAATTCGCCTACAAAAGTTGATTAATCAATTATGCGATAACTTGTCTTCTGAAGAATTGTTTAGTCAGACCATAGTCGTAATAATAATAATAATAATAATAAACAAAAAAAAAAAGTGATTGTTCTTCCCGGAGCCTTGCAAATATCGTTAAACCGTATAAGTTAACGAGATGATTCAGGTATTGCATGTTTTCTCTTATGTACGTAGCTGTATTGTTTGAATTTCGGCATAAAAGCTACATTAATCTATCTTTGACTTTGTCAAAACGTGAGGATGGAAAATGAGTAAGAAGTTTTGCAAATATGTCAAGTGGAAAAAAACAAAAACAAAAACAAAAATTGACTTATTAAAGCAAGAGTTTGATTTTAAACAATTTTTCAATTATGTTATTTAGTTAAATCGTTTTAGTATTGTTTACAAGTACCATACGATACAGACTTATTCAACACTCAAGACCAATTATCATAAAGTATAAGTTTAATAAATTTAATGAAAAATATTTATTTTTAATTTAATAAGCTTTGGGATTATAGGCATGGGATTTAGAGCTAGTGTAGGGTGTCGGCGTAATCGGAATGTGGTCTTGCCCTTTACATGTCTATCATGATCTCTCCATTATTTATCTAATTTTTTGTGAGGCCTCTCCATCATACATATTAGAAAAAATTATTCTTGAGCATTATAGTAATATATAATTTGTCTATGCAAATATTATAAATTTATAGGTGACGTAGTACCTATGGCACACGGAATATTTCGTGTTTTATGGATAAATTGTTTTTGCAATCTTAGAATTCTGTTTTGACCACTTGTTTTTGCCTCTGTGACTATCTACTTCGTTGCAGTGGGTGACTCTTTCGTTGTTGTGGGACCAGAACTTAGAAACACACACTTATATGTATGTGTGTATATATATACACATATATTATACATGTGTGTGTGTGTGTGTGTGTGTGTGTGTGTGTGTAAACTGAATGTTAGAATTATTGAAACTATTGTTGGTTGGAGTGAAATCCCTTGTGAAAAACGTTCAAGTATTGATTAAGCTTAATTTGTACGGGTGGTGAGGATTGAGAATATGGGACACCGCTGCTGCAGCAAACAGAAGGCGAAGAAAGGGCTTTGGTCTCCTGAAGAGGATGAGAAGCTCATCACACATATCACTACTTATGGCCATGGCAGTTGGAGCTCTGTCCCTAAACTTGCTGGTACACTATATATTCCATCTTTCTCTCCATATTTCTATATATATGTGTGTGCACGTCTGTATACATAGGCTTTTGTTATATGGTCCATCCGGATGAACAGACCATCCAAAGTAATATTTAGAAGTGAACGTAACATGATACTACTGAACATAACATTAACGTTAGAGAGACGTATTATCGTCATTCCATTCAATTATTATCATGTTACCTCTAACGTTAATGTTGTCAATATTACATTTAATGACTGTAATGCTAGTTTTTTTTTTTTTTTTTTTTTTTTTAATTTTACATAATAGGGTGACCATCTAATTCATATGGACCAGGTATACGTGTCATATTCTACCGTTGAATTACTAATTGAGTTATTGGATAATTGATCATCATGTCAGGATTGCAGAGGTGTGGTAAAAGCTGCAGATTAAGATGGATAAACTACTTGAGACCAGACCTTAAGAAAGGTTCCTTCACACAAGAAGAAGAACAGATCATCATTGATGTTCACAGAATTCTAGGCAACAGGTAACAAATCCAAATATAAGCTAGTACGTCTACTAGAATATTATAACATAATATGTAGTGTGAAAATATATCGATTACAATGTGTAATACATATTTTAATTGGTACTTTTTTTACCTACTTCAGTGAAATTAATTATGCATATAATTAAGGACACAAATATTCCTTTTTTTTTTTTTTAAATAAATGACGAGAAAGAATAATTGACATCAAATAGATAAAGCGTCACTCAATATATATGTCACTTCATGCATTCCAGTACTTTTGGTTGATTGTATCGCAGATGGGCTCAGATTGCCAAGCATCTACCCGGAAGGACAGACAATGAGGTGAAGAATTTCTGGAACTCAAGCATTAAGAGAAAGCTAATATCACAAGGTCTAGACCCACAGACCCACAATCTGATCTCGTCGTCGTCACACCAAAGAGCTTTTACAAAGAAGAACACTTCATTTGTCGTTTCACATGAGAATCAAAAACAACCCATTTCAGCTTTCTCAATGAATTCAGTAGTACATGAGAAAAAAAAGAATAATTCATCACCTCTTATCAGCCCTCCTTATAATAATGTCCAAACCACTGACATATCCACCGTTGATCAATATAAAGGCCCTATTATTGGAGTTGCAAATAGTTGTAATTTAGCTAGTTGGACAGTAAAAGACCAAAATTACTCATCACATGATATGCAATATTATTATGGATCATTATCAATCGAAAACTCGACACCAAATATTTCTTCATCTTCTTCCTCTTCTGTGGACATTCACCAACATCTACCCAAGCCTGGTTCATTACTTGATGAGTTTGGCATTTGGGACTCAAGTTTTCAGCCGTTTGAAGCGCCGAAAACAATATCGGAAGATTTGGGAGATAATCATCAAGAGCAACAGCTACAACAGAATGATGAGAAGATTTGGGACAAGAGCTTTGAAAACTACAGTTTTGATCATGGATTTATGGAGTCTGCACTTTTATCTGAAGCATTACTGTGTCATGATCTTAGCTCTGTGCAATATGATCTTGCATGGAACTACTAAGCTTGAGCGTAGTTTTCTTGTATGAATGATTCCTTCTTTTTTTTCCCCTACTTCTTTTGGGCGCAAGTGCAACATATTTATTTTCTTTCCTTAACGTATATTCTTGTTCAATTTGTATATATTAAATTTTATGTTCTATCTTAATTAGCTGTCATAATCCAGTAGCTGATCAAGGAAAATTATTACTTCTTTATTGGTTTTCTTTTTACGAATTTGTTGCACATACAGGTATTCCAAATGTTGCACATTTATTGATATGGACGGACACACGCATCCTTAAATTGGAGGAGACTGTTTTATTGAAATTTTCTGATCATGATCTGAATTTCGTGGTGGATTAAGAATTCCTTTTTTTTTCCTTTTTTGTTAAATGGAATTGATGATTGAAGTATGGCATGAAAATTGAAACTTCAGAAAGTGAGAGGAAACGGCCAATCTGCTGCTTGCGTGATTCGATTCTTGCCTGTTACTTGTATTTATATTCGTTGATCTGATTAAGTATGTTTATTAATTAGCAAGACGCTAGAGGTGAAAAAGAAGCCCAAAGCCCATTAGCTTTACTCCCTTGAAGACCTGTCTCATTTATCAAAAGGAAAATAAGACAGAATACCTTTTAAAATGGATAGGTCTACTTTTATACTTTTTATTTTTCATAAATATCTTTTTTAATCAAATAATTATATTAGTTAAAAGGACATTAATACTACAACAAAAAAGTTATTAGCAACGATATTATTAGTGACCACATTTATCGTTGCTAAAATTATAGTATTAGCAACGACATGTCGTCGCTTAAAAAAAATAAACTTTTTGAATGACTTGTTATCACATTAAGTATTTGCGATGACATATCATTGCACAAAATTTATATATTTACGACAACATCTCGTCAGTAAAATGGAACGACTTATTAGCGACGACATGTATTCATTGGCGCCAAAACCAATCTGGCGCCAACAATTTTGGCACTAGTTTGTACATTATTTGTGAGGACATGTCATCGCAAATATTGATGGTTACAATTGGCGGTGACATGGCCAAAAAATGTGGCAAATTTCGCAGTTTCCCGCAAATAGGTTCCAAATATATCTTTATTTTTTGCGACAACAAGGCAAAAAGTCATCATAAACAATGGTTCCAAAAAAGTCTTTTCAGAACGATTGTATTTACGACGACACGTGTTGTCAGAAAAAATGGTTCCAGAAAATTCTATCAAGGACGGCTGTTTTTTGCGACGAAAGTTTTAATAATGTCGTCGCAAATAACTAGGAATTTAATTTTCCCCAAAAAAAGGGCAAAAACTTTGGCAGTTTTCTCAAAATTATTTGCGATGGCATTGTTAAATTATCGTCGCAAAAAATGAGCCAGGCTAGATTCCTTAAGAATATTTGCAAAAATATTAATGAGGTGAAGAAGAATGCTGTCGTTTTAACATTAATTGCGACGATGATTTAATCTTTTTTGTAATGACATAATGTCGTCGCAAAAAACCACCTACATAAACAAAATCGCAAACCTCCTTCCGTCATTTTTCCCAGTGAGCCTCTCTCATTTTCCCTTACTTTCTCCATCCAAAAACTCCAAAAATGTCCAAAAACACTGAAAATAGCTTTAAAATATCGTTCTCTCCTCAAACCTTTCATTTGTGGAGAAAAAAAGTCAAAAAACGCGGAGTTTTCATCTCCCCCTTGCCGCCCACTTTTCCAGCTACACTCGCCGTTTTCCGGCCACCGGCACCCTCCTTTCCCTGCTGCCTTACCGTTCCCCAACCCCCAGTATTTATGGGTTTGGATTTTATGAGTTAATATTTTGGTATTTTGTTAATTGATTTTGGTATTTTTGTTATGTTTTATGATTTTATTTTAGATTTTAGATATAGTTTTTGGCTTTGAATATAGAATTGTAAATTTTAAATTAGAATTAAAACTGAAATATGTGATAATTAGATTAAAATTTGTATGAAATTTATTTAATGATGATTATGTGATAATTAAAAATTAGATAAAAATTTTAATTAAGATTATATTAATAATAAAATAATTAAATAAACTAATGTTAAATACTTATTATAAATTAATTTGTGTTCATTTTCATAAAATTTGATAAAACTTTATAAATTCTTCATAGTGGAGATGCCTATGGACAAGAGTTGGATACATTTAAGGAACCGGTTGTCTGATGAGTACTGAGATGGTTTGTGTGCTTTTATTGAGGTTGGAAAGAATTATGCAAATTTACTCGGGGGTATTAGTTGTCCATGTATCAAGTGTAGAAATCATGAGATGCATCCACCTGAAATAGTGAAAGCGCACATACATCGATGGGGTTTTGATATAAGTTACACCACATGGATTCACCATGGTGAAGTACGTCTTGCTGCTACAATTGTCAATAAATCTGTTGACGAGATATTTGCAGTGCTAAATGATGTGGCTGGGATTAGTGATGATCATGAGACAATGGGTGAGATAGAAATAGTTATAAAAGATACGCATTACGATAAATTTAGAGATCTCTTATCCGAGCTCGAAGTCAGATTGTATCCGGGTTGCACTAAGTATTCATCGTTGAATTTTTTTTAGTGAAACTAATGCATCTAAAAGTGTTGTACAAGTGGCCTAATGAATGCATGGATGAAATGTTGAAGCTATTGAGAGATGCACTTCTTGAAGGGAACAAGTTACCTACATCGCATTACGAAGCGAAGAAGTTATTGAGTAAACTGGGTATGTGCTATGAGGCAATTCATGTGTGTAAGTATGACTGCGCTTTGTTTTGGAAGCAGAATGCTACTTTGCAGTCTTGTCCAGTATGTAGTACAAGTCATTGGAAGAGCAAAAAGGGAAAAAAAAAGTTCTGTGGAAAGTACTCTGATATTTCCCTTTGAAGGATTGGTTGAAGCGTCTATATGCTTCGAGGGATAAAGACTTCATGCGTCATCCAGTTGATGGTACGGAGTGGAAAGATTTTGGTGAAAAGCATCCACAATTTACACATGAACCGAGAAATGTTTGATTAGGGTTAGCTACTGATAGTTTCAACCTATTTGGGAATATGAGCTATCATACAATATGTGGCCTGTTATTATGACTGCATATAATTTAGCCCCGTGGCTATGTACGAAGGACCCATAAGATGTTGACGTTATTGATTCCTGGTCGAAATGCTCCTGGGAATGATATTGATGTCTTCTTAAGGCCCTTTGTAAATGAGCTAAAGGAATTGTGGGATGAAGGGATTGTTGTTCGTGATGCTGCTATGAATACGTCGTTTTGGATGCGAGCTGTGTTGCTGATGACAGTTAACGACTTTCCTGCGCGTAGTAATTTATCTAGTTGGAGTGGTCAAGGGTACTTCGCATGTGACGCCTCCCGCCCTTGTGGTGGGTTGATGAGTGAGTTTTACTCGCTCATTTAGTATCATTTTATACTTAATATCTAGTTGGTTTCGAGGTTTTTTTGTTAGTTTTTATGTGTGTTTTCGTTCTTTGTTTGAAGGATAGGTGAAAGTCTAGGATTTGGAAGGTTTTGGACAATTTGTGATGAAAAAGACAGCAAACATAGCGTTTAGGCGCCCATTCGTAGCGTTTTGGCACTGAAATGTGACAGAACAAGACATTTGGGCAGAATGGGTGGCGTTTTGGCGCCAGTTTGCAGCGCCGCAACGCTGAAATCCGGCAGAAATTGTGCACCGAGCAGAATGACCAGCGTTTTGGCGCCCATGATAGCGTTTTGGCGCCCACGAATTTTCCCATCCAGCGCCGCAGAGCTAGGAACACAGCGCCGCAGCACTACGATACGAAAAAATACTCGTTTTGAAGGCCAATCGTGAGAAAACTTACCCTTTTTGACCTTAAAGCTCTGAAACATATAAATAGATGAGTCTAGGGCAATTAAAAGGACCTTTTAGACTGTGGAATGACGGCTGGCTTTTGAGAGAAGATTCAAGAGAAGAAAAGGAGAATTGGGACGGAAAAGAAGAACGACTCAAATCCGGAGACGGAGACGCTTCAATTCAACTCCAAACTAGTTCTTTTCTTTCCTTTCCAATGATTAAGACTTTGTTTAGGAATTTATTTTGTTTAGAGATGAACTAATTCCTGTTTCTAGGGCTACGATGTAGCCGGATTATGAATGTTCGAATTCTCAATCTTCTTTTTAAGTAATTGATGTTTAATCCATATATATGCTGAGTATTTCAATTTATTCTTAATGCTTGTGATTGTTTGGCCAACTATTACATGATTTTGTATTTGATTTGAGACTGAGAGGTGATAATTGAATAAGCTCTTAATTGAAATACCATGAGTTGTTCATAGGATAGAGATATCTATGATGCTTGTGCAGTTCTTTTGAATTTCTTGCACTTAATGATTTTCAATAGGTTTAGAAGTCTGACAGAGATGTAGATTTTGCTTGTTGGATTAATATTATTGTTACTTGAGAAAGAATAATAATTGCTTTAGAGAAATTGCTGTCAGTATAGGATTGAATGTTAATTTGCTTGAATTATGAGAATTTGAACATGATTAATTTGGTGAAATCGGAAACCCTAGAATCTTAATCTATTGAATTTTCATCAATTGCTTAGCGTTGTCTAATTTATTTAATTGTTTTAGTTTTCCTTTACTTAATTTTATAAACTCTTTTTCAAGTATCCAAATAAAATTGGGGTTAATACAATTTCGGTAATTAGTAAACGACAATCCTCGTGGGACGATATTCTTATTCACTATTATATTACTTTATTGCGATAGCGTATACTTGCGGTACGATTTTTCACAACAAGTATGCTGGTCATTCTGCCCGGTGCACAATTTCTGCCGGATTTCAGCGTTGCAGCGCTGCAAACTAGCGCCAAAACGCCACCCATTCTGCCCAAATGTCTTGTTCCATCACATTTCAGCGCCAAAACGCTACGAATGGGCGCCTAAACGCTATGTTTGCTGTCTTTTTCATCACAAATTGTCTAAAACCTTCCAAATCATAGACTTTCACCTATCCTTCAAACAAAGAACGAAAACACACATAAAAACTAACAAAAAACCTCGAAACCAACTAGATATTAAGTATAAAACGATACTAAATGAGCGAGTAAAACTCACTCATCATGGGTCGCCAACCTTATACTACTACTAGTAGGCTGAAATATAGTCAAATCCATTACTTATTACTTGACTATCACCTCGTTATATTTCCTTAGCATGTTCTTTTGTCATATTAAGGATAAATCTAACTAATGCTTCATAATTTCAGATATGGAAATAATTCCCGAAACTTATCTTAATTTATTACAGTCTGAAGACCTTTACTAACACTGTACCATCTCTACTAAATACTTAATACACAATTTGTGTTCTATATACATTACTCATGCAGGATAAATTTTTTTCCTACGTGGGCGAAGTAAACTCCATTCTCGTGAACCCATGACATATCCGCCACCTTGCATCAGCCAATCCATCAAACAAAACTATTATATAGCTAGCTATTTACCTGTGTTACTTACAAACACGAGTAAATTGATGAGCGAATGCCCAGCAAGTATAGACATGCAAACATCTTAAAACTAGTAAAACTGTGTAATGTTTCATAATGCATGAATGCACATGTGAATATGTTTCCTTACAAACATGCTTTAAATAAATGCTTTCTATTTTTCTGTTCTTGTTACTGTGGGCCTGGGCCCCTGTTTAATTGCATGGTCTAGCCAGGATCTCTTACTCTTTGAGATTTCCTCCCTTGCGAGGCCGACGACCCGTCAGTCTCTTAACCTTATTGAACTTTTGATTTACATTTCAAAGTATTTTAAAACTTTATTGAATGCTATGCAACGCTTTCTCTATGTGCACATGCTAACATAAGATGCATAATACTTCACACATACCTTAAACTGAGCATTAAGGTAACCATATGTTCCCCTTTTGCAATCTATGGCACTAAGCCCTCAAACACTCAATATCACATCAACTTAGAAATACAAGCAATTTCATAATTCTAAGTCTATCTACAGTTTACTTGAGTACAGACAAACATATATGTCTACACTTACAAATAATCTGCTAGTATTCCTGCTTGCTGAGAATTCTTCCTTCTTGCTTCAATTTTCGTGCCAAAACCTGTGTCATGGAAATCGGTATTAACTTCCTGTTTCAAACATCAAAATTCCTCAGGCTTAGATTCCTAAATCTAATTTCAAACTCATTTTTTAACTTTATTCCTCTAAGCTGAACTTTCTAGCTTAAGAAGCAAATTCCACAATTTGTATGTCTCGATTTCTGAAACCTCAATTTACTCATTTTTGGACCTTATAACTGTTATTCATTCTCAAGAGTTGAAACCATAACTTAATACTTACTAGCTAGGTTTTAGAAAATTTCGGTAGAGTTTCGCCTAGTTTTTCTCATTACCTGAGCTTTCAATAGCACATTCTAACCTCTAATCTCAGTTCCTGGAGTCAGGATTCATATTTCTCAATACAAATTCTAACTCAAAATTAAACAAAAACACATGTTCTTTCTCATCTAGGGCTCACGGATTTTTAGTCAAAATCCACTAAAATCTCGTTCAATCGTTTTAATACCTACACTGTTGGACTCTTATCACGGTGCTCTACAAAACCTCGGTTTCAGTTTTTACTTTAACGGAAGTTTTTCGAGATGGGTTACTATTTATCCAAATCAAGAAATCATAGAATTCTCATGAAAAATCCAAAATCTTACCTCTATGAGTTGGGATTTTCTGCTAGAATGCCTCGGGTTTTGATTCTACCAGATTGAACGGAAGAAATTTCGGTGAAAACGCTTGATTCCCTTGATTTCTCTTTCTTTGTCTCTCTCTAACATTTTTTTTTTTACATATCTCTCTCACGGTTTTTTTCTCCTCTGTTATGCCTCACGTTCATAAGTAATGGCATTAGCTACAAATTCTTATTTCTATGTAATGAAGTATATAACAACGTAAGTCCCCAAGTTTTATAATTAAACGCCAAGTGGTATTCTTGCATGTGAAGCTCATGTCCACCTCACGGTAAATAATCATTATTCTCTTTTTTTTATTACATGCTTAGAAGTAATCTTGCGTATATATACTTGGTTTAACATCATACATATCTTGTCGCTGGATGTCAAATGCTTAAGATATAAGCTTCCACATGCTTTTATTTTTTGCCATATAAAAGATACGTGCTAGCAAATGAGTGGGTTCTATGCCTTCAAGCCACCTCATGCTTGACCATGTAATTACCATGTCTTAAGTAACTACATGAGACCACCTCACTCTAACTTAACGACGTCTTCCTCTCAGCCAATAATATTCCAAAATCATAAAGTAAAACTATTTTGATCATTTTTCTTAAATAAACTAATTTCTTAGAAAGTTAGGTATTACAATTCTCTCGATCAAGTCAAATTTTACTACTTACAATTCCGAAAAAAATTACAGTCAAATGCCGGACTGTCCGGATTAGACCAAAATTTTCCCGGTCATTACATCGCATGTCCCAATTGTAACGATGCAACTCCATCGAAGCGAATAACGAGTAAAATTTGATTTGTTGGGCATAGACAATGGCTTCCTATGAGTCATTGAGACTTGAGAGAAATTAGGTAGATGACGCAGATGGTAGTGTGAAGAAAATATCTGTTTTCCAATCAAAATACCGTCCAATTGGGAAAATGATCCTGATCACATTGGATAACCAATTACGAAGTAAGGTTGAGTGGTACATATTACACCACTGTTCAGAAATCTAACACTACATTGAGTAAGTATTACATCACTGTTTTATTACATAATTGAGTCACATGAAATGATAACACTAACTTAAATTTATAATTTCAGTGAACACAAGAAAGAACTTAATGATACCGGTCGAACTAGATTATTAGGCAAAATTTAATTCATAGAATTTCCAAAAGGTATTACGCTATACTCATAATTTATAATTTCAAAAACTCTGGCTACATAGAACTTCAGTTGATATTGTTTACTGTTGACTGATATCCAATCTACAAGAGCGGAACACGCCAGACGCGACAGCATAATTGATTTCACTTTCATGTAGTTCAAGCTTCTCCGTTAAAAGCTACTTCGGCTGTGTGGTGAACGGAGTCAAGTTTCTGACATACAGTTGGAATATCAATTGAAATACCCAGAATAGTGGTATTTGTGGTCGTGGACCAGATAACCAGACATATTACGGAGTACTGGAAAAGATTTATGAATTATCATACATAAACGACAACTATATATGTTCTTCTGTTTAAATGTAAATGGTTTGACACTTATCCAGGAAGAAAGAAAGTTCAACGACACAAGAATAGAACGAGCATCTTCGTCAAAGACTCCTGGTATGAGAATGAACCGTTTACATTGGCATCTTAAGCGAAACAGGTTTTTTATGTGGATGATTTATTCAACGGGTCGAACTGAAAAATTGTTTAACATTTTAGACATCGACATATTTGGGATATTCCATATACGGAAGCAGACGACATTACAATAGTTCAAGATACCGAGTCTATAAATGTTGACTTAGTCGTGGAACTCCTTGAGATTGACACTTTAATGTGAAATCGACCTGATATATCATCTTATGTTGTCTCCGATGTTGATGCAATTTTAGAAGACAAGTCTTCCGTTGGAAATAATGACTCTGATATACTAGTTGGGGATGATGAAGAAGACTATGTTGAAGAATACATTGACGATTTTAAGGATGATAGTGACATAAATGAAGAGGGAGACAATCAAGACATTAACAGTGACGATGAATAGAAATTATGTACTGCAATTATTATTTTAATATGTATAATTATTCATATAACATAAGCATTATGTAAATAAGATAATAATATTTATGATGACTTCTTAACAGGCAATCATATATGACCCAGTTGCCACATGTGCTGGCTCTTCAGGGGGAGCGCAGCCTCCACCCAATCCTTATAGGTTGCCATCACACTATGAGTTTGGTATGTTTGAACATAATTATAAATTTATTAAAGTAATTACATCAGTATTATATGATCACTAATTATAATTTATTCTACAGCACCCGATGCCACACCTCGACGACGTCGTGGAGGTCAAGGAAGGGCTAAAGGTCACAAAATCGCAACCAGTGTGGCAAAGGAAGGAAATATTACCCCCATGTTTGATAAACGTGGAGGTACTTGGAAAGCAGTTGGAAACTACAGCATCTGGTTCAATAGTGCCATTGGAATCCATGCTAGGGATGTCTGTGAGCCTTTCCATGATGCCTGGAAGGACATGGACATCCAGCATAAGAGAGAGATTCTACCAGCAAATTATTCAACTTTATTATTTTTTAATTTAATCTAAATTTCAATATAATAAATTCATTTAACATATTTATATTGTATTATAGGAATGGTTCAACCTCGATTATGATCGCGACAATGGTATACTTAGATCTGTGGTCGACAGGGAGGCTGCAAAATGTTATAAGGATTGGAAAAACGACCTCCATGACTATTTCAAAGATCTTGGTGGTTCACAAAATGAAAGTATAGTTAGGGCTCACCCTTTCAAAAATCTCAGGAATCCAGCTCATTGCGGTCATTGCTGCGATAGATTTATGTCCGATAAGTTTCAAGTAATTGAATCTATTTTATATGTTATTTTTATAAAATATGTAATAAAAGTTAATTTTACTAACGCTGAATGTAATCATAAATATAAAAAGTCAAGGATTAATAAACTTAATCGTAGCAACCAAAAGTTGTCAAATTTTCATGGTCAGTTGTCGTACTCCCAACATCGCGATAAGAAAGTAAGTATTTGTTAATAATTTATTCAATATAAATGTTAATTTGATAATCGATTACACTATATTCATGTACATTTAAACTACTATACAGTCTACCATAGGGACTCAACAGCCGATGTCTATCATCGATAACTGAGGGGACATGCATCGTCGTTGGGATACTTAGGTTAATCCCCAAGCTGAGAAGACTTTTGTAAGTATACTCGCAGTGTTTAATTATATTTTTTTATTTAAATCGCATTATGTATTTAACTATTTTTCTTATAATATTTGTAGCATCGGATGGTGGGAGAAAGAGAAATGCAATCCAGACGCAGTCTGCTACTTCTGGATCATCCGCAGTAGGAATAGTTATGAGGAGGATATTATGGAGCAGTTTCTGGGCACCCACAGAGGATACAAGACTAGAGTGGGTCGCACACTCTCACAAAAAGTTTATCGAGGGGATGCGTTGTCATCTGGCTCACGCTCAGCAAGATCCTCTACGACACGTTCTGACATACACATAGAAGAATACTTACAACAGAGCTACTAGCAAAACCTCCAACTGTATGAGAGCGTCAAAATGATGCAGGATTTCATCACTCAAATGCACCCCAACATGACTTTCCAGGTCATCCACCTTCGAATCCTTCTGATGATAACAACGATAATTCTAGTGATGCTTCCAATTTATGATATTAGAATTTTATTTATATAACAATTTGTACTTCTGCACATTTCTACTATAATTACATTTTTAGTTTATTTTATTAATTACTTTTTCCAATAATAATTTCTATTTATATTTTTTATTATTTATTTCCTTTTATTTAATTTTTATTTATATTTAATATCATGAATTATATTTATTATAATAATTAAAATGAGAAAAAAATAAATAAAAAATTAAAATATTATTTACGACGATAAATGTGATCGCAACAAATATAAGTCACGTCAGCTAAGTCTACATCTTTTGCGATGACTTAATTCAAAAAAATGTCATCGCAAATACTTAATGCAATGTCATCTTAATGATGTACCCGATGAAATAATTGCAGCGACTCATTTGCGACGATTGTCATCGCAAACTTAATTTCGACGACAAGATGTTGTCGTAAAAATTATTTTTTTGACTATTCAATTACAGCGACAGGTTTACGACGACAAGTGGTCACTAAAAATTCGTTTGCGACTACTTTGTATTTATTGTAACGACTTTTTATCGTTGCTAATACTTGTAGTGTAATCAAGAGTACTATAAGATAAAATTAAGACTCACACTCTAGGGATAAATATATATATATATATATATATATTCTTATCAAAGGAAGAATGAGAGAAATATCATATTTAAGATGGTGGTTTATAAACTATTGCATTTTTTTTTAAGAATAGGTTAGGAATAGCCTAATTTAATATGTTCTTATTAATATTTGACAATATATGTTGCATGATCTGATTAATACTACAAAGAACGTTCTTCGTAATTTGAACCTCTCTTATTCTAGGTCTAGAAGATTCACTAGGCGGTGGGGCGGGACGGGTAGGCAGAGCTTCCTGATTTGATCCATAGTCTTGCACTTCAGTTCTACATTTATGTAATGGTATAACTCATGGTGAAAGTAATACATGATTACCTCACTGTTATGATATATATATATATATATATATTATCTCTAGCGCATCGCAAAATGAAAGTTTGGAAGTACAAAAGATGGAGAGAATACATACGAATTACTCAATCGTGAGAATACAATAGTAATAATATTGTTACATGCATGCATCAGTTTATCCATTTTTCTTTCAAAATTGACTATTTCACCACCAAATTCCGAAATCCAAGAACACCAATACAAAGAAAATTCTTGAAGAAAAATAAAAAAATAAAAAATAAAAAAGGAAATGATTGTATACTTTGACTATACTCAACTTTGTATGTTGAAGTAGACTATAATGTAGGCCTTATAATGGTGGCTGGCAAAATAAACGACAACAGTCTTTTGGTTATTAATTTAGCCCCAACATGATTTTCTACCCTTCATGTCAATAAATTGAGTATATATATATATATATATATATATATATATATATATATATAGATGAAAATATAATTGTGAAGTTATCTAGGTCAGTTGAAGTACGTATCTTAATTTTCTTGCATGGGGAGTGGAATTGAGTTTTCATGAGAAGAAGAACATAAAGAGAAAATATCCTCCACCGTTCCATTCATGTAATCCCTGAACTTGTCGTACGACATGCATTCTTCAGTCGTTTCGGACTTCAGTAGCTTCATTTCTCCCAAGTTGATCTGTGGGAAGTCTTCCAATTCTAGAGGTGGGTAAGGAAGTTGATAGTGAAGGCTTTCATAGTTTGACATCTGAATTTCCTACAATGAAAATGCACATTTAGACAATATCAACAATATTACTTAGTCAAATTTTGTGGGGGGAAAAAAATCACAAGGATTGCCACGTCAGATATATTTTTGGGAATTTTAAAAAATCTCCGGAACAAATGCCACAAAATATGGAGCTAAAACTTTCTTGTTGTGGAATTATATGGAAGACTACCAGTATCTTTTTTTTCAGCGTGAGAAGTGTAAATTAAGAAAAAGAAAAAGAAACATGCATCTTTTCTTTATTACTTTTGTTCAAATGTGCAAAACGGGAAAAAATAGTTTTCTGAAAAGGACAATGTGATGATTAGAGATGGTGACCTAGCTATGAGGTGTACAAAGAGGAGCACTTAATTGTGGGAGAAAGATATTTGAGTCAGTCAAAAGAAGTTATGGAAGACAGTGAAGAAAGCCAGTTTGAGTCAGCAATATTAATGTAATTGATATTTTTATAAGAAGGGGAAGCTTTAGGAAAAGAGAGTGAGTTTCATAATTACTTGCTAAAACTTTTGTCACTTTAAGATCAAAAAGACAACTCAAAGGGGCTTGTTTTGTGGGCCATTCCCAACTCGTATTGACCAATCAATCATGCCGTCGCCATATGATTTTCACTTGTTTGAACGTGGCCATCATCATGATTTATGTGCAACACTAGCTAGTATGTTATCTCCAAAGTTATTACCTTAAATATATACATAAATAGACACAAAATGTATACATGTATATATAATATTATGATAAACCCTAAAGAGCTGTGAACATGAAGCCCCTAGTGATGAAAAAGCATCAATATTAAAGCAGATCTTATTGCTGAAAATGTATTGTTGGCAAAGGAGCTAATGATATCTTGCCCTTTATTTTTTATCCTCAAAACAAAAGAACAAAAATCCAGAATTAAGAAGATTCTTGAAAACAGTCATTATTATGGCATCTTTTTTTTTTTCTTTTTCTTTTTTTTTTTTTGGGTGAAATATCATTTTTGGATGTAATTTATACGTACCTCAATAAGATTGGAGGAACAATCAACACCAAAAGAATACAAATCAGCCGCACTGTTTGCTTCATTATCAGAAGCAAAAGGGGCCTGCAAATCATCTGCAACCCCGGTTTCGGTTGGTGTCCCTTGAGTGAGATCCGAAGAAGAGGTTTCGGAAGGAAACAACGTTTTATTCGAAAAATAGTCATTGTTGAAATTCTGATCATCTTCATTTTCGGCTCCTCTGGAGATCTGATCAAAGCCGCCGCTAGATTCGTTTGCTGTGGCTGCAGATTCCTTTTCTGTTTTCGCACTATTGTTGGACTTTTCGTCTTTGTTACTCTTTGGTATTTGAATTGTTTTCTTGAAGACTCGGCACAGTGCATAAGAATCCTGACGATGTACATAAATTAAAAATATAAAACATGATCCGTTAAAATCTTTTAGCATCAATTTTGGCTTCTTTTCATGTTCATTTGTAAGAAGTAAGAAACAAGGATCCAAATAAAAGCAACTATAGAGAAAGAAGGGTAAAAACAAAAAAAGAAGCAGAAATACGTGATGCTAAAGTCTAAAAGAAAGTTAATAGGAAGTACACCTAAAGCCTAGAACCAAAGACTCTTTCATCATCATCATGTTGATAAGCTCTTCCTTTTTGCGGATAAAGAAAATTAAAGAAGCAGAAGAAAGAAAAGAAAAAAAGAACAGAAACTAAAGAGATTTGCTTTAGTCTTGGAGCGTGATATTAACATAAAGACGGATCATGATCTATATTCATTGCATTTATATATCCTCTCTAGTGAAAAAAAAAAAAAAAAAAAAAAAAAAAAAAAACTAAAACTGTATATATATATATATATATATATATATATATATATATATATATAGTGTACTAGAAAGGTCAAATTCAAATTCTCCTGATCAGAGCCTGCCTTCTTCACTTAATGATATAAAGAGGTTCAAATTTGGAAGACCCGTACTTCTCTTTGTAATTTAATCAATTAGTAAGATTACTATATTGATGATTTTATAAAGATCCAAGACGCAACAACAAAATGAACTAAGTACTACATGATGTGATAGACATATAAATTAAAGGCGAAAACAAAGCATGATAACATACTATTTCTTCATATAACCCTAATTCTTCACTTGGACCTTTTCCAAAAGCCTGATATCTCGTTATCCCTCCCTCTTTGGCCTTGTTCTTATATTACCATTTTCACTCCAACTTTCAGGGTATTTAATTGGGGTATAAAGGAAGCCGACAAGTAGGCTGAATTTAATCAAACAGCAGAAAAGAAGGGGTTTTAAATTTCCTTTTTTGTCTTTTTGAATAAACAGAAATGTATTATTCAAGTTATTGTCACGAGTAAACAAAGAGCTCTGCTGCATATAACTTGATTAGTTAATTATTACAGCCAATACTTTTAATTATTGCCAACATATATATATATATGTATTTAAATGTATGCTATATATAACAATCTATACGTATAAATACATCCGTACCTTTAAAGTTGAGGAAGCAGCGCCAGAAAGAGAGTCTTCAATGAGACGATACTCATGCATAACCCAGTTGGTCCTGATGCCATGTGGGGCTCTTCCTCTGTAATAAACCAATGTCTTCTTCATTCCGACCGGCCGGCGCTGCGGCTGCACCGGCCGGTCCTTCCCAGTCGCCTTCCAGTAACCAGCTCTTGTCGCCCTATTCGTTCTCGACCCATTAGGGTATTTTCTGTCCCTAGGACTGTAGAAATACCACTCCATGTCTTTGCTCGGCAAATACGACTTATCTGTAATTCAAATCAATATGCTTAATTGAGTCTATACAATTTATTCAAAAAGGAAATTAAAAGAAAAAACTAGTGTCAACAATTAGTTAGGGTTTGCTCAAGTTAAAGAAATTTGTATCTTCTATATATGCACATATATAATATATTATTACACGTACACTTGTACATATATTCAAAGAAGTTTTTTTTTTTTTTTTTTTTTTTTTTTTTGGGGGGGGGCATCTACAATATTTATGCATTATATCTAATATAAGTACCTGGTAAATCCCATGGCTCACATTTGTAGAGGTCAACTTCTGGAATAATTTCGAGCTCGATCGTTTGACCTGTGATTTTTCGATCTAGATAATAAGCTACCAGCTCTTCATCTGTTGGATGGAACCTAAACCCCGGAGGAAGACTCATGGGTGCCATTGCTGCACTGGAGAGAGAGAGAGAGAGAGAGAGAGAGAGAGAGAGAGAGAGTTGCAGTAGTGAGCTAGAAGAGAACAAAACTGGAGAACGTGAACTAAAACTGTCTTGTAGAGCATGGGATTAAATAAGACACTGTTGGGGGATCAAAGCATTTGAGAATGCCCTTTTATTTACTAAAAAATTATACTTGTGCCACAACCGCTGTCATTTTAAAAGCCTATTTTGTTCATTAATTTAAATTTTTTATTTAAATTAAAATATAATTTTATATAAATTTTTTATTATAATAAAAAAATTAAATAAAATTATTTTTTAAAATTTTTTATTAAAATTTAAAATTTAAATTTAAATTAGTGAAATAAATACCACCTAATTATACTCTCTACTTTTCATTGGATGAGATAGTAACAATAACATCTCATCAGTGACAAGGTAATTATGACGCTGAAATGGGGGTAAAAGAGTAAAGGAATATTTCTGGCATACATGATATTTATAGGGGTATATAGTACTTTCGCTTTAGGGGAGATTCTATGTTTGAGGCATAGTGTGAATACCCAGAGGGAGGATAAGAAGCTTCTCAGCTTTTGTCTGCTCAGAAACTAACAAAAAATTGGAGGCCCCACACTAAAAGCTGTGTGGGCCACCCGACCGTCCATGGCCTACAACACGCAATACTATGTCCTAGATCGAGCAACCTCCTCTCTAATTATAATTTTTAATCACTAATTGTAATCATACGTATCGTCTAAAGTATATATGCCATGCATATCATATCAAATTGTTTGCTAGGCTGTTAAGTATACCTACTGCTTATTAAACTATAGAAAATTCAAACAATTATTATCAATGACGTTATCATTTCTCAATATGGCTTTGTATTTTGTAATTATGCCTATATTATAATTTCTCATTTTTTTCATTCTTTTGTGGATCATATCATTCAATTAGGAGTGTCAAGAAATGAAATATTATGTTTTAAATTATGAGTAAGTACTATGTGATCATGTGCACATATTTAATTTGGGTATATATATCGTTGTTATTTTTCTAATCAAAACTATGTCGTGTGTTAAGCGTGTGTAGAGATTTAGGCAAACAATATTAAATAATTACAAGAAAAAAAATTGCGTCTATCATTGCACGCACTTTTAGAATGTCATGCAAAAGTACTTCTATCCTAGCTATGATACTATATATTTCTATCCTTGCTTATGTATTCTCTATCTACATTTTACATCTCTTTCTTCTCGGTTAAATTATTACATTATAGTTCTTATCTATTTTGTTATCTTTTATGATTACGGGATTGTTTTCTTTTATCATTAAGGATAGATTAGTCTTTTTTTTTCTATTGTATTTCATAATATATAAGTGTTCAATAATAAACCCTGACTTTCTTTTGACCCTATTTTTGTTCTTAAATTTACATGTATGGTATCAGAGCTATAATTTTCGTGCACGATTTTTGTGAATCCGTAAACTAAAGCATAACCATTCTCGTCGTTTGCACAATTAGACTTGCAAGCTAACTTGAATAATATCGCATTTGGTAGTGAAATTGAAGCCGCGACATATATTGCAATTGATTTTGGTGACAAACGTAATATTTTGATTCAAAGCTTACAAACCCATTAGTTAGAATTCACCCTTACAAAACTCGCTTGTAAGGGGTGGGAACACGATGGTTAATAAACCCACTAATCATTTTAAATTTTATATCCTATGTGACAATATTAGTATCTAACATTCCACCACACTCCACGACGGCCCATTTTCCCATCTAAATGACGCTGCAAATCTCGTCTTCATTTAAGTAGCAACTCTACCTAAGTCGCCCTATCAGAAAAAGGAAATTGTTACTAAATTGTAGCTCATGCTAGGACATCCGATATCCCACAATTGACATGGCCGTTCTTACAAACACTACATTTGGACATAAACACCCATTTATGTTTGAGATCTTGACCAGATGCTATTTCTACCTCTTCGCACGTAGGTTCGTTTAGCAAGACACTACAACAATTAAGCCCATTTGTGGCGACATTTTTTGCGACGACAACAATTAAGCCCATTTGTCGTCGCAAATACCACTTTTTCTTGTAGTGACACGAAATTGTCATCTTTGAAAATTGTAGTAGATAATAGCTTTTTGAAATTAATTATAACAAATAACATGGTTTAAAATTAATTGTAAGAATCTTTTACACTCTACCGAAGAAAAGAAAATAAATTACAGCAAATGAAATTTATTATAATTATATATATTAAGTGAAAATATATAGTAACTACAACAAGGGTAATTCTTGGAGGAGAATAAACTGGGGGGTATTTCGGAGTTTCTATTTGTTTGTGCAAAATATATACACTAATTTTTATACCTCAAAAGTTATGCTATTAAGTTTTGTTTCATTTTTGAAATATTTTATTTCGCTCATCCCCCATGAATCTTTATTTACTCTAAAAAGAAAGTCGGAGTCAAAAATTAGGGTTTTAAACTAGAATTACTAATTTTATCGTTTTAGAAAATTTGTTCTTCAAAAACAAATTTGATATCTATAAAAGTGAAATTTTATTATTTGAATTGGATGGTTCTATTCACACAACTTATATAATATTCTCACATAAAATGACAAAAATAGACAATTATAATAAACTTAATTATGTAATTAAATTTTATTATTAAAAGGAAACTAATGATGAGATTTTTTTTTTCTCTCCTCACATACCCATATGCCCTATCCCAATAATATTAATATAGCTTTTCATTTACTATTTTTTGTATGACAGTTGCTCTGTTGCTTTTTTTTTCATTTCACAGTGATTATTCTTTTTGCTAATCATTTCGTTTTTTTTCTTATAAAGTTGCTTGGATTTCTTACGTTTTTCGTTTCATTATTTTCTTTGCTTATCTTGTTTTACCATTTTGCATTATTTTTTATTTCTTTTGTCATTTGTAATTACTTTTTTTAGCTGTTTAGAAAGAAAGGATATCACAAGACAATTCAAAATCATTTTGTGCATATTGTTCAGCTTTAGTATGAGTAAAATGACTTTTACTTGTGAAATTATACATAAACAAATGTCCTTTATATTTCTATAAAAAAATAATAGATTAGTTTCTTTATATATGAAAAAAAAAAAAAAAGATTTCATGCCTAAAGCTTCAAACAAAAACAAAAAAAAAACAGAGAGAGAAATAGAGAAATTATAATACTAAAGTAACAAATTATAATGAAATGATGGGTGTGAAAATAAAAATGAAGCGATAAAGAATTATTAATCTTATGAAAATAAATATGGGTAATTTTAAAATAATAGGAGTTTGTAAAAAATAAGTTTGATCATTTTAAAATTACGTAGGGTGAGTATTTAAAAGGAGGTACAAGGAGTAATTAAAGGTGTGTGAATAGAACCACCCTTTTAAAAATATCTTACATTAAATTTATTTTTGATCCTAAAATTATGTTCCTTGTCCCATTTTCACCTCCAACCTTCAAAACATTACGAATTGCACCCTAAACAACACTTCTTGTCCCGAGTGGCCATTCAATCACAAAAGTGATTATTACGTGCTTAGTTAATAAAGGGTATTTCAAATAAATCACTCTTAAATAAATTCATAAGAAAAAGAAACGAAAATAAAAATTAAGTTCTCTCTCCACGAGCTTGTTTAATAATTAACAAAGTATGTGAGAATTAAATTTCTTTGAATACAACTTAAGCGCAATTAGTTTAATTTATCTTAATTAACTAAGCATGTAAGAGTCGCACAGTTGATTCTATTGAGTTTAAACAGTTTTTATTATTTTGTTTTAATGAAATGCTAAAGATGAGACGAATAACATAACTTGGAGGTCGAAAGTGAAGTTAATCCTTTATCTTAATCTGATATTGGTAGTGAATTTTGTATGGTTAGTGTCAAAATTGTATACCATGACGTGTCAGGTCAGATTCTCAGTCTACTGGATCAAAAACAACGACCCACTGTGTCGAATTTTGATCTGAACTAATTTAGAATTTGTCACGATAATCTTATGATATTCGTGCTCACAGTGTGTAAATATTAGAAGAACATTCATTATTTTTTACAGCCTAAAAACCATAACTATTGAACGCGTATGGAAGGAGAGAGAGAAATAGAAAGATATCACATATCAGAAAAATTAAAAGCGTGGTTATATTTTTTAGTAGTGGCCTTTATTTTAGGAGTCTCCAATAGTTATCAAAATTCCACTAAATTAGGAATCTAACAACTTTGCAACCGAGTCAACCCCACTATGCGTATGTGTATTTGAATTTCGATTTAAGATGACAAAATTTTTTGATATTGTAAATTTCAGATTCATCTGACAGAACCTGAAAAATAAATGTACTTATCCGTTAGATTTCCACATTCTTATGTGTATAAAGAATCAAGTAATCACCTCATGCAAATCAAAGCGAGAGATCAGAAACAAACAGAGAAATCAGGCACCGAAAGAAAGAAATTAATAAGTAAGGATTATTTATATAAATTGGTACATACATATATATATATATCAAACGGGAAAGAAGTCTTTTATCACAAGAGCAGCTTAATGACTTCTAAAGAGGGGCCCAGCATCATCCTCTGAATAAATCTACCTGGCACACCGTCACACTCTACTTTTGCTTTCTGTAGTACCCCTTCTTTTATTTTTCCAATTGTCATCCAAAACCACTTTTCCTTTTTTCTTTTAATTTTTACCAATTTTTTATCGTCTCTGTTTACTGGCCCCTTTAGTTCCTTTCCTTAAAATATCATTTTCACTTGGGTAAAGACATACTTAACAACTTTAATGATTACAACACAAAATCTTTGACTGGTCTCTCTCTCTCTCTCTCTCTCTCTCTCTCTCTCTCTCTCTCTCTCTCTCTCTCTCTCTCTCTCTCTCTCTCTCACCACTTATACAAAGAGAAATATTGCTAGATTTGGAAATGGATACATAAACATTAATAAATTATTTGGCGCATTTTTTGGGTAAGCAGTTATATGAAAGTTAAGCTAGAAGTACAGACGAAAGATTACATATACTTATTCAGTTCAGTAATCCACTATATAGTTTCGTTCCCAATGGAAAGAAAACTGAAGTTTTAAGCCACAATAATTGATCATCACCAACTTACATAATATAGTACGTAATACATATTTCGTTAGGGCATGTGGTTTTTTGCACCTCAACCATCGTTCTAGTTTGAGTTGTACTTGGCCAATTGCATTGGGAGAGAGAGAGAGAAGAGGGTAAGCTACATATATACATGTATACATACATACAAATATATATATATATATATATATATAGAGAGAGAGAGAGAGAGAGAGAAGTAGTTAATTTAAGGCGCTTTGCTGAAAGACCTTTTCAATACTATAGTCTTTAATCTTTATCAACCGTCTGGCTCACAATTTTCGACCCGCAGAAATCAACAGCTAACTAATGTCGTCAATCTTTTTTATGTGACTTATCATAGAAGAATGTGTAGTACTAAGGGCCGGGGAGCGTTTTGATTTTGCATAAAGAGTATTAAAGATCATTTGAGATTCCAAACTCATCTATTTTACCAATCGCATATGCTCTTAACGATTAAAGTTGTAGTAAAAAGAAAATGTGGGGATTCATCCCCTCATCACCCCGCCCACAAGTTCCCACATTTATATGATTCTTTCTAGCTATATATATCACACATAAATTTGTCCTTGCCACGTTCCTAGCTCTATAAATCACATGGGTTTTATTCATTTCATATTAATAAAGAGAGAGATATTAAGAAATAAATAAATAAGTAAACAGGAGAGAGAGAGAGAGAGAGAGAGAGAGAGAGAGAGAGAGAGAGAGAGAGAGGTGTATGTTAAACGGAGCCCTAAAGCCATGCAACCTTTCACACGATCATCCTCTGGACGAGACTAGAGAAACAAAAGAAATATAATAAAGGAAAGCAAAATTAAGTGATAAAGCAAACAGAGGGGCCAAAGGGTGGGGATACATGGGGCAATGGGCTTGTGGAAGACTGTAGATCAGTGTGGTGATCTATGAGGTTGTCTATTATATATATATATATATATATATATATATATATATATATGTATATGTATGTGTATATGTATTAGTTGTGAAAGCATTAGATTCCCAAATTGTCGGCTCCGCCTATCATTTTACATTTTAGTTTGTGCCCACAAAAGACAAAAAGATGATCATGTTCTGCAGATTCTTGGCTTTTGTTCCCAGGTATGATTTGTAGCTTTCATGTGGGTTCTGCTACCCTAAATCCATATTCATAGATACTTATGATCTGTGATACATATATTGGCGTTTGGTAGTCACATTCCAATAATAAAGTGCAAGACATCATGTACGTACTACTGGATTATATAAATATATATATATATATATATATTAAAGTCTCAAGAGGAGTAGTTTAGGTTCCTAGCATAAAAGACTTCAGGCTCATTTGTTAATGAACAATACTATAGTGCACTCGTAATGTTGAGTAAATACTACTTACCCACACTCTAAAATTTACAGATAGAATTCATTTTCTATTTGCGATAGCAGTACTGCTTAATTTCGATGATACTCTTAAATATTTTTCTTTGTTAATTAGAAGTGCACCACTGGTATAATATAGTACATGCATGTGCAAAAATCAATTAGGCAGCTAACCTTAGAATCGTGCTTTCGCATAAACACTAGTAATAATTGGTCGATCTTAACAGTACATACAATGATTTTCTCCACAAATTATAGGGATTATAACCCTCTTTTTACAACAAACAGCTCATTTACTCAAGCTAACAGTAACTAGCTGTTCATACGCCGTAGCTTGAATTCTTGCTCTTCTTTCTCTTTTGTTTACAAAAAGCTTGTGAAAATGCTTTTGATTCAATTGAAGTGTGTGTGTTCATAAGTAAACAAATCGCAAAAGTAATAAAGTGTATCTAAATACAGATATCGTCTCACAGAGATTAAGTTTTTACAAGTTAAACTAAATATTGTAATTACAATAACTATAACTTTATTTAGGCAATCAAATTCGAGTACAATTAAAACAATAGAATTAACTAACAAAGCAAGTAAAGAAGTAATTTTGAAACAAGAAGGGATCGAAAGGAACTCTGATAGTATTAAGGCGGCTAGGGATCCGATTTCATCCTACCGAGCTATGCTTATTCGATGCTTAAGCTTGTACTAATTTCACTCAATTCATTAATCTTAGGTTTTTGAAAATAATTTCACTCCTTCTCCCCCAAGTGCCGAGTAAAATAGTATGCAAGACCCAGTTAAATAATATCCCTATTAGCCTAACCAAATCAAGCATTCATTAAGCAACCTAATATTGATTACCAGAATTAATTGACCTCCCGAACTCAACTAATTGTAGGTTGTGCTTTCCCAAATCCAATATGTGAAAGTAACTCTTCCAAGCCTAAATCTACACATCTATATCTCTAATTCAATGGATAATCAAATTAGATAATAAGCATAGAGAAACACAAATGAATTGAAATGAAAATACATTAACAAGCATATAGAATTTTTCATAATGTAACAACAATAAAACTACATCAAACTCCTAGCTCTAAAGAGTTTAACTAGAAATCAATAATCCCATAGCATAAACCATAAACAATCCAAATCTCATATCCATGGTTTGCACACATTCAAGAAAAATACTAATTCTAGAAGATAAAAGAGAAAGGAGAAGAAGGAAATAAAACTCGTTGAAGAACAAAATCCAAATCTTCAAGCTCTCGTCCAAACTCCAGCATGCTCTCCAAAACATCATATTTTCCTCTTTTGGTTTTGTTTTTTGTGTTTCCAAGAGTTGCCGAGTGATTCTTAGCTCATTTCTATTTACACTCCCCTTAAAATTAGTACAAATGAAGCCTTAAATGACTACATGACGCGTGAAGGTGCTGCAACAGATCACTTACCCGCTGCAGCACCATTAGAATTTTTAAGAAAACACTAATAGCGCAGGCAAACCCACTGCAACGGGTGTTTTTCCCGCTGCAGCGGCTTTTCAGGAATCGCAGAAGAGCTGCAGCACCTCAGAAAGGCACTACAGCAGGTTTTGAAGTTGCTCAAACTGATCAATTCGCTGCAGCGAGTTCTTTTAGCTCCGTTGTAGTGCTTTAAAATGCTGATTTAACTCTATTTGCACTCCTTTGAGCTCTTTTGAAGACCTTTTATTCCTAATTAGCATAAACGTACAAAAATAATAGAATAGACACAATAAAAGAGCCAAAAAACCAACAAAATTAGCTAAGGTTGGTTATGCAAATAATTGAACTATCACTAGCACTTTTTTAATTTACATAACTCTAATTTTTTTTCTTTTTTAGTCGTGTTGATTTTCCTCTTTCCTTTCCACCTTTTTTGGGTCGGTTCATTTAAAACAAAAAAAAAAAAACAAAAATTCCTAGTAATTTTGTAACATACTTATTTTATTTGCCTCATTCTCCTATTTTCTGATACTAATAATATAATCACTACAAAAGAAAGGTAACTTTCATGACAAAAATTTAGCTCCAATATATATGATAAGAGTTAAATCCATCAGAAGTCTTTAAATTTTTTTTTTTTTTTTACAATTAGTCCCTGTATTGAAAATAATTATATACTAATTTAAATTTTTAACTTTTTAAATGTCTTAAATGTAGTCTCTCTGTTAATATTCCGTTAAATTTTGAAGGAATAAATTCATGAATCTTTAACTCTTCAAATGTCTTAAATTTAGTATCTTTGTTAATATCTTGTTAAATTTTAGAGAAATAAATTCATAAACAGTTCCTTAACTTTTTTCTCTCTCTAGAATTAATCTCTGTAATCAATTTTGTCTCAAAAATAGTCCCTACACTCAAAAAGTATCTCATAAATAGTCCCGTGCTAAAATTTGAATGGATACTATTAACTTTGTGTCATAAAAGGAAACTGAATTATCTTATCTCTTTAGAAATAATCCCTATGTTAAAAGTTTAACTAAATTTAATCCCTAAGTAAAACATATAAATAGGACAAATTTTATACATTCCACCTAAACTTTATCACTTGTGTCAACATACCCTCTGAACTTTAAAACATATATGATGTGCCTTCCGAACTATGACATGTCTCCAACTTTGCTATTCCATTAACTCTTTTAACAAAAATACTTATAAATTCTTTCTGACTTTTGTTACGTGTGTCAACATATCTCTTAAACTTTAAATGTACTTGTAGTGCCCCTAAATTATGATATCTCTCTTTTTTTTCTCTTCTATCTTGATTTTATTAATTTTTTGAACAAAAATATTAATATGATCATTAAATTATTGATTGAGTATGATATTCGGGGTTTATGAAATGTCTTTCCATCTAAAAATATTAGTTGGCTCGAGACCATTGAGAGAGAAAAATGAAGAGAAAATCTATATAATGTAATGGGTCGGTTAGATTTTTTTTTTTTTTTTTAAAGTACGTAATTCAGAACGTACAATAAGTACGTTTTAAAATTTAATGACAAGAAATAGTAGGTTTAACGACTCAAAACTAACGAACGACAATTCTCTATTTTTTAGTGGAGTGAATTAATAATTTTTTGTACTGAGTGGTATTCTGTTTTGGAAAATAGTAAAAAAAATAGATCAATATAAAAAATTTAAAAAAGTATATAGACTAATTTTTAGTTATAAAAATTAATAAGTCATAACTTGTTAAGTTATGGTTCATAACTAAATAAGTTATAAATAAATTTATCAAGTTATAATTCATAACTAGACAAATTATAAATAATTATGAATAATAACTTGTCAAGTTATAGTTCATAATCAAATAAATTATAAATAAAAATAATAATTTAACTTATTTATTAACTTATATAAACTATTAACTTATTAATTTTAATCCATCTCATCTTAAATCTTAACCTATTTTTCTCTTTCTCCCTCCTGTTTTTTCGATGTGAAATGTAAAAAAGATGGGCCAATAGAGGAATAAGTGGGCCTAAGAATTGAGGCCCAAGGAGAAGCTGGACCCTCATACTCAATAAAGGAGTCTCGTGGAAAAAATTCTGTGGAATCCTAGAGAGAGAGAGGAGAGTGAGAGAGGAGAGAGAGAGATGTCGATACTGTGGGAGAAGAGCGGGACATGGAGGTGGATAGTGAGGAAGAGCAGGGACTCAAAGCCATTCTTCTTGGCGTTCGCCACCGTGTGCGGCGTCGTTCCAGGCGTAATCGGCTACTGCGTCATGCAGTTCACCTCCTCCCGCAGCGAACACCTTGAGGCCCAACTCCGCCAGAAAGCCCGTCCCGAAACTCTCGTACGCAAACATTCATTTTTTTTTAATTTTTTATTTTGATTTTGATTTCATCATCATCAATTGCATTAATTTCTTCTATTATGCATATGATAATCGTATTATGATTGTTGTGTTTGTATAATTCTTTTTTATTTTTCCTTCCTAATCTCACATACAAAATCAAAATCCAAAATCATAAAATCAGATGATGGGGCAAGTGAATCGGGAGAGATTGGCGGAGTTTCTGGGAGAGCTGCAGAGGAAAGAGGACACAAATGATCGTTATGTTGCGGCGCTGAGAGGAGAGACCTTGACCAGAAAACCCTATGTCAGAATCCAGCCAATTCCTAAACCTGACAACGACAACAACAACAACAACAACAAGGAGGATGAAAACAAGCAATTGCCCAAGAAGTGAGTAGCTATATATAGGAAAGAAATCATCATAATATCAGAATTCGATGTTAGATGTGGATTTGGATTTAGTGTTGGTTTGGTTACTTGTTCACTCTGATCATGTCAAGCCAAGTACTACAATTTTGTGGGTTGTAACTATTCATTTTGTTTTCATATCTATGTTTAATACGAATTTCTGCTATGTCAGAAGAAAAACCTCGTTATAAAAATTAGCAGTGTTTCTTTCCTTTCCCCTTCCCCTGTTATTTTGATGCTATAAATATCTTTGTTTGAATGATTTTCCACTTGAGGTTAGGCTAAAACATGTTGATGTTGGGTTTGAATACGATTTCATTCAAGCTTTTGGAAAGTGTTTTCACTTTCCTTGACATTTGTTCCATTTTTATTTATTTTATAATCATTCGTCGAGGATGTAGTGTTTTTTTTTTTTTTTTTTTTTTTTTTTAATTCCTAAATCCTACTATGGAGGAGGAAGGCACTGAACGTAGGATAGTACGATTTATGAGCAATAGTTGAGGATGTCGTCTTTTCTGTCATGTTCATGAATTGACTTTGTAGTTCGGGCTTGTTTGGAAGTGCTTCCCAGACAGTTTTTCACAGAATTGTTCCGAGAAAGTAGTCTTCGTCGGTGCGACATAAAAAATGCCTCAAAGCAACACGTTGCCATGAAAAGTAGGATCTTGGTCCTATTCTATGAAAGTTACATGCTATTTGATGTTTACATGATTTTGATATGATCTTGCCTTCATAAACGGGTAGTACCGGTAGGAATATTTTGCATATAAGTCGTCTTTAAAAAATTTCTCTGAGTTACGTAAATATAAAAGGCATTCAAGCTAGTCCTTTCGAAAATTATTGTGAACAAATTTTGGAGATTGTTTAAGCTATTCTCTCTGCCGTTTATTTTCAGAGATTGATCGTGTTAGGATGAAAAACAGTTGTTGGCCCGGAGAATTAGTGATTTAACAGTTTGTTCCATGTCCGAGTAGTTTTGGATGTCATATGACATCTTAATCCATCGAGATCCGGCAAGCCGTCCGACATCTGTGTTATATTCTATGCAAGCTTACTTTGATCTCTGTCATAATAGTAATTGAAGTCAAATGGTTTGAGCTTAAAAGCAACCTATTATTGATAGGCGAGAACAGATTACTATTGGCTGCTTCGCCTATTCATCTATGTTGGGAGTGTAAATAGTTCGGGTTTCGGTGGTTTCCAGTTAAATCCCATATTAAACAGAGCTCCTCGAGTTTTCGTTGTTATTGAAAATGCAACTGAATCGCCTTGTGAGGTGAAACTAATGCGACCGGACCCATCAGTCTTCAGATCTATTGATTTTAGGAGTCAAGACTTGCTGAGAAACTAGAAATTAGGGGACAGAGGATGACACAAGGGTTTTGGTAGTTGGGGGCAGCTTCTTCACAAGCCCGAGACTATGAAGAACCTGGCGACGACAGCAGTCTCATTGGTCAATTTTGGTTTCAACCCAACAATGTCAGTTTTCCAACGCTACATCGACTTCATGGGTTCGGTGTGCTAGTTTCTGAGAGATCTTTTGTATAACCCTATGTATGTGTACTTATGTTAATAAAACTGAAGATAAAAAATAAACACCTTGGTTTATTAAATTTTCTATAGATGTATTGTTAAATTAAGGCTGAAACCTTTTTCATCAGTCTGAATATGTGTAAAAAGAGGCCATTTCGAAAACATTAGTCGTTTTCCCTTACAGCTCCAGAAAAAGAGTTATAAGTCGCGAGACTTCGTGTTTCTCATTATTTCTATTGGACAAGCAAAGCATATGAAATGAAAAAAACGATAACACAACGAGACTGCTCATGCTGGATTTAGGATATTAGAATTACAACTGACATTTGACATTATAAATGACAGATAGAGCTTTATACTGTGCATAAAGATATGCCTATACATGTACAATTATGCATATACACATAAGCATACGAATTACAGAAACAGGAATGTGCGTTTGAGTGGAAAGCTAGGAAGATCAAAGAACACAGTTTGCAAACCGAGGAATGAAACAATGCCTTGTTGTCGCAAACCGTAAACACCCTTAGACGGTTGTTGATCGGTTTGCGGCAAATGGGACATACGGACACTCTTGCCCCACAGTCTCTACACGTCTGCAATAAAACGATTGTTGTCAACTTCTTTTTCACTCAAGGCAGAGAAGTTAAGCAACAGAAGAAAAATCACTGCCTTTTCAATACTATTAGAACTATTTTAATGCCTAATTTCATAAGTTGTTGAAATCAAAGGCTAGCACAGTTACTAAAGAATAATTGTTTAAGAAGTTTAACTAGTTATACGATGCACAAAATGGGGGGAATAAATCCATGTGAAAAAAGAACTTTGACGTTATGCTACTTATAGGCCCCGTTCACTTCACCGATTCGAGTTTAGAATTCGAGTTTTGTTACAGTAAAAAGCTCTCAGAAACAGTCACATCTAACTTTTTTGCTACAGTAAAAAGCTTTCACATAAAATCACATCTCAACTCGAATTAAAAACTCGAATCAACGAATTAAACGGGCCCATAATTAATTGAAATATTTTTTTTCACCAAAAATTTTAAATATCTACAATAACATATAGCTATTAAAATTTGAGAGTATGGATCTGGCTGCAGTTTTGCATAGAAACAGCAGATAATACTTAGTAGTAAGTTGTTGTAAGTATCTCACCATGTGTCCGCAATCAAAAGCCAAGTCTTTCCCATTAGTCAGGCAAATTGGGCATACACTGTATTTCAAATTGGATTAAAACAAACATATCAGAAATATTAAAACAGTGGGAAAACCTATAAGCCTTGTAAACGTCAGATTGAATTTATTCACTCTCTTTCACTTCTCTTTATCTACCAACAGCCAAGAAATTAGAGCACAAAGTCTATATTCAGCAGTAGTTAAGTATGCTAGCTTAGATTGTTCACATACCATCTGACTTCGTTCATCTGCTGCGTCTGCTGGAGAGTTGCTCAGTTGGCGTGGCAGTGAAGGACGTGAATAAGGAACTGGTGGAGGGCGCGGAACAACCTTCTTCGCCTTTCCTGTTGTCCGTCTTTTTGTCCGATAGAATGGACATGAATCAGAAAAATATGCAAAGACAAATTTCAGTCAAGTGGTGTTTCTGAAGAAGCCAATGTCTCTTTTTATGCTTGAAGAACTCTCTACAACTAATCAGCAAGGGAGGAAAAAGAAAAATTTTATGGCGTTAAGCACTTCAGTTTCGAATCCTACCCAAGAATACCAAACTCAACTGCTGCTTTATATTGGATTGGCACTTCCATAAGAGCAGCTAGAGCGAAAGCTGTTTCTTTGTCTGAAGAACTTGTATTCTTAGTCATAATGTCAGTAAAGTTAACAAACTACACGAAAGAAACAGAACAAGGAGTAAGAAAGTTGACATATCTTGTGTGTGACAATGTAAACTGAATGCGTACATAATCAAAGTTTAAACTTTCAGACCTTAATGCCATACCTGAAAGTTATCGAATTCACGTGCAGGGATCTTATCGTCGAAATTCCTCATGTCTTCCCAAGGTCCGTCCCCAACTCCAACAAGAATAATGGAGAGCGGATATGAACTGGTTACGCAAAATTTTTCAAATTGTCATATTTATTGTGATAGCTTAAACCAAAAGACTTATTGCCCAAGATCTTTGCAGCAATGAGTGCAAACAAAAGCTGTACTTAGTATGAACATTCACTGTCAGAAATATGAAGAGATGAGATAAGACTATAAGGCCAAGGAAATGTTTCGAGGGACAACCTTGCACCAACAATCGCTCTGATTGTTTCCTTCTCTTGCGGACTCAATTCGTTCTCACGCGTGTTTACACTTCTTGTAACCTTTCGCAAAAGAGGAAACAAAATCATGCTTAACAAGGTCATACATGTGAGAAACATATTGTTTGTAGAGGAAATCTTTTCAGTTTAAACCTGGCCATCTGCAATAATAACCAATACATGGTATTGGCCACCACTTTTCTCCACAATGTCTATTGCCGCATCAACCACAGGAGCATAAGAAGTTGGCCCTTTAAGACAAAGATATATCTATGAGGATGTAGTGACCCTTGTTATGATAAGAAAATTGCAATAGATAAGATTATGCGCTTTTGAAGCACATAAATAACAATTTCGTCAGTAAAAGCATAATTACCAACGAAATGAACATTTAGTCAGTGAAGGTCTGGTGGGGGTGACCAGTGGATCAACATTTCCTTCTTTTTGGATTGGCGCCCCTCCGTGCCACTCTTTCCCGACATAATGTTTCCGTTTGGGAAAGACGGAAATCAAATAGCACGAAATGTTTGCACCCCAGTAATTTTTAGATTTTTGATAAAATATTAGTAAATTTTAAAGGTGTGGAAATTTCGTGTCGGGCGGTTGTTTTACCTCCTTTTTTTTTTGGAAAAAAAAAAAATGTTGCAAGTTTGGAAAATATTAAAAGAGATGAAACCAACCTGCAAGTCGCAAGTTTGGAACTACTTTTTTGTAGCAGGACAAAACTTCTTCAAAACCATGGCAAGGAGAGTGGTCACTGTGGAAGCTAAACACTTCTGTATCATGAGTGGTAGCTATATGGTGGGGGAAAAGAAAAAACAATAAAGTAAATCCAGTTATTACATCTTGAAGTATTGCTGGAAAAACATGTAGAACAGCAGAAGAATGAGATGAGAGAATACCGTCACCGAAACCGAAACAAGGAATTAAGTTGTCTTCATCAAAGGGAGCCAGAGTTTTTCCAACAATGGAGATCGCCTTTTCATACGGATTAGGCGTGCTGCCGATTGCGTGCAGGCTCCGGTTATTGAACGAAACTTTCCCTTCAATATAAACATTGGTGCATAGCTTCAGAGCTCTACAAGTCAAATGGAAAACTATTCTTTTCCCGAGCAGAAAATAAGCAGAAAGAAGCCATAATCCTTAACATCCTTGCATCACTTCAGAATTAAAACAAGTGACAACGTTGTTTTCTGGGAGAATAACTGATGTATCATGGAAAAGGAGGGGCAACATAAATTGCATTTACACGATATAATATATACTTGCAAGCATAAATAATGCATAACCAATTCAGTTAAGTTTGAATGTGAACAGAACTCAATCGAATAGACTGATTGGTAATTGAGACGGTTACCGAGACAGAGCATATGAATACGTTTAATGTGATTGAATTGTTATTGGAATAGAATGACAATTCCTAAGAAACAGTTATCCTTATATTTTGGTTGAGCAAAGAGTATATGAATACGTTTTGGTTTGATGAAATGACTATTGGAATGAATGATAATTCATAAGAAATAGCTATGCTTACGTTTGGTTGAGCAAAGCATATGTGGGCACATATGATTTGATTAAGTGACTATTTGAATGGAATTCTTATGTTTGGTTAAGTATAGAGTTTATGAGTGCGTTTAGTTTGATGAAATGAATATTGAAATGGAATGACAATTTTTAAGAAACCATCGCTATATCTTAATATTTACCTTAAATTACCTCTCCACTATCCTAATAAAAATATATTATAAAAACCTAAACCAAGGATAATATTTATCCAAAAGTTATTATCACATTTCATTCCAATAGTTAATTAAACAAAATAACTATGATTCCATGTGGGTTTTAATGTTCAACCAAACATAGTAATTAGAAAAAATCAATCATTCTATTCCTATTCCCATTCCATTATCTTTTCATTTAAAAAAATAAATAAATCCATTATATTTGTGTTCTTATGCACATTCTAATTCCATCGAACCAGAGATCAGCTGTGTAGTACACAAACCTGTCCATTCATTGCTTTTCGTAAAGTCAATTCCTATAATGAGATTTGATGATTCTAGACCTTCTTTCCGCAAGGCCTCTGTAACCTGAAAGGGGGTTGCACGTTAATGTGACTTGTGTTGACACCAATGGTCAACAGAGACTATGAAACAATAGTTTCATATGGATGTAAATGAATGTAGCAACACACAATAGTTTCATATCGTAAAAATAGACCCCAGTAGTCATAGTTGTACGCATAGCCTAACAATAATTTCACACTTGATGTAGACTTCAAATCCCCACACCCCAAATCTCTCTCTTAAAATGTCTAAGGAATTAAAATAAATCTAGGGTTTTTTTTTTTTATTACTGAAAAGGATACCTCACTACAAATAGAAATGGATGTGATTATTTTAGGGCATTTACAAATCTAGAAATCAAATTATTTAGGTTGTTTACTAACTTGAGTATCAAATTTCCATGTAAAGATCCTTTGGCGTGGGGAGATTTCACCCCATATTCCGCGCTGTCTATGCTTATTCATTAAGTTTAGCTTATTGAATATTGACCAACTCTTGTTTTAGCTTTTAATGATCAGATCCACAAGGATCATAACATATCAAATAAGATAATGGAAAGCATGCTTTGTGCGAGGAAAAGGTAGTTGTGGACTTCCATTCTCAATTTCATGTCTAGCAAATGTGAGACTTTGTTCGCACATTCTCGACAATGCCCTCGCGCCCCAAATCCTAGAGCTCCCATTAGACTCTCCATCCCTCTTTTTCTCACTTTCTCTGCGTTTTTGTCTCTCTCTCTCTCCATCTATCTATCTTTGTGTTTCCTTCTCTTTCTGCATTTCAATTTGTACATCAAACTCTCTCTCCCTCTCTCTCCCTCTCTCTCTTCACGTCCCTCTCTCTCCACGTTTCAATCTCTGACCAACCAAAGGGGGAAAATGTGAGCTCCAAAGCATGTATTCAAAGGGGAATCGTATTCAAACAAGTGTTTGTTTGCGAAACGTCAAAAGGGGTTTTAACTCTTGATGTGACGTTTAAACCATAAAAACCAAAGAGTTTCTAAACTCAACCCTCCCTTGGATTCTCATGGTTTGAATGCAGGCTCAAGCCACACAGTTTAAAATTCATATATTTCAAACTCAAAAGTTCAAACCATCTTGATTTGAATCATAATATCAAAAGGACAAATAATATTAAAATTGGTCAAAATTAGAAAATCATAATATTTGGGCTGACTGACCCAACGCCCACCCAACCCAATAACTTCAAACTTTTGTAAACTCATTCTCAATTCCATTTCTACCTAACATGGTACTTTTTTTGTACATTCTCAATATCATGTCCCCAACCGGTGCGGTCGCGGTGGATTATGATGAAGAATGAGTAAAGTGGGAGGATCATTTGGTGTTGAGAGTGTTAGGATTTTTAATCCTGTGACACAAATCTTTCCTTGTGGCATTTGTGACTGGCGTGGAATTTGTGCATGTTTATTGTTATCCTTGTATCAAATTAATCATATCTGTTCACACAGTGACAGCTGGTATAAATGAAGCGATTCAATCATGAAGATCGCAATCAAATCTCAACCCTACTCAAGTGGAGAGACCCTAGACCTCTCTCATATCCGGATTCATTATTTAAGGAGGTCTCATTCAGACCTTTAAGAGTGTGAGAAAGTAAGGATTTATTTTGAGTGTTTTATTTGTCAGTGAACATTTGAGTGCTCCCATTATACTTAAGAGTGAGACAAAACGAGAACATTTTCTTAGACTTAATTTGTAACTCTCAAACCCTATGGTCTGCAGACTTTGTAGCGATCTGGAGTAAGTCTGAGGAGGAAGTCTGAGGAGGAGCCGAAGGCGGATCAAGGTGCTCAGAGTAAGTCGGGAGAATTGAGGGCAAGCAACGTGCTTGGAGTAGGTACGGAAGACCGAAGGCGAGCAGAAGACTCGGAGTAAGGCGAGGAGTCTAAAGACAAGTCAAGTAGAAGTCACCGTGAGTTAAGAATTGGTGTAGATTCGGAGGTTTCTTCTAAATCCAAGCTTTGTAATTGTTTTTGGTGATAGTTCCTTCTTTGTGCTGGTGTGTTCAGCATGCGTGGTTTTTTTCGAAAGGGTTTTTTACCACGTTAAATAACTATATCGTTGTGTCTTTTATTATTCTGTAATTTTCTATTACACAACAGTTTTTGGTTTCTGTTTAGACAAGGTTGAGTAAGGCGTTTTGTGCAGACAAATTGTTGATTATTCATTCGTCTGGTCTAACAAAGGACATGGAAGCGTCATCCTTGGTTTATATTCTATTGAACATTAGAACATTTTAAATTTGTTTTAACCATACACGTAATCTTTTCGATTGTCGTGCAATATGTATGTGATTATCTATGTTAAGTTTTAAAAATCCTAAATCAATTTTAGTGTCAGGAACTAAAATTACCAAAAAAAGAAAAGATCCCAAAGTTAAAATTTAAGGGCCAAATCTACCAAAAACAGAAAAGTTTAGCGAGTAATTTTAAAAAAAATAAAATTCTGGGACCAAATTATCATAGAGCTTGTAGTTCAGAGACTAATCATGCTAATACTCCATATATATTCTGGTTTATTATTGTTGTTGATGTTAGTGCTGGTGGTGGGTTTGCATTATAAAATAATTATCATCCGATTTTGTTATTTTCAAAATATTTTCTTTTTTGTTGTTGCTATTTATTATTGTTGTTATATATTCATAAATTGTTATATTTAAAAGTATTTTGATCGTAAAAAATTTTTACTTGGAGCTTGAGGGACTCTCACACAGAGAAGCAAAGCGAAGCACAGATTCATCAATAAATATCAACAGAGCATATTGTTAAAGCAAAAATAAACAAAAACTCAGAAAGGTATATTTTACGAATTTGAAGCCATCCACTTGTCAAGTGGTTCCACCACACTAAAGAAAAAGAAACAGTCAAGTCAATTTTCTTTTTAAAAGCTTTTTACAGTGTATTTATGAGACCATTGACAGTTGCGAAACGTGTAATTGGCCAATGCGGTTCAAGAATTTGAAAAGAGAACCAATCATAGTATTCAAGTGTTCTTATCTAAAACATTTTAAATAAAATCTCCAAACACCAAACTCTAGAGGGAAGCGTTTTTCTTACTTCAACCCAAAACCATTTTAGATAGACAACACAGTGTGGAGACGACTTTGGACTCTTTCAAGTCAGTCTTTTTTTAAATCGCCTCAGTATAACTACACTTCAAGTTCCCGAGTGTCCAAAAGTCAACATCTTGTAAGAAATAGATAGAGATACACAAAAGTCTTGTTTTATTTCAGACCTCAAAAAGCCACAAAACTTCCACCTCCCGTTCATTTATTTATTTATTTATTTCAAAATCATCTCTGCAATCCATATCCATTGAAACTAAAAGCAGCAAAAAAAAAAAAAAAAAAAAAAGGGGCGCTAATTTGTTTAACCATAGATTAAGAAGAGAAGAGACTTGTACCTGGGGAAGGGAGGTAAAGCTGTCAGGTATATATGCATACTTGTGCTTCTTGGTTCCTGCGGATTTACTAGTTGTACTGCTTTTATCCATGGATAGTTCTCTCGAAATAGCAGGTCTGTACGAAGCTCTCGCAGTTGTTACGCTGGGGTTACTGCTCCTGTCGTCTCTGCTAAACGCTCGTCGTCGTTGCTTACTAAGAATTGACAATATCCCACCCATATTTGCCAAAACCTATATCGCTAAGATACAAATATATATACGTATACACACACATATATGCGGGAGAGAGATTGTATGTGAAAGATAAGCTATAGGGAACCACGACTCAGAAGGGGAGAAATCAGGGAAGCAAGGAATAAATGCCTTTTGTTTATCTGTTTAATTTCTCTTTAACTTGTTTGATCTCATCAGTTGACAGCATATATGTTCAGGAATAAAGTGGCTTGCTTGTTTGGGCTCTTTACTCTTTGCATATTTTTCACCCTTTTGCTCCTTAATTTGATAATTTGTCTTTTTGAAGTTCTAAAATTATAGCCGGTAATATAAATCACGATACAACAATACGATTTAAAAATAATATAAATTTTACAAGTTAAAGTTGAGAAAAGAGATGCTCAGTTAAAATTGAGTCGACTTAAAATTGACATAAAAAATACAGGTCAATTTCAGATTTAACTCGCTTAACCCGAACACGACACGAAACTTGTAAAAAAACTAAAAAATATATATTTTTCATTATATATTTCAGATTTTATTATGAACTTATAATATTATGATAGTTATATTTAAAATCTTATACTATTATTTACTTAATTTTGATGAATGTTATTGTATTTTAGTGTATTATGAATTTTAAGTTATTTCTAATATGTAAAAAAAATTAAAGAAAAATATATAATTTTTGTATCAATTTCAGGTTCACATGTCAATTACGTGTCACGGATCATTTTTACATCATGTCGTATCAACTTATAAAGTGGTCATATCGTGTTCGTGTTGCAGTTTTTAAAAAACTTCGTGTTACAAGTTGTGTTCAGATTGACTGTAAATTTAAGAAAAAATTATTAAATATGACACGAACACGACACGTGATACGAATTACCACTCTTGTCTAAAATAGTTAATTCACCCCTCTAACGGGTTAAATTATTACATTCTGGGACTATTTATTAATTTTGCATTAAATTTTGGTCGGATTTGAGACATTGAGAGATGTATTTAAATTGGGATTTTGGAATTTTTAAAACATGTTTTTATATCACTAACTTAGCGTAATTACTCTTTATTTTACCGATTTGAGTTTTATTATAGTAAAAAGCTTTCAGAAATAGTTATATTTATTTTTTTATATAGTAAAAGGTTTCATATAAAATCACATCTTAACTTGAATTAACGAACTAAACGGGCCTAACAAAATGGGTGTTAAACTTCAATAATTTAGCAAGTTGGAGAAGTAAACTGTAAAAATTTATTTACTTAGTAAATGTATATTTATCTATAAATTTTTAGTATTTACTTTAACTGATTTATGCTCTTACTAAAACACGTTAGCTATCTGAAATTGAAGAAAAATAAAACAAACAAACAAATTGAAACCTTAAACCCAAATCCTTAATTTTAAAAATTCCTCAACTAGAAACACTCTTGACATTAGCAAGAGAGGAGGAGAAATACATGGAGGCATTTAAAACTCATTCCAAAATGATTTTATTTTTTGTATGAAAATGAAAACGTTTTCAATCTGAGACAGAAATCATTTTTGAAAATGTGTTTGGTAGTTTTATCAAGAGATTATTTTCAGTATAAAAAACCTATTAATGTCTCTCTCTCTGCTCGAGAGAGGAGAAAACAAAAACAAAAAAAAATGAAAAACGACTAAAAATTGTTTTTTATTTCTCTCTCATTTTACACTAAACTAAAAAATCATTTTTATTTCTGTCTTTTGTCTTTATTGGGCTAAAGTCGTTTTGGATACGTTTTTATTTTTTTCTTAAAAAATGTGAAAAAAAAAATGTGATTAATTCCAAACACGAACATAGCTTTTCACAGTTTTGTGTATGCCTATTATTTATGTTCATTTTAAATAATTAAGTACCATCATGAATCTTATTTTCTCTTTATTAATTGAATGATAATCATTTACTTTTTAGTATAATGGTATAAATAATATTTTTTATCACCTTGAGTGGTATTTTTTTTGTTTTTCTCAAAACAAAATACCCAAAAAAAAAAAAAACAAAGAAAGAAAGAAAGCAAGAAAGAAATAAATAACTTAGAGAGTCACTGAAAAATAGAAGAGCATTTATTCGAAATGGGGCGTCGTTAGTTGCAAGGCGTTTTCATATGCATCGGTCTTCGTCTCATCTTACCTCTTAAAGAGCGTTTGGTATGCGGTAATAGACACGAATCATATTATTGAAAAAGTGATAGAAGGTAATACGATTCCCATAAAATACGTATTACCATGTTTGGTTATACATGAGAATCTTTTCTCATATTCCCGAGAAAATTATTTTATTGTGTTTGATTGGTATAAAGTAATGTAATGTATTTCTTCTTTACCAATAATTAATTTTAAATATTTTAAATACTAAAATTTTGACTATTCTTAAAAAAACGCAAAAAATCTTTTTAGTTTAAGCAATAAATTTATACGTTACTCTTAAAAAAAATCTCAATAAATTTTTAAAAATTAAAATATAAGTAAAAATAAAACAAATATTAAGTTAAAAATTACAAAAATAATAATAATAATAATAATAATCTTCATTCTTCCCAAACCAACAGTTTGTGTTTATTTTCTACCAAAAAAAAAAAAAAAAACAGCATTTTCCTCTAAGCATTAAAATCAGGCACAATTAGAATTGAGAGAATCCACAATCAGGAAAATCCTAATTTTAAACCTTATCACTGAGGGAAGATTGTTGAGTTTCTGAGCCACGTCGCCAAATTCACATTCTAATCCTCTCTCTTTCTTTCTAACAAATCGAGGGAAGGTTGCAACAGTGGGGACCCGAGACAAAGATCGTCGAGTGTAGTAAAAAAGTTAGATAAGACTGTTTTTGAGAACCGCAAAATCAGGCACAATTAGAATTGAGACAATCCACAATTAGGAAAACCCCAATTTCAAACCCTACTGCTAGAAGATTGTTGAGTTTCTGAGCCACATCGCCAAATTCACATTCTAATCCTCTCTCTCTCTCTCTCTCTCTCTAAGAAATCGAGGGAAGGTTGCGACAGTGGGGACCGGTGACGAAGATCGTCGAGTGTAGTAAAAAAGTTATTGTAGCAAAAAATTAGATGCGACTGTTTCTTAGAGCTTTTTACTGTAGTAAAACTCGAATCGGTGAAATGGACGGAGCATGAATAATCAAATTACCCCATTTTAGGGTAAAATGAAACCCATGGAATTGATATTCTTAGAAATATGAAAATCACAATTCTTGTACTAAACATAATAATGTGAGAAGATTCTTATTCTCACTCAAAGATTACCCTATACCAAAAGCTCCTTTAAAGAATTTAGTCTACAAAAAAATGGGAGTCGTCTAATGGTGCACACGTCAGCCATTACTAACGGCAAATCAATTACATTTTTTTGTTATTTTTAAGGGATAAAATGATTTTCGTATTTTCGATTATATCAAAACATCTCGTTGATATTTTATGTTTATAATTATATTAAAACAATACTTTTATTTTTAAAGAAACATTATTGCATAATCTTAAGACCTGTTTTTAAAATTTAAAATGTGTATTCTACCTCTGTCATTAATTAACAACAAACTAGTAATTATTTTAAAACATTATGAAATAATTTAAAATCTTTATAAATTAAAATAAGTTAATTTTTTAAGAAAATTTTAAAGTCATTAGTTTTTATTTAATTAATAAAAATGGTAATTTAGACATTATAAGTCTTAAAAATTAAATTTAAAAATATATAAAAAAAATGTTTATTTGAATGTGAATGTACTCTTTTAATATTTTTTAAATAATATAAAATATTAACGATATGTTTTGCTATAATAAAAATATTAAAATTATTTTATTCTTTTTTTTTTAAGGATTAACAAAATTACGTTAATAATTTAGAAGTTTTTTGTAACGAAAAAAAAGTTCAAAAATTGTGAAAAGAATTTGAGTCGTTGATAAAATATTAAGACCTTATTGGGTTAGAGTTATGATTTGAGTTATATGTGAAAAAAATATTATAATAAAAAAATTAAATTTAAATGTTTATAGAGAAAATACTGTTATAATGTGAATTAAGTTTGGAAATAACACACGTTACTCGGAGAAAAGAAAACCCAAAACCCACCCCACAGGCAAAAGCAGGGCCGCCATCTTCTCAACAGCTCTGCCGCCGCCGCCGCACCACCTTCACGTCCGGTTCAGTCCGGCCAAACTCTCACAACCGTACTCCTCCGCCGTGGGCGGGGCCCACTCGACCTCCTCTCACTTCCTCAAGCTCGACGAACCTTGTTACTGTACTTCCTCAACCTTTGCTTTTGGTCGTCGGCTCGTCGATGGAGATTAAGTCGCTGAGTTTTCCGGCAGATAGCCCACCTCTCTCTGTTATCACTGCCGCCAATATTGCCGCCCTCCCTTTCACCGCCGACCCCTCCGCCGCCCCCGAATCACCTCCATCTTTTCTCTTCTCTAATGGGTATTCCTCCTTTTTCTGCATTTTTTTGTTTTCTGCGTTTATTTTATAAAACTGCTCGCTTAGCTGCTGCTATTGGATTTTTTTTTTTTCTCAGTTTCTTAGATACTCTAATCTCTGGGTCATTGTTTTGTTATGGTACATTTACTTTGTTTTTATGTGAAGCCAATAAACAAAACATAATGAGCACTTGGCCTCGCAAATCACACAATTTAGTTACTGCTGGTACCTATAATTTTTTTTTTTTTTTTGAAAATCTGGGATGGATTTATAATAGTTTGCCTTTATTGTTTTGTTGCATTGTGATTTCTAGAATCTTGTTTCGTTGCGTTTCGCAAATTAGCTGAGAAAAACTAGCATTTCAATAATACTTGTAATATTGTATCTTAGGTTGAAATTGGATGGTACTTATGTACTTCTTCGATACATTGGTCGGATTGCAAGCATTCCTGATTTCTATGGGAAGAATGCATATGATGCTGCCCAGGTGAATTTGCCTCACATTATATGATAACTTGTGTTGTTTTCTTTGTTTCTGAATTTAATGTTTTATTCTGTTCTGCTTTCCTAACGCTCATATTATTTCCTTTACTTCATATTTTTTCAGATTGATGAGTGGCTGGAGTATGCTCCTATCTTTTCTTCGGGTTCTGCATTTGAGAATGCGTGCAAATATGTGGATGATTATTTACGAGGCCGCACTTTTTTGGTCGCTCATTCTTTGACGATTGCGGATATAGCAATCTGGTCGCTTCTTGCAGGTAAAATAGTCATGAGCCTATCTTGCATATTTCTTAATTATTATTATACTTGTCAGACTTGTTTAAAGGTTTTTTTTTTTTTTTTTTGCTTCTTCAGGAACTGGGCAAAGATGGGAAAGTTTGAGGAAGTCAAAGAAGTATCAAAATCTTGTCCGATGGTTCAATTCAATACTAACAGAACACAATAATGTTCTAAGTGACGTCACAGCAACATATGTTGGCAAAAGAGGCGCGGGAAAGCCAGTAGCTGCTAAATCAAAAGAGAATCAAGGTGTCAGTCAATCAGCAAAGTCTGAAAATGGAGATGCATCTGGTAAAGCAGTGAGCAAATCTTCTTCATTTGAGGTAGATCTTCCAGATGCGGAGCCTGGAAATGTGAAGTTACGGTTTGCTCCTGAACCCAGCGGCTACCTTCACATTGGACACTCAAAAGCAGCATTGTTGAACAAGTATTTTGCTGAGCGTTACGGAGGAACAGTTATCGTGCGGTTTGATGACACAAATCCCGCGAAAGAAAGCAATGAATTCGTGGATAATCTTCTTATTGATATTGATACTTTGGGCATCAAATATGAAACTGTTACATACACTTCAGATTACTTCCCTCAATTGATGGAAATGGCTGAAAGTTTGATTCTCCAGGGCAAAGCATATGTTGACGATACCCATGTGAGGAAATGCAGAAACAAAGGATGGATGGAATCGAATCTAAATGTAGAAATGACAGTGTGGAGGAAAATTTAAAATTATGGAAGGAAATGATCGCAGGGTCTGAAAGTGGTTTGCGGTGCTGTTTATGGGGAAGCTGGATATGCAGGACCCGAACAAATCACTCCGAGATCCAGTGTATTACCGTTGCAACCCAATTCCACATCATAGGATTGGATCCAAGTACAAGATATACCCTACTTATGATTTTGCCTGTCCTTTTGTTGATTCCATAGAGGGTATAACGCATGCTCTACGATCCAGTGAGTACCATGATCGCAATGCACAGTACTATCGAATTCAAGAGGATATGGGTCTGAGAAAGGTTCATATTTATGAATTCAGCGATTGAATATGGTTTATACGCTTCTGAGCAAGCGTAAGCTTCTATGGTTTGTCCAAAATGGAAAGGTTGATGGATGGGATGACCCGCGATTTCCAACTGTCCAAGGAATTGTGCGTAGGGGTCTGAAGATTGAAGCACTGATACAGTTTATTCTTGAGCAGGTTAGTTAATTGTCTGATAATGCTTAAAGCCATATTCTTTTGTGAAACCCAACTTGCCTCTCTATGGAATTATTTCTTTCTTGGATTCCTTATAAATTAGCAGACCAAAAGAATGTAGCATTGTGTAATGTTTCTTTTTCATTGATTTACAACTCTAACTGCAAAGTGACTTCTATGACACACTCAGTCCGACTAATGCTTCTTTATGATCCCTCCTAAGTATGAAACTAAATGCATGTTAGAATTTTGTGAACTTGTTTCGGAACAACCTTTTTTTTCTTTTATAATTTTTCCATGTTGAGAGTTTTGGCAACTAATCCAAGTTTGTTGTTTCAGGGAGCTTCAAAAAATCTCAATCTCATGGAGTGGGACAAACTTTGGACTATCAACAAGAAGATCATCGACCCTGTATGTCCTAGGCATACTGCTGTTGTTGAAGACCGGCGTGTGTTGTTGACCCTCACTAATGGCCCCGAGCAACCATTTGTACGCGCCATTCCTAGGCACAAGAAATATGAAGGTGCTGGAGAGAAGGCTACAACATTTACGAATCGGATTTGGCTTGACCAAGCCGATGCTGAGGTACTGACGGTAGATGAGGAGGTTACATTGATGGACTGGGGTAATGCCATTATAAAGGTAATTGAAAAGGATCAAGGAGGAAAAGTGACGCAGTTGACGGGCGTGTTGCATCTCGAGGGATCTGTGAAGACTACAAAGTGGAAGCTTACCTGGCTACCTGAAATAAACGAACTCGTTAACCTCACGCTGATGGAGTTTGATTATCTGATTACGAAGAAGAAGGTATGTAGTAAAGCATACGATCCCTTATTGGAATCATCTTATTGTATTCACAATTATATTTTCGTACATTGGTGATATTTTTCCAGTGTACCCTTCTGCTTGGATGCTTTGTATTAGGTCTGTGACTGTGCTCTAATGATTCGTTCTGTTTATCTCTATGTTTTGGATACATGATTAAGGAGTTCTTAAGAACTAAGACGTGGACTAATGCAAAGGTTATGACATATGCAACTGAAAAAAAGATGCACTAGAGTTGTGTGCTGCACACGTGTTTAGAAGAATTCCGTGTAAAGTGCGTAATTTTTGTAGCTGAGCTATGGCGAACTAAACCATTAATTTTGGATTGTCATTGCAGCTTGAAGAAGGGGAAGATTTCCTCGACGTGCTTAATCCATGCACGAAAAAGGAGACAGCAGCCATTGGAGATGCCAACATGAGGAAACTCAAGCGCGGAGAGATACTGCAGCTTGAGAGGAAAGGGTACTTCCGATGTGATGTACCCTACCTCAGGCCTTCAAAGCCTATCGTTCTGTTTGCGATTCCAGATGGCCGACAGCAAACCAGTTTGAAGTAAAACAAAAAACAAAAAACCCATTTCCATTCTACTCACTTTAAAGAACTTCATTTTCAAGTATACTACTGATTAACGTTCTTGTTTAAAACCTTCTACTTAAATAACAGATTTCTGAATTATAAACTTTTGTATCAGTAGCTTTTGAGCTTTCGTTGCACTTTTTTTTCGCCCTCTATTCATCTGTTCTAGTTTGTTGTTGTTGTTTTTTTTATTATTATTTATTTTATTTTTATAACAATGTATTGTACATCTGTGCGGACTTAAGGTTTGATACGAATGTACTAACTAGGACAATAGCTAGCTCTATCTATCACTTTTCTATTGTTGATATCGATCTAATAGTTTGTTTTAAGGGTTATAGAAGAAGATTTCAAAGACTCAACGAGGCTAGGTTATTCCTAATTTATTTGTACATGAAAATATCATATACCATTTGGACCCTCACACGATTTCTTTCTCGGATCTACTTGATCTATGGTGGTGCTGTAGCAATCTCTGCTGCGGCATCTTCTACTCCGGCAACATCCATTTGGCGGCGGCGGCGGAGGCATAAAACTAGAGTTGGGGATTTGGCTTTCACAGAGGAGAACTAGTGAGGGGGAGGATGAGATAAGGGTAAAATTGTAAATGGAGAAATAATTAATATGCTCTCTATTTTTAATGTTTTAAAATGTTTATTTTTAAAGCTTTAAAATATATTTTCTATATGTTTGTTTCATGAGTTTGAACTACTTCTCAAAATTTTTTTACTGCAGTATTTTCTCATAAAATTTAAATTTATGTTTAAGTTTTTATGTTTAAGCCTATAAACTAAATGGGCTCATTATCTACTTCAAATGGTTTAACAAGAAATGCTATATGGGTATAATTTCCCGTAAAAATGTCTAGCTAAAAAAAATATACAAATCCTACATAAGGAAACGCAAAAATATTCATATTGTCTTCAACCAAGGCCAAAGGTGTATGTATCTAATAAAATTAATTTCAATAAAATAATCGGATGAAAATTAGAAAATTGTGTTAAATTAATCATCATCTATATTAATTTGATTATCCATAAAATTTGTCTACTTTTTACCCAAAAAAAAAAAAAAGAATAAAACGTGACAAGATGAGAATCACCATTATTAAATGAAAAAAGCATAATATTTGAATTTGAAATAGTTGTCGTCCCGCCACTATTTAACGTGCATAATAGTTTTAGAAAATAGTATGGAATTTGTGTGTAAATTTTAATTCAAAAATACCGAAGTAGATGTATAAATATTGTACATTGCATGTCAAGTTAGTTGCTAACTAGGATCCAAACAGAGGTAAATCGAAGGAGTGCATTTCGAAGTCTTGTGGAAGAAGAGAGAAAAAGGAGTGTCCCTTTCAAAGAAGAAAAAGCCCTCAAGCCCGCAATGCCTTGTGGAAGAAGAGAGAAAAAGAGTCTTCCAAGGTCGTCTTAGGCGTACTGTGTCCAATTTCTCTACTAATAACCATCTTAGCTGATCATCTCAAAATTTCTTTTTAAACGTCATACCTTGAGAGAGTTGGTTCTTTTATGGATTCTAAGCTGGAAAATTTCAGAAAACTCCTGGATCAAAGATTTGTGAGCAACATCAATCAGCTCGCGATCATTCAGATGACGTACATTTGCTCCTCCACATTCTATGATCGGCTGAGACTCTTCAAGAAGCCCTTTGATACTTCCGACTTGCCCGTCTCGTATCCCACATGGGACTATACGCTCAAAAGGGGTTAAATCCGTCGTGACATTCAGCGCCAGGCCGTGATATGTTATCCACTGAGTTACCCTGATCCCAATTGCAGCCAATTTCTGGTTGCCTGAGGAAATAAAATAAACAAATAAAAGTTGTTGACAAAAGGAAAGTCCAAATTATAAATAAATGATGTTGACACAAGGAAAGTCGAAATTAAACTGTTAATGCAAACTTTCTAGACCGATTTTTTTGAAACAACAGAATAACACGAGGGTACAATGGTAAAGTATGATGTGGAAAAGGTCGTTTGCTTGAGGAAAAAAAGGAAGAAGAAGAAGAACTTCAAGAGGGGGGGGAGGGGGAGGAAAGAAAGAAAGAGTTTAAGCTGCCAATCCATGACCACGTCCCATTTAACAATAGTTATGATTTGCAGCATCCAAGTGTCCACTTTTATTTTTAATTTTTTTATTTTATCATAAAAAGAACTTTGAGATCAATAATGAAAATCAATGTCCCATACATGAGATTCCGTTAGGCGGCTTGGGATTGGAAAGACCATTTGGGCTTGCTCAAAAGTTAAATTATTGCATAAGAACTTAAAGTCTCAAGTGACTATGATTTGTTAGTTTATTGCGAGTGTTGTGGGTGGTGTGGGGCACGGGTGCGGGTGGTGGGAGGTGGTTGGTGGGGCTGTGGTGGTGCCAGGGGGAAAGAGGGACGAGCACATCATTAATGGTTAGCAAAAAGTGTGAGAACAAGACATATCCTACAAAGTATACAAACTTCAGTAGGAGAAACGAGGAAGTAGCATACCGACCCAGACTCCAGTTAAACCATCAAGTCGAGAAGCCTTGATTGAAAATGTTTTATCAAGAACACGGATGACCACCTCCTCCAGTGCCCTAAGGTACCAATGAAGATCCATCTTGTGATTCCGAAGATTTATAATTGGGTACATAACAAGCTACATTTACAGCACAAACAAAAGAAAGTGACTCATCTATCAAATATATCTGTGACAAATCACCCATGGTAAACAATTCACTTCCATGCTTAACCTGTTAACCAATTAGCTTCGAAGCTTTTACCACTCAAACAGATGCGAACTACGAATCTTTTACCAATTGCCATACGTCATATTGGTCCATGTGTTTGCTTTTAGCAGCCAATTTTCACATTTCAGATTTTATTTTAACAATGAAGATTGTAAAATGAGTTTCACATGGAAACATGATTCCCAACAATAGCATTAATAGACGATATTTTGATCACTTTAGAAGACATCATCAAGCACAATCTAAAGCATAAATACATAAAACTCAATAAAAATACAGTCAAAATGCTAAACATTTACCTGGCCAGGACCATGATATGTCACTTCACCGCCACGTTCCGTTCTATACACTTTGTACGGAGTATCTTCCGGGTCAAAATTAAGGAACTCGTCAGAACTGCCTGTACCCATTGTATAAACAGGGTCATGCTGGAGAACGATCAGAGTGTCAGGACAATCTTCATTCCTTTCAATCAAAGCCTTTTTCTCATTCACAAAGCTCTTTTGCCAAGACCATGCCTTTCCATATGGCACTAGCTCGTTGTACAAATCAAAGCAATCACACCTGCAAGACTTTAGGGATAAATTGGTGAGTTTCATGCAGATAGAACTTAGACCTTGTTCTTTTCACAACTCAAGTTCTTTTGCTACAGTGTTTTCTCTCACAAAAATTCAAATTCAACTTTATTGCTACAATGTTTTTCTCTCACATAAAAAGTTTTGAGTTGTGACTTGAGGTGTGAAAAGAACACACCCTTAGGTGCTTTGTTAAAGCGCCGTGACAGAAAAAAAAAAAAAACACTTTCCTTGGTGCAGAAGATAGAGAAGTGGCTTCTAGAGTCTTGAAGTCTGAAAATCTATTCAAACTAGACAGAACCTTCACAGGGAGGGAGTGGAATGGATGTGCCTTTGTTAACCCCTTGTGGTTTGGACACGGTATTGAGCTGGTGACAAAGTGATTCACAGCGAGAAGCATATTTCAATGTTTCTGTAATTTTTTTTGGGGAAAAAAACATTAGAGCCACCCTTCGTTTTCAGTATTTCTTCCTTTCTAATGCAGAAAAAGGACTGTGTTTATTTACTCTAATATTTGCACTCTCTTCTTCTCCTCTATTTTTATTCATCTGTTTAGGTTCAGTTGATGATTAATGAACATATACTATTCATGAAATAATTAAATGGGATAGAAATGAGGAGAACAACAGATAAGGACCAAGTCAAATTAGCCAATCTAAATGAAATTAAGGAGACGGAAAAGACAAAACAAAATTCTTTAAGTAGAAACTGGTCAAGAAAGACTAAGCTTAATCCGATACAAGGCCACTTAATCATCACTACAATTCTCTTTTCAAAAATTAGACGCCTGACATTTGCAGTAAATAGAGGACAAAACAAGAGAAGTCCATACCGCTTCCAGTAAATGTCAAAAGAAAAGTAACAAAAACAAAAACTATTAACAAGAAACAGTATCTATACTTTTCCGTTGATTTCCTTTTTTTATATATAAGAAAGGAACTTCCATTAATAATGAAAAGAAGTACACCAGAGGACAAGAGGTCCTCACACCAACAAACAAAAAGGGAAAATAAAAATAGCAAGAAAAGCAAGCTGCTAGAAAGAAAACATAGCTATAACGATATGGAATCCCATCCCCTTAAAGAGTTCAGAGAATGAAAAAGCCTCAAATTCTTTATCTTGCAAAGTCCACAAAGCAGTCCCAGTAAACTATGCAATCCCAGACACCTCCAACATCTAGTTGAATGGGGAACCAAAAAAAGCTTCTACAAACTTTTCAAAGATCTGACTCAATGTACAGCCAATAATTCAAAAGATTAAGCACAATAATTCAATAAGAATCCAAAAAGAAACCCATAGAACATCCGATTCGATGTACAGCCAATAATTCATCAGGTTAAGCACAATAAAAACCCCAGAAACAGAAAAAAAAAAAAAAAAAAAAAAAAAAAAAGATACAACAATTGCAATAATCACATGAACATGTAATATCGACTAAAAAATTTGGAAATCTTTGAATGTCCAGAAGCAAGAGAAGGGACGGACCCAAAACCAAAGGAATCAAAACAAATTTAAATTTGACAAATTAAGAGAAGTAGAAACCCCCCCAAAAAAAAAAAAAAACAAAACAAAACAAAAAAAACAAAAACAAAAACAAAAACAAAAACCTTATGTTGTAACTTAATAATAAATTTCCAAGTTAAAACCTCCTCTGGTTGAGTTTTGCTGACTACCTGAAGCAAGAGATCACTGCCCTGCCCTTTTATTAATCTCTAAAGGAAGATATCGACCTAAATGCTTCAAAATAAGTTACCTTTTTTCTTGCACCTTAAGTTCGGCTAACCCACGTTGTTTATTGGTCGGTCCTCGCAAATGTTTTACCTCATGAAATTGTTGAAGTTAATTGTGTTCTCCTTTCTCAAGCAAGTTTTTCTTAATTTGCAGATAATTAGAGCAAGCACTAACAGACAACCACCATGAAAGCCAAACAGACAATAAAGTACACAAAAAGAAAAAGGGTGTAAATGGAGAATCGCATTAAACCAAGATCTTATAATATCTACAAGTATTAACACATCTATGAAGCATCAATACAAGTATCAAAGTCTTCTAAAAGGAAGCAGTAAGGGATAATTCGTAAATGTTGCTTATATCCAAAAAGCACTGAACTCATAACACAAATCTTTCACATGACGATGACATGTCAATTGGATCATCACTCATCTAATCTGTCTAGAATTTCCGACTGCTCGCTATTTGCCAATAAAAAAACATTCAGTAAACTCTATGCAGAATTTACTACTAGAACAAAGCACAACCTCAAAAAGAGAAGTCAATGATATCCTATTATCCATTTGGCTCAACGAAGGCATCCCTTTTCTCAAAACACACTAGATGTGAAATTTGTACACCGCTGAACTAACTTTATGTTATTAACCCCTCTTAGTTTTAGCTGATGCCTTCCCTCTTCATCAATTCAGGTATATAATACTTGTACCACCGTATTCAGAATATCATCGTCCAAGTGTAACAGAATTTGATTAGAATTAAATCCAAACTGCTAAAGCGTCCGGGAAAAAAAAAAAATCACTTTGACAATCGTGTTAGTTTATACTTCAAAGGAGTACGGTGATGTTTTTCTATATATTTTTCTCTTAATATAAAAATTTAAAATACAAATCATAATTATTCTCAGTCTATGTAATACAAAATGTTTTCGTTTTTTTTTTTTTTTCTAGTTTTTCTTATTTACCAAAGAAGTCACAGACCTACATTTTTAAGTTCCAAGCTTCTAAATAATCACCTACGAGGTTCATTGCTTACAAAATTAATTTGTCTATCAACTCTTTCGAGGGTTCCCCATAAGAGGTCAAAAAATTCCCAATCATCTACATAATAACGTAAACCATGGTTTCGAATTCCCAACCTATCTCCATAACAACGCAAGAAACCTTAACATAAAACCTTTGAACACGTAATTGTGCATAAACACAATTCCTAATTTACAATCCTCAATTTTTGCCCCCAAAAACAAAAAACCCAACAGAGATGGAAAAGTTTACCTCCCAACGTAATCCCTAAAGATCTCCCAGGTCCTCGCTTTCTGACGAAGCTTCTGCGCTCAATCTCCTTGGTCTTGCACTGTAACCTGACCACCGTCGCCGTCAGATCGCGAAACTTACTGTCGCCGCCAGCGATTACTCGGAGTTGTCGGAGTTAGGAGGTGGCTCTAGAGTGTGTCAAAGCGTCTTTTTTTTTTTTCCCCAGAAAGATGTGAAAGCGGTTTTTGGATATTTTGCATCTAAAAAAGGTTACAAGATATTAAAAATGATTTTTTAAAACATAGGGAAATCAAATTAAAATGAGCAAAATGCAAAAAATTAAACTAAATTATGTAGGGCATTTAATTCGTTAATTTAAATTTTTAATTTAAATTGAGATATAATTTTATGTAAAAAATTTATTTTAATAAAAAAATTAGATGTGATTATTTTTTTAGAGTTTTTTCTCAGAATAAAATTTAAATTATAAATTCGAATCGATAAAATGAACAAAGTTCGTAAAACACAAGATACTAATATGATTTTCCCACTTAAGTTTAGTATGGTATTGCTTTTTCTCCTAAAATTAATTTCGCTTATATAGCGTGTTGATTTTAGTGTTTGATAAATCTACTCAAAAGTGCTTTGTAAAGAATTTTTCAACAATTTACATTCAAAATCAGAAGCAGCATAAAGACAACTTTAGCTTTTAGATTGTGTAAGAATCAGCATAGTACAATTAATGAAACTTTTATAATATCAATAATACCCCAAATGAAATTTAAAATTTATAACATTCCCAAACTAAAATGCAAACTCGTAAAATAATATAATAGTTATATTATAATAAATAATATCATAATTATATTAATAACTCTAATATTATTATTTTATCATATGATATGATATCATAAATATTATAATTATTTTAATAATATAATATTATAATTATAATATGATATTATAATTATAATATGATATTGTAATTCTTATTTTATAATATATTATATATTATATTGCATTGATATAATTATATTTATTATATTAATAATATTACAATAATATTATTATATTATATTATATTGATATAATTATATTTATTATTATAATAATAATTTAATAATTAATATAATTAAATATTAATATAATCTAATAATTCTAATATTATTATATATTATAATGTATTATACATGGTTATATAATATATTAATTATAATATATTTGTTTAATATAATATAATAATGATTATATAATATAAAATATTATATTATAATATAATGTAGTTGTAATTTTTAATTATATTATAATTAAAATATTAATATTTTTTATGTAATATTATAATATGTGTTTATAAAATTGGAATTATATTAACTATTTTAATAATATTATTATATTCTATATCATAGTTATATAATTGTTATTTAATAATAGTTTTATTGTATTATATTAAATATAATAATAAATATACATTATATTGTAATTATATATATTATATTATAGTATAATATAATATGATCGTAATTTTTAACTATCCACAGCAATTCAACCTCATAATTTATCAAACGCTATTACATTGATTTTAGAACCAACACAACTATTATAATTATAGTTCACCAACCACTCAGATGCTTTTTGTAACAGCTGTTTCTTCATTCAGCACAACTAAAAGTAATTTTTCTAAAATTTACAGTACTACCAAATTAAGTCTTACTAATATATCTAATTAAGAAACTCACGCATTATATCTATTGAATTTTTTTAGATACTATTCCATTCACACGTATTAAATTGTAAATAAAATTTTTATAACGTATAGGACAAAAAATGGAAGAAAAATGATACTTATTCAAAATAGTATGCATTTTAATTTTAAAGGTTCGTTCTTTTATATTATTTGAGTTATGACTTGAGTTGTATATGTGGGAGAAAACCACTGTAGTAAAAAAGTTAAATTTAAATTTTTATGAGAAAAAATAATGTAGTAATATGATTTGAGTTATGACTTGAGTCATAAAATGAACATATCATAAGTGTTAGTTTGCATGTCTTAGGGCCAATTTGGTATTACTTTTAGAGGTTGTTTTATATTTTTTTTAAGAAGTTACAGTAACTCAGGGTATTTGGCAAAATCTATTTTTGTCCAGTAACTTCTAAAAATTGCTGCTCCACAGCAGAATTTTAGAAGCAGGTTCAAAGTTATTTTTTCACAACTACTTCTACTGTCATTGTCTATTTAGATGCTTATTTGAAAATTAAAAATCTTTAATAAATATCTTATGCTACATTTAATAATATATTTTTATTATAATGTTGCAAGTTTAAAAAATAATTTACCTTCAATTGTTTACGTTATTTAATTTCTTTATAGATATATAATTTATTTATGTGAATAAAACCAATTTATTTTTTAGAGATATTTTAATTAATAAAATGAAATTATAATTTTTCAATATTTTGTTGTATAAATATTATGAATATTGACTATTTTTATATAAATAAAATTAATTATAAGTATGTGCATTTCATTATACATCTTCACAATAATTTTGTACATAATTTACCAAACATTAAATTTATGTTTTTAGTATTCACAGTAATTTTGAAAAAAAAAAAATACTAAACACCTACTTGTTTTGGGTCACAATAACTTCTAACTAACAGTACAATAACGATATAAATTTTTAACAACATAGCAATATTAAACTGGTCTTTAATGATAATTGTACAAATGATGCCACCAAAATATATAGAGTTTGAAGCTCGCATAGCCAATTTTTTTTAAAAAAAGTATGAGCTAATAATTTAAGTCAAAAGGTTACATTCAATCACGGAAATACATGAAACATTAAAATTTAAGATAATAAAATAAATAAATAAATAAAGGACCTGAAACTTGAAAGAGTAAGCACCTAAAAATTACTATTTTGGACAACCACATAATGAACCGTAACCATTTATTCACTGTTTCATAGAACAAAAGAAAACATAAAAATACTTTGTTCATTTCACTGAGTTGAGTTTTTAATTTTAATTTTACTCTAAGTTAATACTCTCATAAAAAGTTACATTTAACTTTTTCTGCTATAAATTAAAGCTCTCACATAAAATCACATCTAAAAAGTTTTGAACAAAACAAAAAAAATATAGAAGAAATAGAGGACAACAAGAAGCGCCAAAATAATGCGTGAAGGACTACAAAAAATTAATAGGATAGTTCTCACCCACTATTTTATATATTTAGGAAACGTTTGGTTTATGGATTAGTAGAATCATAATATTAGAACCATTTTCGATTTACGTGTATTTTTTGTGAGAGAAAATACTGTAGTGGGCTATGAACCATGATTCAAATTATGGTTTAAATTCTCTAACTAAACGTTTCTTTAGTATTTGGATTTAGGATTAGAATTTAATATTAAGATAATAATAGAATTTAGGATTAAAATTAGGATTAAGATTTAAGCTTTAGGATTAAAATGTGTATACCTCTTATATTTAACTACAAAATAATAAGCAATTACCAAAAGAAAAAGAAAAAGAAAAAAATTAGATCTATAGTATTGTTGTGTAAGGAACTCAATACAAATTAGTTAGAAAATAGTTTAATTAACATTTTAAAAAATCACCCACACAATTACATTAATATGTAATAGGATAGAGGATGAATAATATATATAAAAATGAAAAGGAATGAAGAAAAAGGAAAGGAAAAAAAAAAAAAAAAGTGAAGCACCGAATACGATGCGTTTTTGACGACTATGGGAAGAATAGTAGAGCCAATATACGCTCTTTTATATATTTAGAATTAGGATTAGGATGTTGATGTAAATTTTCTCTAAACAAAAAGTTTTAAGCTGTGTTTAGAATTGATCTTATTTTTATTTTTTTATGTTTTTTAAGAAAAAATAAAAATATTTTTAAAATAACGTTTGACGCAATAAAAAAAATAATTTTTTGGTTTAATATAAAATGAGAGAAAAATGAAAAATGATTTTTAATCGTTTTTTATTTTTTGTTTTCATTTTCTCCCTCTCGAGTAGAGAGAGAAAGAGAGACATTAATGTATTTTTTTTACACTGAAAATAATCTCTTGATAAAACTACTAAACGTATTTTAAAAAATGATTTATGTATGAGATTGAAAAGTTTTCTTTTTCATTTTCATATAAAAAATAAAATCATTTTAAAACGAGTTACAAACGCACTCTTAGTTTATTTTATTGATATATTATTCTCTTGAAAGTTAGATATGCATTCATGTTCTCATCAAAAGGTGAATTTTGATTCAACATTATGAAGACATAAATAAATACAACATATTAAGAAAATACATACATTTTGGTCGGCAAATCAAATAAAAAATTAAGTAGTACACATGAATATAATAGTGAAAATTCACATATAAAAGATAAAGATCATTATTTTTAAATTATGTCAAGTGTAAACATTGTGTCTAAAATTGTTAATTTAATAATGTTATTAACTATTAAATTTTAATTACAACTTATTTTAATATTTAGAGTCCGTTTAGTTCTTAAATTCACTTTCTAATTTAAATCATGATTCGTGATTTACTATAATATTTTCTCTTATAAAAAATACATATAAATAAAAAATAATTTAAATTATATAATTTAAATTTATGAACTAAACGATCCTTAGAGTACATCTTGTTAAAGTTAGTAGTTTAGGGTTTAATTGTTAAAAGCGAATAATTTGAAGTAGAAGCGTGTAATTTACATTCAAATAAAAAAAGCAGCGTTCAATTTATTCAAATTTTACACTCAAAGATAGAGGTCACGTGGAAAATGCACGTGCGCATCGTCATGAGTCACGACTCACGTCGATGTTAGTTAAGTGCCAGTAGAGAGGGAGAGCAATGCACCGGGAAAGAGAGAACAAAAAAAAAAAAAAGAAAAAAAAAAAATCAAAACAAGAGAGAGAAAAAGGAGGAGAGAGAGAAAGGGGCGTGGGAAACCCTCCCTCGCAATTCCCAAACCCAAACCCTTTCACATTTGGCGCCCAATTCTCTGCGATCTCACCACCAATCCCAATCCCAATCCCAATCCCAATCCCAATCCAAGCTCCATTCATTCTCCCGATCGGATTCCACCATGACTCAGCCTCCGCCACCTCCGGCAGTTCCGCCGGGCCCTCCTCCTCTTCCGGGATCCGTCGCGGCAGGCGGCGGCGGAGGCGTTCAGGTGCGGTGCGCCGGATGCCGCTCGATCCTGACGGTGGCGGCGGGTGTTACGGAGTTCGTCTGCCCCACCTGCAAATTGCCCCAAAATGCTGCCGCCGGAGCTCATGGGTAGGGCCCACCACCACCAGCAGCCGAAACCCCTGTCCATCGCTCCTCCTCTTCCGCCGCCTCTGCCTCTTCCTCCCGCTCCTGCGCCTTCGGTTCCTCCGCCGCCTTCCCACGTGCCGGCGCACGGCATCGATCCGACGAAGATCCAGCTTCCTTGCGCCAACTGCAAGGCCATCCTCAACGTCCCCCACGGCCTCACCAGGTTCAATTGCCCGCAATGCTCCGTTGATCTCGCCGTCGACGTCTCCAAGCTCAAGCACTTTTATCCTCCTCCGCTACCACTTCCGCTTCCGCCTCCTCCGCCTCCCGAGGAGGTCAACGAGGTTCGTTCAATTTCTAATTCATTTTTCCTTTTTCGGTCTTTGTACGCCAATTATGCAATCTCTAGGGATTTCAGTTTCTATTAGCGAACAATTCAATCGGCTCTTTTAGGAGGCTTGTTTTGTAGGGGAACGAGAAAAAAATTGTATAATCTAGGTGATGACCTCTCTCTTATTGGGTTTTGTACGGAATTATGGAGTCTGTGGTGTTCAATCAATTTTTTTAAGGATATATTTTAGGCTCAGTTTGGGATTATTGTGCTTTTGAAAGACAAATATATTCTACTTTTAGTAAAAAAGTTTTGAGTGTTTCAATGTAGATTTATTTTTTGTAATCATAGATGGAACAAGTGTCCAAATTCAAATAGCGGATAATATATATGGACATTTTATTTTAAGAACTTCACCGTTAAGGACTTTGTAAAGTATGCTATGAATGTATTTCAGGCTTTGTTCAATAAGTTTTGTTAATCACATTACGAGCACTTGCTATTGTAGATAAGTAGGTACTCTTACTCAAAATTATAGTCATATAGAATAGGAACTAGAAGGAAGGTCAGAAAAAAAAAAAAAAGAGGTGGGGCCTTTTCATCTGTCGCCGCAAAAAGCTGGGCCCTTCAGCTGCATTGTAGAAAATTCGACTTCCTTAGCTTTACGATCTAAATTACAAGAAGTGAATGATTGAATATGGGGGTTTGTTTCTGAATCGCCTGATTTTGGCTTAACTATTATAAGTGTGCGCCAGCCATATCTCTGTTGAAATTAAGGCAAAATGAACTAATTCTATGCTTGGCCTTGGTACTCATAGAACTGCCAACCCACTGTCTAAGGCCATACAAGATGAATTTAAGCTTATAAAACTGTCAGCCATGATATCCTTGTAGTACCTTTCAAGTTTGAGTGAAGCTGAGGAGCTGAGAAGTAGAAGTAGAAGTGCATTAATAATGTTTTTTATTTTTTTATTGAAATGGTCCTCAACATTGACAATACCAAACATCTCCATAAAACCTTGGCCCTCATGTTGGAGCTGAAACCCACCATGTTGTCCACCATTAGTGACCCTAGAATGGGCAGAAATACTGTTTTTGCATAGTTCACTTTCCATCCCCTTCAGGCTCTTTAACTTGGATCTTATTACTACTACTATTTATATCATTAATGCCAAACATGATGTTAAGAATATGGGAAAAGAAGATTGGACTCGGGCTGTAATTGTGCAAAATATAGTATTGTGAAATATGAGAGAATGAATATGAATTCTCATTGATTGAATGAATAAATTTAGAGAGCATTAGAAGACTATATAAGAATACACGCCCGGACTAGAAAGGAAATAATCTATGCCTATTAATCCCATGATTCCAGGGATATCAAGAAAAATATTCTACACACTAATTTAGTCATAGTAATCAGGAAACTAATTACAATTTTACAGCTGTATTTTCCCACACTCCTTATCAAGCTAGAGAATAGGTGTCTTCCATTCTCAGCTTGGAAATAATCTCATGAAAGGTTGTACTATTGAGTCCCTTAGTTAAGACGTCTGCCAGTTGATTCCTCGAAGATATGTATGGTGTGCAGATCAGACCACTTTCCAATTTTTCCTTGATGAAGTGTCGGTCTATCTCAATGTGTTATGTTCTGTCGTGCTGAACATGATTATGAGTTGTATTTCAATTACTTGTTTGATGACAAAAACTAATCAGGAAACTAATTACAAAAAAACTAATCAGGAAACTAATTACAATTTACAACTGTATTTTCCCACATATAGCTTCTATGCAGCGTTGCCTAAGTACTTGTTTGATTTTAACTTGGTAGCTTAATGACTTAATTGTCCAAAGCTAATAGGGATATAAGGCCCGGGATGTAATAATTGATAAGGAGGATATGCGTGATGGCTTAATGTCTGGCATCAAATAAAGGTCTGGATTGAAGTCAACACACTAAATGCTTTTGTTTTGAAGAAGTATCTTTTCTTTCGTGCTTACTCATGGAAAATTGATCCTAAAATCCTCTCTAATAAAGTAATAAATGAAACAATGTTTACCTTTTTCGGATGATCAATGTTTTAAATCATCTTAGAATTTCTTATTTTTTTTTTATTTCATTATTTTATTTTGAGCTTTTGTACAGATTATGCATAGTTGTTATTTCAAAGAGAGAGTAAATAGTCACGCATTGGATACATTCCTTTAGTTGATTAGATGTTATGCCACTGAAAAATCTCTAACTTTTGATATTTGTAAATATACATCTGTTTCGATATGTTTTGAAGTTTTGGTTAATCTCCTTTTCGAATAGTTTTCTAGACTGCTATTACCTTGCTTTTTCCCCCTCCCTTTTACTTGTTAATTTGTCAGGTAGCCATTGAAGTGGAGCGGGAAGAAGATGAAGGAGGAATGGCGGAGAAACATTTACAGACTACGTGAGTATCTTATTCTTGAGCCTTTCTGATTGAAGGCTTTTTTTTTTTTTTTTTTGTTTTATTTTGTTTTTTGTTTTTTTTTTTTTTTTTTTTAAAATGAGGATTTTTCTTTTTACTTTCATGTTTGTACTTGTTAGTTGAAACTCTGGAACGGGCATGTTGAATAAGTTTATGTGGATATGATTTCATGCAGCGCCCTCCAAAACTATCTATAGGACCTCCCCATCCAGATCCTGTTGTGGAGACATCTTCCTTGGCTGCTGTACAGCCACCCGAGCCTACTTATGATCTGGAAATCGGAGATGAATTGGAAATATCCAAGGCTTTATCTTGTTTGCAGATTGAGACATTGGTTTATGCTTGTCAGGTTGCTGCTAATGCCGAACATAAGGTTAACAAGTTCGTATCTGGTTTTATGGAATGATTTAGTTTGTTTCCATGACAGAGACACCTCCAGCGACTACCTAGTGCTGCTAGGGCAGGATTCTTTATTGGAGATGGAGCAGGTGTGGGTAAAGGTCGAACAATTGCAGGGTTAATTTGGGAAAATTGGTATCATGGGAGGAGAAAAGCGTTGTAAGTTTTAAGTTGCAACCTCTTTTTCTTTTTTTCTTTTTTTAATTTCTCTTTCTTAAAATGTATGAGATTTCATTTTTTTCCCATTCAAAATTCTAGACTATGCACACCATCTGGCTTGAATTCACGTTTTCTAACTCCTCTTGTATATTTTTTCTCTCTGTTTCTATTGACTTGGCATAGGTGGATTTCTGTTGGTTCAGACTTGAAGTTTGATGCAAGAAGAGACTTGGATGACGTGGGTGCTACATGTGTTGAAGGTAAAAACTTCATTTTTGATCACCTAGACATATATTTTTTATGTGAAATTTATTTGGTTTTCAATTTTTCTGTCAAAAAAGGTTAATTGGATTATGGTAATTTAGAATATTTCTTATAAAGGCTTAGGCCCATAACCATTTAGTTCGCAGATTCAAATTAGGGTGATTTGAACAGTACAATTTGAAAAGTGTTGTTCAAATTGCAATCTGAATTGGTGTTTGGATGTGCATACAGACTATCAATTTGAACAAGAAAGAAAATCTAAATATGTGTTTGGATAGATATTGAAAACATTCATTTGAAAATTGAATGGTTTTATAACAAATTTAACAAAACCTTAATGCCCGTGATAGATTAATAGGGTATAAAGATAAGGTTTTATTCCTCTCTTCGCTTTGAACACATCGAAAGAAAAAGTGTCTTAATCAGGGATGAAACAAAGTAGTTATGACATTTTGAAGCTTTGAGTTCTATAAAGTAGAAGAGAGAGAAAAAGAGATTCTTTTGAGTTGAAATGGTTTGAATTTAGAGGGGGTGGGGGTTTGCTTGGACTTTGAGTTGGGGGAATTCATCCGAATTGGAATTCAAATTCGAGTCCAAACAAAGAGCAATTTGCGCCAAAAAATAACTCGGAGAGTTTTTTTTTTTTTTTTTTTTTTTTTTTTTTTTTTGAGATGTTAAGACAAATATGCCCTTAGTTTTTCAACTTAGTTTTTGAAGTTGTAAAGTTTTCATTTTTTAATGAAACTAGTATTTAGCGCGCGCATCATTTGAAATAATGGTTATATAATTTTTTTTTAAAGAAAAAGGGACATAAACGAAAGAAACGAAGGCAAAAGCGGGAAAAGATCTGAAGTGAAAGACATGAAAAAAATTTAACAAACATTCATGAAAAATTGATTTTTAGAACAATTTATAAACAAAAACAAAGATTAAACAATTTGTAAACAATTTATAGAGGATTTGTTTTTTTTTTTTAAGTTAACAATTTCTTTTGCTTTCATTTTATAACAATTTATTTATTTATTTTTTAGCTTAATGCTATGTTGACACGTGCTCCACTTATTTTGTTGTGGTTTAAATTAATCATATTTTGTTTTGTTTAATTTTTTTAATTTAATAAGTTGTGTTTTTATTTTAATTTAGGGTCCGTTTGGTATCTAGATTCGCTCCCTGATTCGAATCATGATTCATGGTTCGCTACAGTATTTTCTCTCATAAAAAATACACGTAAATCGAAAATGGTTCTAATCACATGGTTTGAATCAATGAACCAAACGGACCCTTAGTGTATTTTTGTTAAATTTTGTTTTTATATGAATTACTTATAGCATTTTTATCTAAGTAACATCGGAAACTTGGTGTCAAAACGGTGTTAAAATAGATAAAATTGGACTACAAAGCACTCCATAATGGCGGACCCTAGTACCAAAGAGGCTCCCACTATGACAAAGCTCGGGAAAGCTCAATCCCTATGGACGCCACCTTACCCCCCTCAAGGAGAGGCCTTACTCCATAATAAGCAAATAAATATAATAAATAACAATTAGAAAATAAATACATTTTATTTTTATCCGAATTATTTATAGCATTTTTATCCGAGTAGTACCAGAAATTTGGTGCAAAACGGTGTTAAAATGGTCAAAATCGGACTATGAATCACTATAAAATAAATAAATAAATAAAAAAATAATAATTTAAAGATGAAATCGGTATTTTTTTAGGCCGTCGGATCACAAAGATCAATGGCCAAGATTGGCGCGCCAAATTTTTGTCTCCACCCAAAAAAAAGTAACGAAACGTTTCGTTACAAACCCCAAAAAAACCCATTTATTCTTTGTTATGTTGTATAGATATAGAGGACGTTTGGTTTATGTATTTAGAATTATGATTCAAAACTATTCTCATTTTACGTGTATTTTTTGTGAGAGAAAACACTGTAGAGAACTATGAATCATGATTCAGAATTAAGGACGAATATAGGAAACAAACATCATTTTCTTAGTTTTCTGTCCAAATCCAAAAAAAAAAAAGGAAAAAAATGGTGGAAGCAGAAGATTGAAGTACTATGGGAAAGACATTGTATTACTTTTCTGATAAAGTATTTAATCATCTTACCAAGGAAAAGTTCCCTCGGTGTATTATGTGCTCTTAACCATGGATTAATCATCCTAAATTGGCTGGATGTTATCGGAAGATGGATTTTCTTGGGTTTTTCTTCATTCTGTTTTCCTTGTCTATAGTCTTGTCATTATTTTCGTTTTGCCTTGAGGATTCCTCATCCTCTTTCTTAATTGATTATTATCAATGAAAAGGCTTTTCTTATAAAAACTGTGGACAAATATGTATTTGTTACTGTTGCAGTTCATGCATTAAACAAGCAGCCATATTCTAAGCTTGATTCAAAGTCGGTTGGCATAAGGGAGGGAGTTGTGTTCTTGACGCACAGCAGCCTCATTGCGCCCTCTGAGAGAGGTCGCTCGCGATGCAGCAGCTTGTTCAGTGGTGTGGACCACACTTTGATGGTCTCGTTATATTTGATGAGGTATTGCATATTCGTAGGTGATGCAGTGGAATGAAATAGAATAAATGATTAAAAACTCTTTTAAGGAGTTAAGATAGAAAATACTCTAAAATAGCTGACTTTTGTAGTAGTAAATAAAAATTGGACTGAATTACAAAAGTAGGCCTATTTATATGCTGGAAAATCCTACTCTTTTTAGGAATCCTAATCCAAGTTTAAAAAAAAAACCCCTATATATAAGAATTATAATTATGCTAATTCTGAGGATAAGATAAATATTTTTATTATAAACAACCTGAGAGCAAGATAAAATAAATCCTAATACTAGAAAAACAATCTTAATTTGATCCTTATACAATTCAAACTTGTCCGACATCAATAGGTCTTGCTTTGTATTATATTGTACATCATCATACGTCAATAGGTCTTACCGCATGTTTTCAAGTGACTTTTTAGCTTTTTAAAGGTGAACGTAATAATTCCAGGATTTCAATATATTCTTCTTTATTAATGCCGATGATGAAATGGCTTAATTGCAGTGCCATAAAGCCAAAAAATCTGGTACCTGAGGCTGGAAGTCAACCAACACGAACTGGCGAAGCGGTTCTTGAAATTCAGGTTTGTCATTTATGCTGAAATTTCAAACATGTATGCCACCTATGTGGGTTTTGTTTTGTGCGTGTATGCTTTTATTTTTTTCTTCTTCAGAAAACAAACGAATAATGTATATGCAACTCTAGAAGAATAGCATTCTTAAGGTGATGGAAGTTGTTGTACAAGATTAATATCTCATGCAAGTTGCAGCCTAATCAAACTAAACCTTAAGCTATTGAGTTAAAATTTGTTAAACTAGTTCTCTTTGGACGTTTGACCTATTCATGCCCAATTACTTTGATGAGGGAGGCTCATTGTGAGGATAAATTCTTGATTGCATGATTTTTTTTTTCTCTGTGCGTCACATGGGTGTACCTCCCTCAGTACTTTAGACAGTAGTATACATCTGTTTCAGCAATTACTTTCTGTGCTAAAAATGAGATCTTTACCATGGTTAATTTCCCTTTCCTGTATTGCCACTCCATCCCGACACCAACATATTCATATTACTTGAGCGACACACATGGGTCTTTACCCTGTATAATTGCAACTGCAACCAGTTTTCGTCTTGTCCCCAATTGGGGATTGTAGGCAATTTGTAATGTGTTGTATGGAAAACTGGAAGAAAATAACTTATCTGGGATTGTCTTAACTCTGAATGTTTCATTTGTAATATCACAGGCTCGACTTCCTGAAGCTCGTGTTGTTTACTGCTCAGCAACTGGTGCATCAGAACCACGCAATATGGGTTATATGGTCCGTCTTGGCCTTTGGGGACCTGGAACATCTTTCATTGATTTTCGAGACTTTTTAGGTGCAATTTTTTCTTATCTTACTTGCTTCTTGTTCAAATAATTATGTTATTGTGAAAACAGTATTGGAGAGTAAAAAATAGTAATCTCTCTTTGTTGAATAATAAATGTAGAATTACACTCTCTATTTGTAACCTAGATTAAGAGCTTTGTTCTTGATTTTGGTTTCTTTCCTGTCTTTGGTGGACTTTTTGTCCCTCTCCTTGTATTTGACTTTTTATTAGTATAGGCTGTTTCTTATCAAAAAGGAAAAAAAAAAAAATGGAGGTCCTAATAATTCCTATCTTATTCTGATAACTATCCTAATATTCTATAATCTATTATGATAACTAGAATTCAATTTTATTTTTTCAATAATAAAACTTCTTTTCATTGACAAAAGAATCAAATACAAAGTAAAGAGGATGAGGAATCCTCAAAAGCAAAAAGACTAAATACATGTCTTTTTGTCATTTTAGAGCTGAAAATAAATACATGTATTTTGCTCTTTTCTTTCTTCTTTCTTTGAGTTGGAAAGTTATTATTGTTGTAGCTTCTATTTTAGATTTGAGTTTCCATTTTTCTTTTGTTTCCTTTCTGTGTTCTTCTGTTTTGTGCCCGGGTCTATATTTTTTCAAGAAATTGTACACATCCCATTAAAAAAGCAATTATGCCCTCTAAAAGACTTCTGATACAATTCCCGAGTAGATATGCCCTTGAAGGTAAAGTACAGTAGGGATATGAGTTACAGGAGGTTAGTTGATGATGAAATATTGGTTTAAGGAGGTTACTGACAGCAAAGTTTTATTGAAAGAGTAAGAAACAGAACCTTGTTAAGCTTAAAAGACCGATTATACTTGTACATTTTTGTTTGTTTGTTTATATTCCTTTCCAAGACCTCGAACGTTCATATGCCATAAATTTCATTTGAGAGGTTTTGACAAAACTGAATGCCAAGCAAGGTCCGCCTTGGAACGAATTAGATTCCAGTTCTTCTTCGAATCCAAAGATAAATCAAAATAATATTTGCAAGTTGTAAGACAATCTGCCTTATGAAAGGATCTATCTTGAGGCTGCCTTCGGTTTCTCTCTCACCATAATTTTACTCGTGCAGTTGTTTTTTCATTTCTAGGGTTTCCCTCAATGGCATTTTCTTTTCAGAAGGCTATATGAGGTTATATAGAGATCCGGATGTTGTGAAAGCTGTGATCTTTAATAGGTTTAGTGTCCATTCATTTGCTTCAATCAGTATAACTCATGTTTGACTCGGGCCCTTCATGCGACATTTACCCATTGCAACATATTTTGATTTCATTTGGTAATTTGGTTGCTTAGATGACATCATTACCTTCATCATCACTTTGAATCTTGATGGTTTTAGTGGCTTTCTGTGGTGTATTGTATTAGTGTCTGAATGTGATTTTGTTGGTACTCGTCTGGTGTTGTATGAAATAGTATGTCAATATGTTTACAAGGGAAATTGATTTGTGACAATCGCCATTCTGCTATTGTTTCTTCTCCTGCTCTTTTTCTTTTCGTCATCTAATTCCTTCTTTCTCCAGCACGCCAACTTTTATTTTAACTAATTACTTTTGGCGACAAACTTTTGCAGGTGCTCTTGAAAAAGGAGGTGTTGGAGCCCTTGAACTTGTTGCCATGGATATGAAAGCGAGGTTGCAAGGATAAAATATTCCTTTATATGATATTTTATAATAGGATGTATTGTGATATATCATATCCTTTTCTATTTCAGGGGAATGTACGTATGTCGCACACTTAGCTACAAAGGGTCAGAGTTCAAGTTGTTGAAGCACCATTAGAACCTGAAATGATGGTAAATTGCACTTATTTGGCCTACTTTGTGTGGAGAAAATTTAAAATAGATCCCTATTGGAAAAATATTGGTGTGTTAGGACTCTAAGGAGTTCTCTGAATTGTCTCCAGCTAGAATGATCAAATGCAAAATTATAGAAGAAATGAACTAGAGAAATGGTTCAGATTACTTTATTGATGAAAACAACGAAATGCAGGGATAAGAGGAGAATTCGAGGACTCATAGCCTCCGTGAATAACTAGACTCAATTCAGGAAATCTCAATGCCTTACTTTCCCCAATAGGCTATTTATTCTCTTTTCTCGTAACTAATTCCTCACCCTCCCTAACTGATCCACTACCCTTAGACCTCCCCACATACCAAAACCGAATATCCCAATCAATTCCTCATCCCCATGCTCAATGTTACCCCAAATTACCAGCCTGCCCCTCGCTTGTCTTTCCTCTTCTAGCGATACAAACTTAAGAGGCTAGGGACCTATCAATACCCCCTTCGAGGACAACCTTGTCTCCAAGGTTGAAATCAAGGAATTGGTCCCTCATTACTGCAAATCGCCCCAAGTGGCATCCTGGCGAGGGGCATCGTCCCATTGCACCAGGACTTTAGCCATGCGATCACCCCCCACGGTGATGGTGCATGAAACCAAATACGGTGGCTGGATGGACAAGGAGCTCAAGGTCGCTGGTCAACTGTGCAGGAGGAGGGTGGCCACTTTAGTGTTGGACTGTGAAAGTGGCTTTTAGCCGATACACGATAGAATGTATTCAAGTGTGTTGGTATCGCCATACAGAACCGGAAACCAATTTTTCTCCAACACAACGAAGGGTCTCAGAGAAATGCGGACTAAGTTTTCGTTAACTTTCCGAGCTAGGGACTTATAAAATATGGCCGGTTTAAACAAAAACCAAATTGCCAATTGCGACCAACCTTCCGGACGGGTGCTTGTCTGTGAATGTCTTCATATGTTGTTGTGCTAGTCGGTGCCTTGAGCACATCCAACACTTGATTGCGCTCTTCTAATCGGGTTGTGGACCCTCGGATGGACCGGGCCGAGTTGTCCTCGACGCGATGAGGGGGGAGGATCCCTACCATATACTTGCTTGAAAAGGGGAGCATTTTATAGACGATTATAAGAGGTATTGAACCAATACTCAGTCCACGGCAAGAATGACAGCCATAAACGCGGTTTTGTTCAAGCAAAGCGGCGAACGCCTCTAAACAATATTAGTGACCTCCGATTGTCCGTCCGTTTGGGGATGGTGATAGCGGTCTTCGGGGAGCTTAGTCTCTTGTAACTTGAACAATTCTCACCAAAACAAACTCATGAAGATTGAATCGCGGTCACTCAATCGGCAAAGGAAACCATAAACGGACTATCTCTCGCACAAATAAAGAAGCCACTTGTTTAGCCGAATATGGTGAGCCAAAGGGCGAAATGCACATACTTGGATTGTCTGTCCACCACCACCAGAATAGTATCCATTCCTTGCGATTTAGGTATTACCCGATAAAATCAATTACTATGTCCTCCCAAATTTGTTGGCGTATAGGTAACTTGGTGCAATAAACTGCCTAGGGATAGCGCTTGAGACTTGGTTTGTGACATTTTTCGCACCTAGATACATGGTCTTTGACACTGTTTTATTCCTTCCAATAAAAATTTGTTGACACCCGTTTGTATGCTCTAAAAATCCGAATGGCCCCGATGACCCGAACTATGGAACTCACGGAGGATCCTCGAACCCAATGAGGAAGGCAAACCGGCCCTATCCCTAAACCATAGCAAATCATTGCAAACGCATGACCTTCGCCCTACTAGTTGACCACTGCCCGGATGCCCAAAATAATGGTGCGACATGCAATGTCCGCTGTTGGTCCCTTTGAGGGCCTCTGTGTTGATCGGTGTGAAAGCAAATGGTCGCCAGTTGGACAGGGACCCTCTCCTCACGCAAGAGTGCATCCGCCACCGGTTTGGGGCTCCGGCTTATATTGCACCTCAAAATCATAGTCGAGTAGTTTGGTAATCAAAAGCGCAATTGTTCGGGAGGCAGATGATCATTTGGTCTAAGAAAACTTTAGACTCTTGTGATCAGCCCGGATAATAAAGTGCCACCCTAAGAGATAATGCCATTTAGGATGGCTAGAACTATGTGGCGATTCTCGTTCAGAAACTAATTTCAAGCGAAAGGGAGAGAGTCTTGCTAATATAAGCAATTGGGCGTCCTTCTTGCGTGTCTCAGCGCCAACATACCCGCCCGAGGCATCTGTCTCGGGATGAACACCTTGGTGAAATCCGGCATGGCCAATATGGGTAACTTGGTCATTGCCGCTTCAAATGTAGAAAAAGCTGACCTCCTCGGTGGAAGTCTAGTTAAAAAGCTCCTTTCTTGAGCAAATCGTCAGAGGGGCGGCGGGGGCGCTATAATCCTGCATAAACCTCCTATAATAGCCCGTAAGACCGAGGAAACCACGAAGTTCCCAGACGATCCAGCGGTGGGCCCAAGACAACATTACACCGACCTTGGAGAGTCCGTTGCCTTACCCCTCCGCCTTACGAGAGGACGCGACCTAAATAGTGGACCCCGCTTCTTGCCCCAACACACACTTGCCGGGTTTGTAAACAGAGTCTCCGGTGTAACACCTCCAAGACCATCCGCTGGTGATCGTAATGCTCATCCCACGCCTTGCTATAGATCAAGATATCATAAAAAATACCAATACGAATTTACGAAGAAAGGACGAAATACCGCATTCATCAAGGCTTGAACGGGCGGTGCATTGGTGAGGCCGAAAGGCATGACGAGAAACTCATAATGCCCTTAATGAGTCCAGCGGTCTTTTCACGTCGTCCCGCGTGCCCGTATTTGTGATACCTTGCTCAAGTCTAATTTCGAGAATACACATGCCCCATGTAACTCATTCAGCGGCTTCGTCAATGATTGGAATTGAAAATTTATCCGGGCGTTAGTTGTTCGACCCACGATGGTTGATGCAAAACGCCAAGCTATAGTCATTGGACCAATAACACTGGCTAGCATAATTGGTTGCTAGGATAGATAATGCCTGATGCCACATCTTATCCGCTACCAACTTTTCAATTTCGCCAACCTGCGGGTACACAGTAAGGTCAGATGTTTGGCGGAGTTGCACCATCCATAAGTACTATACAATGTTCCCGTGTAACTTCGTTTTGGGGTCAACGCCGGGTGGTGGCAACCGTGGTATTCTCGAATAAAAAGCCGCCACAACCCGTTGGAATTGGGCGAGCTCCTCCCTCTGCTCCTCGGTAAAGCCACCGCAATTTCCAGCAATACCGATCCCCGTGGTGTTCCATATGTGTGATAAGAATCTGGCCCCCGGGGAATAACAAAGGGGGTCCCCGTCCAACAAATCGATCCGGTTCCTTTACGGAATCTCATGGTAAACTTAGCCTGATTACCCCACACCTCCCTAAAGGTCCTCAGCCAAGAAATTCCTAAAACCACATCGATATTGCTGCCTAATTCAAAGGGAAAAGAACCCGCTACCCGAGGAGCCTCCCCGGACCAACACCCTCACTCCTCGACACACACACCACCTTGTTTGAAACTCATCTCATTACCACCCTCAATCTTGTGTTTGACCCGATGAATCCGTGGGGATAGCTAGTTGGTGCACCAATTCCACGACAATAAAAGGCATGTGAGGCTATCCAACGAATTATAACCTCCCGTTCCCACGAGCCCCTTTAACCAGAGAGGCGGAGGAGGCAAAATGCTGTGGTAGCCATCTTCAAGGAATGTAAAAGATAAACCTGGGGCTTCCTTGGCTTCAACAACCCATGATCAACGCGGATTCCTCCTCCTCCCCACGCACTCTTCCTCCTGGACTCATCTTCTCAGTCACGGAGGACTTGCATTGTTGATTCTTGCATCTATGGCTGGGCTGAATTTCTCTTCACACTTGAAGCAAAGCCCCGAGCACCTGTGTTAGACCTTGTGGGACATCGTCGGTGGTGGTACCCGCCGGCTCGTCGGCTGGACCGACAATTGGGTCTCGCGCCAATTTTGGGATCAGAGAGCTCTACGATTTATCGAGTGTTTCATTTATGTTGTATGAGGATGGGTTGAACCCAGTTCGTAGCCCTATCCCTTGTCATTGAATTCGCTCCCACCCGGCCTTCCGATCGATCATCGCATCCAACCTCTCTTCGCTTGTTGGGCCAGGTCCATGGCTCCTATCAAGTTGATGGGCCTGTGCATTTTCACCTACAAATTTATATCTTCCTCGGCCCGTTTAGAAAGGTCCTCCAACACACCGAATTCCCCTCATCGACGCCAGAGACTCGACCTCTCATAGTCCGCCACCACGCCTGCTCTCACGATAGCTATCAACCGCTTGGTCGGGTCGCCTCTTTGAGAACGGCAACGCTAGGAGGATAGCTTCTCGCAAGTCTTCCAACCCATAAAAGGTTCCTGCATCTAGCCATTGAACCACCCTAGGGCCTTCCCTCCATGCATACTAAAGCGCCACCACCTCTCCCTCCTCATCGATGTCACAGGAAAAGCACCGTCTGCTCGAAAAATCCATCCGCGCGGATCATCACTATGGAATACAAGTTCAAGTTTCTACCGATGTTCGACCTTCAAGGGCTCCCGTGACGAATCGGTTGTAGCCCTCCTTCCTCTCGCCTGTTCCCTTCTCGGAGGACTTGGATCGGCTCGGCTGGGCGTACTAGTTCGCGCCTTGTGGTGGGTTCGATCCTCCGAAAGTCTCCCAAAAGGAGAGCTTCTGCTATGATCGCTGGAGGTGATCGGAATCCGAGCCACCATGAGCTCCTCGAGCATTGATGGTGCCCCGGATCCCTTCCACTTTGGCTCCCACTACAATAACCTCCCGCATATGAATCATGTGTACTCCCATGGAGCCACTTCCTCCTGCAAGAGGAACCAGGGTCCACCGTCGTTTCAAATGTTTGAAGAGCATCTTGGAAAGTATTCAACCGCCTTCCAAGGATCCCACTCGATCTAGGCAGTGTGCCATGGATCGGTGCTCTGATACCAACTCGTAGGACT